>PVHT020000066.1:20472318-20500963 GCA_004024745.2 Catagonus wagneri | reverse complement strand
TCTGTGACCTACACCACAGCTCAAGGCAACACCAGATCCTTAACCCACTGAGTGAGGCCAGGGATCAAACCCGCATCCTCATGGTTACTAGATGGGTTCATTAACTGCTGAGCCGCAACAGGAACTCCCCGTCATGACTTATATATTCGCTGCCTAGTCCTTGGGTCTCTGGGGTATTTTGCATTCAGCCCACTTTGTCCATCTCATCTCTGCCAATTTCCCTACCTACCTCAGCTGCCCCCACGAGCACCTCTCCTCCCACCACTCAGACTGGGTACAGTTCCCACTGGACCCTGCCTTTGATTATCTGTGCGCCTGGAACACTGTTGCTGTGCCTGCTTAACCTGTACTCCTTCAAGACCCAATTCAAATGCCTCGGACCCCGCTGACCCCCCGATGAGGGGATTTCAGGTTAGTTCCACAAGGTCATCTATGCCCCATCTCTTGCCGGCACACACAGCCCCTCTGTTCCAGGACGGATGACTTCACAGTTCCCCAGATCACACCTCCTTTGCCACTGGACGTGCCATTCCTTCCCCTTCCTGTGCTTAAACGTACAGCTTAACACACAGCTTCTGCGAGAAAGCCCAGCCCACCTTCCCTGTAGCGCCAGCGCCCTGGGTTGGGTTGAGGCCTTGTGTCGCAGCATCTATCACATCGTACTGTTCCAGTCTCCCTCTGTCTGAGGGTGGCACCGAATCTGACTTTGGACCCTGCTGGTGCTAGTGACGTGGTTCCCCTCTCCCTGGCTCAGTGCTCACTCCCCACTGACAGCTAGGAAGGTGGGGAGAAACAGCTTTACCTTTCTCAGTCCAGGCCTCTTTTTCATAAAATCTGTCCAGAACATGCCCACTGTCGACGGCCCAGCGGCAACCCCCACCCCAGCCCCAGAAAAGGAGATGGGAAAAGGCCTCCTTCACTGTCCCCACTCTCCCCCCAAGCCAGCCTCCTCCCATGTGAATACTGACTTTTCCCACATCAGAGGGAACTGCGCAATGCCCACCAAGCAGGCAAATGGAGGGCCAGTCCACGGCATCTCAGCACATCCATGTGAATCGGCTCACCTTGATTAGAACTTCAAAGTATCCTTCTGCACTGGTAGGGCTGATGGGTGTATAGGCTCTCTGAATTTCTAAGCCACCTACTATTCCTCTGGGGAAGAGAAGCACTCAGTCAGGCAGTCAGCTAGTCATTCAACAAACCCTTACAGTACCTACCCTGTGCCAGGTGGTGAAAGTGAAGGTGGGGGCCCAGTCATCCCCAGTGGTCCTCACTGAAGGGCAGGCAAGGTGAAACAGAAGAAAAGAGCACTGGGCTCCCCCACTGCCACCTACTGGCTGTGAGACCTGGGGCAAGTCATTTAATCCACCTGCTGCCCCTTCCGTAAAATGGGGACAACCACCTATGCTCCTGCTGTGTGGTTCCACTGGGATTACAGAGGAAAGTACACTGATGATGTGAGCTGTTTTAGGACATCACTGTGGCTTTTCCTGACCTCTCCTCAATCATTGAATAATCAAGATTATTATTATTATTATTATTATTGTTATTATTCCACTGTGGCTCAGTGGAAACAAATCTGACTAGCATCCACGAGGACGCAGGTTTGATCCCTGGCCTTGCTCAGTGGGTTAAGGATCTGGCATTGCAGTGAGCTCGGGTGTATGTTGCAGACATGGCTTGGATCCTGTGTTGCTGTGGCTGTGATGTAGGCTGGCAGCTGTAGCTTGGATTCGAGCCCTAGCCTGGGAACCTCCATATGCCATAGGTGTGGCCCTAAAAAGAAAAAAAAAAAGATAAAAACCACTGTGATTAACACTTTCAAATGTTACTGTACGCCAGGAGCATTGGAAGTGAAGGGATCCTCAAAGGTGCCTTAGTGCAAAGCCTGACCCCCTGTGTGAATCCTCCCCATTGTATCATCAACAAGGGGACCAGGAGGATCATCTCGAGCAATGACAATAGCAGCCACGTCGTATCGAATTCTATGATGCACCAAGCACATTATATGCAGTATCTCATTTAATTCAAACAATAACCCAAATGAGGAAACCAAGGCTTAGAGAAGGGATGTCACCTGCCTGAGGTCCCACAGACCCACTGCACAGTCTGCCTCCAGAGCACGGTTCCTCACCACTCCTCCTCCCAGCTTCCCCGGAGCCCCTAAGCATTCCTCTCTCAAGTCCTACTACACACAAAATTCCCTTCCCTGAGGTGTGCAAAAATTAAAAAGGCCCATCTTAATGCATCAAAAACTGGGAGAAATATTCAATAAATGCTTGTAGAACAAGCAAGGAAATAACAAACAGAACATATGGCACGGCTTGGATGCAAAGGGCACTGTGACATTTGCTACGACAGAAGTGAAACTGACATCCACTCTCACCTGGGAAAATTCAGAAGGCCTCCTTGAGCTGGGTGTTTAAGGTGAGCAGGCCACTGACAGGTCAAAACAGGGACAGGAAGGAATATAACTCCGGATAGAGGGAACAGCCTGGGCAAAAGCTTAGAAGTAGGATAATGTAGGGCAAGCCTGGAACTGGTGAGTGGATCTTGGGGCTGGAACAAGGCGCAAGGAGAGGGGAAGGGGAGGGGGGGAAACTTGGTGGGCAAGGAAGCTAGGCCTTGGGTCAGCATGTCACTGGGGAGGCATCTGGGAACACCAGAAAGGGTCTGAATGGGGAGCAACACGGTCAGTGGTGTTAGGAACGGCACTGAAGTGACAGAGAGGATGGAGGAGAGGGGCCAGCCTAGAAGCGGGGAGTTCAGGGCATCTCTGACTTTGCTTTTCTGTTTCTGGCTGTGCCTATGGCATGTGGATGTTCCCAGGGCAGGATCGAACCCGATCCACAGCAGTGATGACGCCGGATCCTTAACCCGCTGTACCGCAAGAGAACTCCATGTACATCCCTGACTTATGGATGGAGGGCTGCTTGGGGCTGTGACCTGTCCTGTGACCCCTTTATGCATCATTAGCCAGGCCACAGGCCAGAATGAGCTGGGCAGAAACACCAGGGGTCAGTGCAAGCCAAGTGACCAGAGCTATGACCAGTAAGAAGCTTTCTCCCTCCCCCCACCCCCTTTTTCAGCTGCATCTGCAGGATATGGAAGTTCCTGGGCCAGCTATCGAATCTGAGCTACACCTGTGACCCTTGCCACAGCTGCAGCAACGCTGCATCCTTAACCTACTTCGCCAGGCCAGGATCGAACTGGTAATGTTACAGAGACAAGCCAGATCATCAACCCACTGCGCCACAACACGAACTCCATCTCCTGTTTTCTTCCTTGTCCTCTGACTACACCTTCTGTCTCCTTTCTGGCTCTGCCTCCTCTTGCTGGTACTGTAAAATGCTGGAACTGCCAGCTTTGGTCCTATCTCCTTCCCTCTTTTCATGACACATATGCTCCCAAACACCATCCTAGTATAAGGATGATTCCCAGATCCATCTGGGTAACAGCCCAGATCTGTCTGATGGGCTTCAGATCCAGAGTGGACTGCCTGGCAGATGCCTCCATCTGTGGGTCCCAAAGGGTCTTGTCCCTGGGTAGATGCAGGTGGGGACTGACGTGGGAGGAGAGTGCAAAAGTAATCCAGGAGGAAAAAGGAAGTTCAGAGGACGAAGGGTGTAACTCAGGAGGCAGGTGGCTGTCTGGGTCCAAATCCTTAACTGTGGGATACTGAGTCCCTAATTCTTTTTTTTTTTTTTTTTAGGGCTGCACCTGCGGCATGTGGAGGTTCCCAGGCTAGGGGTCAAATTGGAGCTATAGCTGCTGGCCTACACCACAGCCACAGCAATGCCAGATCCGAGCCGCATCTGCGATCTATACCACAGCTCATGGCAACGCCGGATTGTTCACCCACCGAGCAAGGCCGGGGATCGAACACGCAACCTCATGGTTCCTAGCTGGATTTGTTAACCACTGCGCCACGACAGGAACTCCAAGTCCCTTATTCTTAATGACAGTGTCCTTTCTATCAACTGGTGCTAATCATATGAGGTTAGTACCACAAGCTCTGGAGCCACACTGCTTGCCTTCAAATCCTGGCTCCAGCATTTCTGAACTGTGTGACCTAGGGTAAGTTCTCAACCTCTCTGACTTCAGTTTCCTCTCAGGTATGATAACAGAGCCTGCCATACAGGATTTTGTGAGGAATAAATGAGGTCATACATAGAGGCCCACAGCACTAAGCCTTGGATAGTAAGTGCTATGAAAGTGTTTGCTACTGTTGTTATTATTTATTATGAAAATGCATTATCTAGTTCAGTTCCAAGAACCCCCTGAGTCATGTATTACTACGTTTATTTTGAAGATGATGGAGGTTTAAGTAAAGTTAAGCATGTTGCCCTAGACCACGCAGCTAGCAAACGGCAGAGCAGGGCTGCAAAGCCTGGGTCCTCCCGCTACCTGAGTGTACCGTAGGATGAGGTGCTGGCCAGGCCGCAAGCCAAGCTGGCTATTTCCAGGTAGCGCGAACCGGACTAGGTAGGTGTCCTTAGAGAGCTTGTCCACAGCACTGATGCGAAAGGCCATGAAGGTCTCCGGGCTCAGTTCGGAGGGGCAGCTCTGCAACAGGAAAAGATGCAACAGCTAGAAGTTGATACTCAAGAGACATGAGCATCCTTCCCCAAGGAGAGGATACTGTGGTTGATAAATTTTCTGTATAGCAGTGTACTTCCCTTTCATGCTCTAAGAATGCCAGAGCACTTTACACTGGGCTCACTCTGCTCTGAAGTCTTGCATGGTTTCCCTCAGCCCTAGGATAAAGTTTAAGGCCCTTAGCCGTACGCTCAAGGGCCCTGTGGATCGGCCGCAAGCTTCATTTTAGCTCCTAGGTGTCAGATGCCAGACTTTTCTCTGTTCCTCCAAGAATACCTTGCTGCCTCCGATCTGTGAGTCTTTATTTGCTCAAGCCGTGCCCTCTATCCAGAACACTCATGGGCAGTGTGTGAAAGACCCACCCACTCTTCAAACCTGCTAAAATCCAGATGTGCAAAATTTAGAAATTGTTGGGGATCTTAAAGACTACCTAATCCAATATCTTTATTTTACATGTGGGGAAACAGAGGCCTGAGTGGTAGCAACTTATTTGTACAAGGTCACACCACGAGTAGGGACTCAAATTTACGTCTTCTAAGACTCAGCCTACTTTCCTTAATATTCCACCCTGCACATACCTCCTCCAGGAAGTCTCCACTGAATGCCACAACCCACAGATCTCCCTCTCCTGTAAAATGCCCACACCCAGTTCACTCCTGGGACCACCCCTCACCACCCCCCACCCCCGGCCCACCATCTCAAGGCCAGGCTTTGAACCCAATCAGCTTCCATTAAGCCCACACTTTTCTCTCTGCTGTACAGGGTCAGAAGAAGCTTCTCCCGGGCAGGTACACGGTACAAGGCTGAGGCCCAGAAGACGCTGCCACCTGGCTCTCTGGGTCTGAGGTGTGTCTCTCCCTCACCTGTGACACTTTCCCTCTCAGCAGGCTCCTGTCCTTGCTGGCTCGGGCTGCCTCCCACCTCGCCAGGTCCCGCTGGTAGAGGTCGAACACACAAGGCGAGCAGCCACTGCCGCAGCACTGGGAGGGCAGGGGCTCCACCGGCCGGAGCCGCAGCCAGGCCTCCTCCTCGTCGTCTTCCTCCCTCTCGGCCATCATCAGTCAGTGGGTCTTGGTCGGGCTGGGAAGGGACAGCTGGGTGCTCTTCCCAGAACAGGCCCAGGCCCTCCTCCCTTGGGAGAGGGAAAACGTGTGGCTACACTCTGGTCACCTCTGTTCTTCTCGTTCTGCCTGAGGCCTGCAGGCACCAAGCTCTGTGTGAGCCCTGGGGACGGGGTGACTCCGCCCTGGAATCTGCTGCCTGGCGGAGGAGGAGGCAGGCGGGGCACGGCAATGGGAACTGGCGGTCTCCGTCGGGTGCTGAGTGCTGGATTAGGATGACAAAGAAAATCTCATCAGATTTTTGAAATATTTCAAACAATGAAGTAAAACATTTACACACAATTTGATAATTATGAAAAATAAATTAAATGCTATGAAAGAATCCCTTTGTGGAGTTCCCATTGTGGCTCAGCAGGTTAAAAACACAACACAGTGTCCGTGAGGATGTGGGTTCGATCCTGGGCCTCGCTCAGTGGGTTAAGGATCTGGCGTTACCACAAGCTGCAGCATAGGTCACAGATGTGGCTCGGATGCAGTGTTGCTGTGACTGTGGCCTAGGCTGGCAGCTGCAGCTTGGATTTGACCCCTAGCCGGGGCACATCCATATGCTGCAGGTTTGACCATTAACAAATAAAAAAAGAACCCCTTTGTAACCAGCACTTGCTCAAGTAAAAAGACTTTTGCCAGCATCCCAGAAGTCACACGTTTGTGTCCCTTTCTGCTCACACCCCTGCACTGCCCCCCAACGACCATCCTGACTTTTGATATAATCATTCCTTTGCTTTTCCTTAGTTGGGCCGCCTTTGTCTGCAACCCGAACTGCTACAGCTCAGGCTGGCCCAGTTTTCACCTTCACATAAACAGAATCATATCCTTCTGCCTGGTTTCTTTCACTCAGCATTTGGTGGTGAGTCACCTATCAAACTGCTGCATCTCATTTAATGGTTACAAGGCCAGTACTAGAGTGGCATTTTATGGATGGGAAAACTGGGGTCACACAGCTCCCCAAATGATGGCACTGGGACTTTAACTCTGCCCCTGTCTGGTTTCAGAACATATGGTTCCTCAACCAGAAGGAAAAGAGTAGAAGGTTGTGACGGTCCAGGTGAGAGGTGATGAGGCCCTGGACCAGGGCAGCTTCAGGGAGGATGAGAGGACAGGGATCAATGAGAGAAACCCTTAAGTGGGAATTTACAGGACACAGAGACCAATGGCTGTGAGGTGAGCAGGTGAGGGGGACAGAGACATTAAAGGGACATCAGATGTCTGGCTTGAATCCCTGGGTAAATAGTGGATCTAAGAGAAGTTGAGTTTTAGGGGAAAGAGGGGGCAGGGGATGATAAGTTCAGTATGAGTTACGCTGAGTGCTATGCAGCATTCAAGGGAAAAGTCCAGCTGGCAGTGTGATTAAGCAGGTTCAGTTACCTGAGTCTGGAGCTGCAGCTCTGGGTAACTGACACCAAGGGAAAGATTAGTGAGTAGAGGAGGAGTACAGGCTGGAGCCGTCTGTGAAGGCCTGCTTGGCTCCTGCTTCCTGCAGCACTCACCACACTTGGTCCAGCCCTGGTCATCACAGGTGCTCAATACATACTCTTCAAGTGAGTGAATCTCTAACCTACAGTAGTTTGCACTGTTCAAAAGTTACATGGCTTTTTTTGTTTGTTTTGTTTTCCTTTTAAGGGCCGTACCCACGGCATAAGGAAATTCCCAGGCTAGTGGCTGTATAGGAGATGTAGCTGACGGCCTTTCTCTACAGCTACAGCAACTCAGGATCCTAGTCATGTCTTGACCACAGTTCATGGCAATGCTGGATCCTTAAACCCAGACAGCGAGGCCAGGGATTGAACCTGCAGCCTCATGGATACTAGTTGGGTTCGTTACTGCTGAGCAACTCCAAGAAATTACATGTTTACATGTCTTTCGCCTCTTTTGAGACTATGCACTCCTTGAGGGCAGAGAAGATTTTATTTCATGAAACAGCACAGTGTGAGTATATATATACACATATATACATATGTACACACACACACACATATATTTTTTTAATTGGCCACGGCAATTGGCATATGTAAGTTCCCAGGCCAGGGACTGAATCTGAGCTGCAGCCTCAACCCAAGGTGCTACAGTCAGATTCTTAACCCAGTATGCCACAGCAGGAAATCCAACGTAGTGTATATTTTAAAATATGCATGTCATATGAAAGGAAGGAAGGAAGGAAAGGATCTTGGTTTCAGGACTGTCAGGTAAACACTGTCTGAAAGATCAGGATGGACAATATAAATGGCTATGATTTTATTTTGAGATGTTTCTGGGAGGGCAGGTTGGGGTTGTGGTGGAGGTGGCACATGCAGCTCGGATCTGGCGTTGCTGTGGCTCTGGCATATAAGGCTGGCAGCAACAGCTCCGCTTAGACCCTAGCCTGGGAACTTAGAGCGCGGGTGTGGCTCTAAAATGACAAAAAGACAAAAAAAAAACAAATAGGGCCTTGGGAGCCAGACACTGTGCTAGGTGCCAGGATACAGGAGAGGTAAATAAAACATGGGCTCTGCTTCACAGAGCTTGCGGCCTGGCACGGTGTCACAACAGTTCAACTCATTTTTCTTGCGTGTATGTACCAGGTTTGTATGAAGAGTGAATGTGATCTGGTTCCCTTCTCATTCTGATCTCTTACTCCCAAGAGGTTTTTGACAGATAAAGTGAGGTAGGTGAAGGAGCTCTGTTAACTGTAACCTGCTGTACAGCAAGGGGGTTATTTATCCATCTCTGCCTTAAATTTATCTTCTCCATGTTTTACTAATCTCGCTTTCCCTGGAATTTTGGAAATTAGTAGAGAAGTTGGCCATGTCAATCATGAATTTTATTTTATTTTTTTTATTTTTTATTTTTTTGTCTTTTTGCCTTATCTAGGGCCGCACCCGCGGCATATGGAGGTTCCCAGGCTAGGGGTATAACAGGAGCTGTAGCAGCCGGCCTTCGCCACAGCCACAGCAACGCGGGATCTGAGACGCGTCTACAGCCTATACCACAGCTCACAGCAACGCCGGATCCTTAACCCACTGAGCAACGCCAGGGATCGAACCCGCAACCTCAAGGTTCCTAGTCAGATTCGTTAACCATTGAGCCATGATGGGAACTCCAAATCATGAATTTTAAAGATCCAACTTTCTCTTAAAGAGCCCTCAGCCTCTGCCTTTTCAGTGTAAGAAGTCAGGCGTTGACATACGCTGCTGCCTCTGCTGGGAGGACGCTCCCGATCCTCAGGCCCTGCTTCAAGGTCACCTCCTTTGAGCTCTCCCTGAACCTTCCCCTTCTCATTCTCTAGCAGGTACTGTATTTATTAGTAATAATACTTTATTAATTAATCACATATTATTATTTATTCACTCATTAAACACATATTTACTCTGTGGCAGACGTTGATCTACAGGCAGGCTTCTGTGAAGAACCTGAAACCCGAGCACTCATGGAGCTCACATTCTAGTGGGAGAGTCATTAAACAAGATCAAAACGGAAAACATGTTAGTGTTAAATACGAAAGAGGAAAATAACTAGGGAAAAGGGGTAAGAAGTGTGTGTTGTAATTGCTATTTATTTACTTTCTGTCTGTATGTCCTACTAACGTATAAGGTTTACATCACACATCTGTTTCATTCACCAGTGCAAACCTGGTGCTCAGCAGTGCCTGAGAGTTTGTCTTTTGATAAACACGTGTTGCTCAAAGAGCGGGGTACACCTTCGGCTCTGACCTGGCTTCTAGTAGGCAGAAAAGGAAATTCAAGGAACTCACTTTCAGCGCGGGGGAGGAGGCCTGCAGTACGAGCGGTCGGTGCAGCGCTGCGTGGTGCACCGGCCACGCTCAAGCTTATCGTGAGAAGTGGTTGAGAGGACAGGAAAACCCACCACGTGCGGGACGCTGCGCAGCTGCGCGAGTTTATGCACTTTTATCCCTATTTTTACAGTGAGGGACTTGAAGGCTCAGAAGGTAGTGCCCTGCCCAAACTCCAACTGCTGTAAGAGATCAAGGTTGTCCTGAGTTCAGGTTTGAAGTCCTGGAGCTCTTCTCCTAGTCCCGTCCCAGCCCCCATCACGACCACTCACCTGCCCTCCTGCGACTGCCCTCAGGTGAGGATCCTGACGGTTCCCCCCCTCCCGCGGCGAGGCGGGCAGGATTCCACCGGTGGGAAAAGGAAGACTGTCTGGGGGGTGGGCCAAGACATAGATGCCCTGATTGTGATTGGTTAAAGCGGCTGCCACTCATAAAACGAGCCTTGCTGTTCAGCCCCTTTCGTTCCCAGTAGGCCTTGCGCCTGGGAAGATGGTGGCGTCCAGGTGGAGGTTTTGAGGAGATCCGCTCGGTATGGCCTTGGCGTCGGGACCCGCAAGACGGGTGCTGGCTCGCCCAGGCCGGCTTGGCCTTGGGGGCTGCGGGGCCCCGAGACGCGGGGCGTACGAGTGGGGCGTGCGCTCCACGCGGAAGCCCGAGCCTCCTCCCCTGGACAGGGTGTACGAGATCCCTGGACTGGAGCCCATCACCTACGCGGGGAAAATGCACTTCATGCCCGCGCTGGCGCGGCCGGTCTTCCCGCCCTGGGACCCCGGCTGGACGCATCCAAGGTTCCGCCGCTTGCCCCCGCTTCACGAGCACCCGCTATACAAAGACCAGGCCTGCTACATCTTCCACCGGCGTTGCCATCTCCTCGAGGGTGAGGCCCCAGCATGGGCGGGAGGGGACCTTGTTCCCCCACTCAGCACAGACCCAGACCTCCTGTGGCTTTGGGCAGGACATTGAAACTCTGTGGGCCTCGGGTTCTTCGTCTGTGAAAGGCGCCCGACATTGATTCCCATCTCCTGAGGGTTGTCAAGACTAAGTGGGACCTAAAGAGCAGCGTATTAAGAATTTTAGTGGCCAAGTGAAAAGACCTGGTTTCTGGGCTTAGCCCCGCCTCTCCCTCTCTGTGATTTTGGGCTAGTGGCTGAAGCTTCCTAAGCCTCCATTTCCTGTGAAATGAGTTGTTTCTGATTAGTGGAGCACACTGGCCCAACTCTTGACACCTTCCAGATGTAACTGTGTTTAAGAACTAGATGGGAGAGAGTTCCCCTTGTGGCTCAGTAGTTAGGAACCCAACTAGTATCCATGAGGATGCAGGTTCGATCCCTGGCCTCGCTCAGTGGGTTAAGGATCTGGTGTAGGTCACAGATGTGGCTCGGATCTGCTTTGCTGTGGCCGTGGCATTGCTGTGCCATTGCTGCAGCTCTGATTACACCCCTAGCTTGGGGACTTCATATGCTGCAGGTGTGACCCTAAAAAGACAGAAAGAACTAGAGGGGGATTATAGTGCAAAGAGACAACAGAAAGAGTGCTTAATCTGCGGGCTTATCTCCTTATTTCACCGGATTGGTAATTGTGACAGAGGGGACGTGATTTGCTCACAGCTGCACTGTGGGTTACTAGGGAAGCCAGGGCTACACCAGGTCAATGTCTCTTGTCAAAGGTCAGAGCTGAGATGTTTTTCAGGGAAAGGATCCAGACCTAAAAGCTGTCTAGTCTTACTAAGAACAAGAACAGGTCAGTATGACTTGAGCCAAAACTATCTGTATGTCTAGGGCAGTACCAGAAATTATGTTCCAGAGTCCATTGTATGTGGGGGTGGGGTGGGGGGAGGCTTGTTTATTGAGAGTCACTTTACTCGTTTTTCTCCTTATTTTTCCTTAGTCTCTAAATCAAGATGGGGTTAGGGCTTGTCATGAAAGCACAAAATGGTCCAGGTAAGTGGGAGCAGAATTTTCCAGTGAGTAGTTAGGAAAGAAAGAGGCCTGTCAGGATTTGGAATAAATCCTAGATTTGAAAAAAACTTGAGTCAGCCAGCCAGCCCTTAAAGCTGCCCAAACCCTTTCCTGAAAGCTAGTTTTGCAGCCTTTAAACACTTCCCCCTTAAAAAAAAGGAAAAAAAAGACACTTGCATTGTCCCCACAGAGTGCTGTGAGGGACCTCACAAGACTTGGCATCGTTGAGTGACCCTGGTAACATTTCCAGGTGAATGAATTGCATTAGTTGCATTTTAGGAGTTAAATTAATTCATTTACCTAGGCTGAAAACATACCCTGTGCTTTTACCATAGGCAGAGAGGTTCTGTAAAGTCTGCAATAAAACTTTGCAAGATACAGGGCTAGAGAAGCAGATTGGGATAATGGAGAGATGATGGGCTTTAATGTAGACAGTCGGGTTCTCCTCCTAGCCCCATCACTTAAGAGGTTTGGGACTTGAAACAAATCCCTGAGTCTCTCTTGGGTTTCATCCTCCATTCTATAAAATCCCATCCAGCTTGTAGATAAAGCTCCTGGTACAGGGTAGATGGCAATGTTGAGTAAATGGCAGTGCTATTACACATTATTCATATACTAGTAAATGATAAAACCTTAATATTTTATCCACTTTTCAAGTTTAAGGACCAGTAGCAGCATTGGGAAACTCAGTTTACCTGACCCTGAGTCCAGAGTTCTTTCTGCTGCATCACAGAATCCAGGAGTCACATTCCTAAATATTTGTGTTTCTGATGTCTTTATGAGCCTTAAAATGAAAGTCTCATTGCCTTTCATTTATCACCACAGAAGAAATTGTCTGAAGGTGTTTCCCTCAAAGTGTCCCAGGTTTCTTTTAATCCTAGACATCATTTATTTATTTTTTGGTTTTTTGTTTTTTATGGCCACACCTGCAGCATATTGAAGTTCCTGGGCTAAGGGTGGAGTTGAAGCTGCAGCTGAGACTTGTGCCACAGCCACAACAACACTGGCTTTGAGCCACATCTGTGCCCTTTGCCGCACCTTGCAGCAATTTCAGATCTTTAACCCCCTGAGTGAAGCCAGAGGTCTAAACTGCATCCTCTCAGAGGCAGTACCAGTTCATTAACCCACTGAGCCACAATGGGAACTCCCATGAAGGTGTGTCCCTGAGTTGGGTGTTTTTCCAATTGAGATGAGTAGCTTGCCAACCAAAGCAATCACTAGAACTCTGTCCACTGGTGAGCGCAGCCATTAAAAAGGATGCAATATTGACTTTGAGGGTAGAGGACTGGTATGTGGACTATGCAGAACTTAGGTCCTTATGTTTGTGCCTGTTCCCCCTTTAGGGAAATAAGATTTGGGGAAAGTCAAGCGAGGGAGTTTTGCTTGGCACCGCAGCTCATCCTGTTGAGAGTAAGTTTTTTTTTTTTTTTTTGGCATTTTAGGGCCACACCCGAGGCATATGGGGTTCCCAGGCTAGGGGTCTAATTGGAGCTGCAGCTGCTGGCCTGCGCCACAGCAGCGCAGGATCTGAGCTGCGTCTGCAACCTACACCACAGCTCATGGCAACTCCGGATTGTTAGCCCACTGAGCAAGGCCAGGAATCGAACTCATGACCTCATGGTTCCTAGTCGGATTCGTTTCCGCTGAGCCACGATGGGAACTCCGAGAGTAGGAAGTTTAAATTAGTTTTTAAAGACCAAGCAATCTGAATCAAATCTATTTTAACTTATATTCCTTTTTCTGAGAAATATTTTGGTCATCTTACAGAAATTTTACAGCACAGATAGATTAAATTAAAAGTATGTAGGGGAATCCACACAGAGGAAAAATAAAACAGTGAAGTGAATACAAAAAAATTCATTCTGTGAGACTGTACTTGTATGGGTGACCCCTAAAGTTGGCTCTCGGCTAGCTGCAGTTAACAAATGGTACAGAGATGGGGTCAGCTGCCTGTTTCTATAAATAGTTTTATTGGGGAAGGGGGGAACATGCTTGCTTGTTTACTTATTACCTGTGGTTGCTTTCATGTAACAGTGGCAGGTTAGTTGTGACAGTCTGTATGGCCCAGAAGCTGAAAATATTTAAGAAACGTTAAGAAAAAGTTTGTTGACCCCTAGCATAGAGAAAAAACATTTTGAGTTATGTAATTCACCATGTCCGAAAGACAAAATAGTACTCTACCCAGGGAAAGCCCAGCTTTCCTATACTGAGGCCAGGGAGGAGTTCAGAAGTTCTCAGGGAGGACCCTAGATAATAAGTTGAACAATATCCTCAGTATGATTCTTTGGACAAATGCAGCAGCACATTTCAAAAGGCTTCTTCATATAAAAATCTGTTTGTGAAATAGCTCGTTATAGAGTCTTAGAGTTAAATGAGATGTGAAAAATTATCTAAGTGCTCCCAAACTCAAGACTCCTCAAGTTATTCACGATCCAGAAGTTATTTCCAAAAGCTTCTTTCCCTTGATAAAGCAGCATGCATTTAATCCTGGGCCCACACCTAATGAATGAAGTGTATTTGGCAGACATGAGCGTTTCCACTCAAGGCCTGGGCTTTGGGTTAGTAGAAGGGATTTAGGTTTTGAAAGGTTGGCATCCATTGATCTAGTCCTGTAATCTAGGGTCTGACTGAATCCTGCAGGTGACAGATGCACTCTTGGCTTACAAGATTTAGCCTCCTGATCTTAGCCATCTTTTTCGAGTCTGTGGCATATGGAAGTTCCCAGGCTAGGGGTCAAATCAGAGCTGCAGCTGCTGGCCTACCCCATAGCCATGTGAGATTCAAGCTGCATCTGTGGCCAATGCTGAGGCTTGCAGCAATGCCATATCCTTAACCCACTGAGTGAGGCCAGGGATTGAATCTGCATCCTCATGGATGCTAGTTGGATTCTAAACTGCTGAGCCACAACGAGAACTCCTGCTCTTAGTAGCTGTTTGAGTTCCTCCGGTGGCAGGTACACACTACCTCAGTCAACCGTGACTTTTTTTTTTTTGACCACACCTGTGATGGGCATCCCAGGCCAGGGGTGGAACCCTTCACCACATCAGTGACAATGCTAGATACTTAACCCATTAGGCCACCAGGGAACTCCAACTGTTGACTGTCTTTAAGTAGGTGCTCATTCCTGGAGCTGAACTGAAATCTGGCTCTCCTAGCTTCTAATCTTTGTTTTTAGTTCTGACCCCTCAGACGTCAGAACAAATCGCATCTCTCTTTTGAGGCTGCCTTTTTCTCAAAATGCTATCTGGCAGGCTTAAGCCTCTCTTCCTGAATTGTCTTTTTTTTTTTTTTTTTTATTTTTGGTGACTAATTACCCTAAAGGTGTAAAGCAGGCCCTCTGGCTCACCAAGACCCAGTTAATAGAAGGCCTTCCTGAGAAGGTGCTTCGCCTTGCTGACGATCCAAGCAACCACATAGAGAACCAGGATGAACGCGTTCTGAATGTGATCTCTCATGCTCGTCTCTGGCACTCTACTGAAGATATCCCCAAGAGAGAGACCTACTGGTAAGTTTCCCTCAAGTTAGTAAAGTTTCTAATGGATAGATTTTGGAGTCAGCCTGTGGCTTTACATCTTCAAATGTCTCATTTCTTCAAGCCCAGTCATTGTGGACAGTCTGATACAGCTGTGTAAATCCCAGATTCTCAAGCATCCTTCTCTGGCCAGGCGGATCTGTGCTCAAAACAACACGTTATCTGCCACCTGGAATCGAGGTTGGTCCTTTTGTACACAAGAAAGTCTTGGTCTGTTCCTTATGTTTCTACCCTTAGCCCTACCACTTGCTTATATTTCTTCCCCCTATTCTTATTCCCATCCTTCATGGTTCAATTTTGTGGCTCAGACACATCCTCAGTGTCATTGGCCATAGTGCAGCCTTTTTTTTTTTTTCCCCACGCTTTTTAGAGACACACCCACAGCATCTAGAAGTTCCCAGATTAGGGGTCGAATTGGAGCTGCAGCTGCTGCCCTACACCACAGCCACAGAAACGCTAGATCCGACCCATATCTGTGACCTACATTGTAGCTCACGGCAACACCGGATCTTTTTTATTTTTTTTTTGTCTTTTTGCTTTTTATCTGGAGCCGCACCCGCGGCATATGGAGGTTCCTAGGCTAGGGGTCTAACAGGAGCTGTAGCTGCCGACCTTCGCCACAGCCACAGCAACGCGGGATCCGAGCCGTGTCTGCAACCTTCACCACGGCTCACGGCAACGCCGGATCCTTAACCCACTGAGCAAGGCCAGGGATCTAACCCGCAACCTCATGGTTCCTAGTTGGATTCGTTAACCACTGAGCCACGAAGGGAACTCCGAGCCTTGTCATTTGTAATATTTTTGTTTCTAGTTGTGGCCTTTTCTTTTCCATCTAGAGAAGTTCCATTAGTATTTGTTGTAACCCTGGTTTAGTGGTGTTGGCTTTTCTTAGCTTTTGTTTGTCTGTAAAACTTGATTTCTCCATCAAATCTGAATGAGAGCCTTGCTGGGTGGAGTAATCTTAGTTGGAGCTTTTTTTCCTCTTTCATCACTTGAAATATATTGTGCCACTCCCTTCTGGCCTGCAGAGCTTCTGTGGAAAAATCAAGCTGATAATCTTATGGGGGTTCCCTTGTATGTTACTTGTTTCTTTTCCCTAGCTGCTTTCAATATTTTCTCTTTGTCCTTTTCCTTTTTTTTTTTTTTGTCTTTTGTCATTTTAGGGCCGCACCCATGGCATATGGAGATTCCCAGGCTAGGGGTCTAATCGGAGCTGTAGCTGCTGGCCAATGCCACAGTCACAGCAACGAGGGATCCGAGCCGTGTCTGCAACCTACACCACAGTTCACGGCAACGCCTGATCCTTAACCCACTGAGCAATGCCAGGGATTGAACCTGCAACCTCATGGTTCCTAGTCAGGTTCGTTAACCACTGAGCCACGATGGGAACTCCTCTCTTTGTCTTTAATTTTGGTCAGTTTGATTAATATTCTTCCCCCTTGGGTTTATTTTATATGGTACTTGATGTGCTTTCTGGATTTGAGTGAGCAATTCCTTTTCTGTGTTAGGGAAGTTTTCAGCTCTTAACTCTTCAGATATTTTCTCTGGCCCTTTCTCTCTCTCTTCTCCTTCTGGCACCCCTGTAATATGGATGTTGGTGCATTTAATGTTGTCCCAGAGTCCTCTTAGACTATCTTCATATCTTTTCAGTGATTTTTCTCTTTTCTGTTCTGTGTCAGAAATTTCCAAAAAAAAAAAAAAGAAATTTCTACCAGTCTGTCTTCCACCTCGCTTGTTCTGCCTCCTGTATTCTGCTGTTGGTTGCTTCTAGTGAATGTTTTTAATTTACAGTTATTGTATGTTGCATCTCTGCTTGCTTAATCTTTAAATCTTCTATCTCTTTGCTCAGTGTTTCTTGTAATTTATCAGTTTTGCCTCCAGTTTATTTCCAAGATCTTGAATCGTCTTTACTGTCATGGTCTAAAAGTCTTTTTCTCGGAGGTTGGTAATCTCCAGATCATTTAGCTGTTTCTCTGGGTTTTTTCCTTGTTCCTTTATCTGAGTCATAATTCTCTGCCTTTTCATTTTGTATGGGTTTTTGGTGTGGTCTCCTTTTTGCAGACAGTAGGGTTATAACCTAATTTGCTTCTGATGTCTGTCCTCCTTGTGGGTGAAGTTGATATCGGGGGCTTGCTGCAGGCTTCCTGATGGGAGGGACTGTGCTTGCCCACTGGTAGAGGGAGCTGATTCTTATTCCTCTGGTTGGGGGAATTTGTCTTGGGTGTGATCAGAATTGGCTTTGTGCCTGAGGAGTTTTTTAGGCAGCCTATTTGCTGATGGGTGGGGCTGTGTTCCCACCAAGTTTGTTGTTTGGTGTGGGACTTCTCAGCCCTGATGGGTGTGTCCAGGTTTTTCCAAATGACCACCTCTAGAGGAGCACACGCTGATTATTCCCTAGACCTTTGCTTCCAATGTCCTTCCCCCACAACGAGCCACAGTCATTCCCTGTTTTCCCAGGCAGTCTCACCCAGATTCCTGTGGAGTCTCCGCTTTGTCCTGGGACCCAATGGACATGAAAGCCTGGGTGGGGGGCGGGACTTTAATGAGTGGAGACTCCATTTTCCCCACTCCCATGGAGCTCCTGCGCACAAGCCCTGCTGGCCTTCAACACCAGATGCTCCGGGGGCTCCTCCACTCAGTGGCAGATCCCCAGGCATGGGAACCTGATGTGAGGTTCAGAACTCTCACTCCCATGTGTGAGCCTCTGGGATATAGTTACTTTCTAGTCTTTGGGCCACCAACTCATCAGGTGTGGGGTTGCTTATATCAGGCAGTCATTCCTCATTTATTGCTTGGTGTGGTCTCCTCTTTGTCTTACGGAGTAGGATATTTTTTTTTGATAGTTCGCAGTCTTATTTTGTTAAAGGTTGTTCTGCAGTTGGTTGTAATTTTGTTGCTTTTATGAGAGAAGGTGTGCTCTAGTCCTTGTACTCCACCATCCTTATCCCTTCACCAAATCTCAGGTGTTTTAGGCAGGGATGTTCTGAGAACGCAAGTTGTTCTATTTGATGGAACCCTGGAACAAGAAAACCAGCAGTGAAATAATTTGGGATTTTTCAGGACATCTGCTTGGTCAGGTTTTTCCAGATTGCCCCTTTGAGTATGGACTTCCTGGCAAAGAGTCAGCTTTGCAGAGGTAATGGCACCACTAAGGAAATTAGTGAACCTCATTAATAAGGAGTACTTATTGGCCCATTATCAAGTATTAGCTCTAATTAAACTGCCCCATTTGTAGCTGTCACTGGAGGAGGGCTGTGGAGGGAATTGAATTGGAAACCACAGTAGAGTGGTCTGTGGGGAGAAGCTAAAACCCGAGGTTAAAAGAGGTCCAGGCACATTTATCTTCCTTGTGGATTATATGTGAGGAAACAGGAAATATTTGAGGAAACTGTTCCTAAGGTGTGAGTATGTTGTATTTTAACACTCAGGTCAGAGTTTATCCATGCACAGATGTAGTACCCCTTTTGGCATAACTAGTGGATGTAGGACATGTGCCAGTTAAATTACAGTGCTGTTGGCCAAACCAGTTTTTAGACATACAGGCTCAGCCTTGGTCCATTACCATCGCACTGCAATTTGTAGTGTTTGATTTGTATTTCTCAAAACCCAAGAACCTTCAGAGGTAGATTTGTCTCCATGACCAATCTTTAGGAGGCCATTCTCCAGGAGTCTTCCCAGATGGCATTTGGCCTCGTGGGGACCTCTGTGAAGGGCATGCACACACATTCACAGCAAAAGACTTGCTATCTAGTCAGATATGAGTTTTCCTCATACATCAAGTCTCTATGTAATATGTCTGCTAATGACTTCAGTGAGGCTTTTGGATTGGTTTGAGATATATGTGTGTGTGTATAAAAATAATATATATATATATAATAATGTCTAATAGACAACATATGTATAAATGATCTTTTTTGTTTTTTTTTTTTGTTTTTTTTGCTTTTTAGGGCTATATCTGTAGCATATGGAGTTTCCCAGGCTAGGGGTCAAACTGGAGCTACAGCCCCCGGCCTACATCACATCCATAGCAACACCAGATCCGAGCCACATCTGTAACCTACACCACAGCTCACAGCAACACCGGATGCATAACCCACTGAGTGAGGCCAGGGATAGAACCTGTGACTTAATGATTCCTGACCAGATTCGTCTCCACTGCGCCATGACTGGAACTCCAAGTTATTATTATTATCATTTTCACTTATTGAGAGCAATCTGGTCCTTTTCTGGGTTTGGTAGCCTTTCTCCCAGCCTCTAGCCTCAGTGCTTTTCTCTCTCCATCCCTCCTTCCCTGCATGTCATACTACAGTCATCTGCACTCGTTTCCCTAAACTCTGCCACGGAGCAGCACGCTTTTGTGCCATGGTGTATGTTATTCCTCCTTCACTAGAATGGCATACCCCTCTCTTTGCCTGGCAAACTCTCCAGCCGTTTTCAGCCAAGAGTGGTTTTGCCCTCTAGGGGAGATTTGTCATTATCTGGAGACATTTTTGTTTGTCATGACTTAATCCAGAGTGGGTAATGTAAGTTCCACTGGCATCTATTGAGTAGAGGCCAGGAAGGCTGTCAGACACTTATAGTGCACAGGACACCCTCCCTCACAAAATAATTATCTTGTCCAGAATGTGAACAGTGTGAAAATTGAGAAGCTCTGCTCTTATCCATCTTTCAGAAACTTGTTTAAAGGCATTGCTTCGAACAGGAAGCTTCCCAGGTGTCCCAGAGATCATTTTCCCTACCTCCACTGCCTCTGAGTGTGGTTCATACTTTTGTTGTAGCACTTACTCCCTGGCCGGCTCCTTTAGAGCAGAGAGTTACTCTCACTCATTTCTGGGTCCTCAGCTTAGAGCGGGTCCTTGGGAAGATCTGAACCCACAGAAACCACCAGGCCTCAGGAGTCATTGGAACAGGAGCACAGGAAAAAGAGTTCATTGGTTGGTCCCCCTCTCAAGAAACCCAGGATTAATACCTTAACCACAGTTTTGTTTTCTGTGAGGAGGCTGATCAGCTAGGAAAGGTATAGAAGACTTGTGGAGCCTGGCAGGATGAAAGCTTTAGACTTTGCTGAGTTGAGTTAAGCCTATTAGATCTGGTTAGACTAATCGTCTTTCTCCTCTTTCAGAGTCTGTTCTTCTTCAGGTCCATGGTTCCAGTGGAGCCCGACTGAATGCCAAGGATCCTCTGCCCCCCGTCGCCTCCCAAGAGGAGGTGGAAGCTACTAAGAATCACGTTCTTGAGACCTTCTATCCCATATCTCCCACTATGGGTCTGCAGGAGTGCAATGTTTATGATGTGAATGATGATACAGGTAAGTATCAAAGCCTGACTTTTTTTTTTTAAGCCAGCATGGAAATGAGGGGCAAGATTTTTACAAAGAGAAGGAAGCATTGAGCACATACTACATGCTAGGCACCTCCTATGCCTTTTCTCCTAAGAGCCATGTAGCACCCTGTGAGACAGGTACTATTAACCCCATTTTATAGGTAAGGAGACTGAGATTCAGGGAGGTTAAGTGATTTGCTCAAAGGCTGACTTTGCCTTTGACCCCTGAGAAGTAATTTTTATTTATTTATTTTTGGCTGTGCCCGTAACCTATGGAAGTTCCCAGGCCAGGGATTGAACCTGTGCCATACTAGTGACAATGCTGGTCCTTAATCTACTGAGCCAGAGAGGAACTGCTTTTTTCTCCCTTCCTTCCTTGCTTCCTTCCTTCCTCCCATGTTTGTTTCTTTTTTGGCAGTTTTGTGCCACTTTCTGCTGTATAGCAAAGTGACCCAGACATAAACATATATACACATTCTTTTCCATCATGGTCTATCCCCGGAGATTGGATATAGTTCCCTGTGGTATGCAGTAGGACCTTGTTGTTTAACCATTATGAATGTAATAGTGGGCATCTGTTAACTCTGAAATCCCAGTCCCCCTCTCTGTCCCTGCTCTGAGCCCTTGGCAACCACAAATTTGTCCTCTATGTCTGTGAGTCTGTTTCTGTTTTGTAGATAGGTTCATTTTTTTGTATTGAAATGTGCATTTTATTTTTTGCATTTATAATTCACTTAAAATTTTTTGTTATAGTTGATTTATAATGTTCTGTAATTTCTTCTGTACAACAAAATGACCCAGTTATACATATATGTACATTCTTTTTCTCATATTCCATCATGTTCTATCACAAGTGAATGGATATAGTTCCCAGTGGATCTCATTTCTTGTCCATTCCCAATGTAATAGTTTGCATCTACTAACCCCAAACTCCCAATCCATCCTACTCCCTCCCATCCCCCTTGGCAGTCACAAGTCTGTTCTCTACATCCATGAGTTTGTTTCTTTTCTGTAGATAGGTTCATTTGTGCCATGTATTAGATTCCAAATATAAATGATATCATATGGTATTTGTCTTTCTCTTTCTGACTTACTTTACTTAGTATGAGAATCTCTCCTTGCATCCATGTTGCTGCAGATGGCATTATTTTGTTCTTTTTTATGGCTGTGTACTATTCCATTGTGTATATGTACTACATCTTCTTAATCTATTCATCTGTTAATGGGCATTTAGGTTGTTTCCATGTCTTGGCTGTTGTGAATAGTGCTGCAGTGAACATAGGGATGCATGTATCTTTTTCAGTGAAGATTCTGTCCAGTTATATGCCCAGGAATGGGATTGCCGGATCATATGATAGTTCTGTACTTAGTTTTCTGAAATATCTCCATACTATTTTCCAGAGTGGTTGTACCAGTTTACATTCCTGCCAACAGTGTAGGAGGGTTCCCCTTTCTCCACACCCTCTCCAGCTTTTGTTATTTGTAGACTTATTAGTTATAACCATTCTGCCTGGTGTAAGGTGGTACCTCACAGTAGTTTCGATTTGCATTTCTCTAAATAATTAGCGATGTTGAGCATTTTTTCATGTATCTATTGGCCATCTGTATGTCTTTCTTTGAGAAATGTCTATTCAAACCTTCTGACCATTTTTTTTTTTGGTCTTTTCTAGGGCCGCACTCGCAGCATATGGAGGTTCCCAGGCTAGAGGTCTAATTGGAGCTGTAGCTGCCTGCCTACGCCACAGCAATGCAAGATCCGAGCCGCGTCTGCACCCTGTACCACAGGTCACGGCAACACCAGATCCTTAACCCACTGAGCGAGGCCAGGGATCAAACACGCAGCCTCACGGTTCCTAATTGGATTTGTTAACCACTGAGCCACGATGGGAACTCCTGGATTGTTTTTTTGCTGTTGAGTTGTACGAGTTGTTTGTATATTTTGGAGATTAAGCTCTTGTCGATTGCGTTGTTTGCAGCTATTTTCTCCCATAAGTTGTCTTTTGGGTTTTTTTATGGTTTCCTTTGCTGTGCAAAAGCTTGTAAGTTTGATTAGTTCACATTGGTTTATTTTTGTTTTTATTCCTGTTGCTTTGGGAGACTGACCTAAAAAAAATTTGTACAGTTGCTGTTAGAAAATGTTTTGCCTACATTCTCTTCTAGGAGTTTTATGGTGTCTTGTCTGCTGTTTGTCTTTGAGCCATTTTTTAATTTATTTTTGTGTATGGTGTGAGGGTGTGTTCTAGTTTCATTGATTTACATGCAGCTGTCTGGTTTTCCCAGCACCACATGCTGAAGAGACCATCTTTTTCCCATTTTTTATTCTTGCCTCCTATGTCAAAGATTATTTGACCATAGGTGTCTGGGTTTATTTCTGGGCTCTCTATTCTGTTCCAGTGGTCCATATGTCTTTATTTGTACCAGTACCACACACTCCTGATTATTGTAGCTTTGTAATATTGTCTGAAGTCTGGGAGAGTTATGCCTCCTGCTTGGTTTTTGTTCCTCATGATTGCTTTGGCAATTCTGGGTCTTTTATGGTTCCATATAAACTTTTGGATTGTTCTAGATCTATGAAAAATGTCATGGGTGGTTTGATAGGGATTGCATTAAATCTGTAGATTGGAAGTTCCTGTCGTGGCGCAGCAGAAACAAATCTGACTAGGAACCATGAGGTTGCAGGTTTGAACCCTGGTCTTGCTCAGTGGGTTAAGGATCTGGCGTTGCTGTGATCTGTGGTGTAGGTTGCAGACACGGCTTGGATCTTGCATTGCTGCGGCTTTGATGTAGGCCGGTGGCAACAGCTGCGATTAGACCCCTAGCCTGGGAACCTCCGTATGCCGTGGGTGTGGCCCTAAAAAAACAAAAACAAAAAACAAAACAAAAAATCTGTAGATTGCTTTGGGTAGTATGGCCATTTTTAACAATATTAATTCTTCCAATCTGGGAGCATGGAATATCTTTCCATTTCTTTGACTCCTTTTTAATTTCCTCGATTAACGTTTTGTAATTCTCATATAAATCTTTCACCTCCTTGGTTAGGTTTATTCCTAGGTATTTAATTTTTTGGGGTGCAGTCTTAAAAGGTACTATATTTTTATATTCCTTTTCTAATATTTCATTATTAGTATACAGAAATGAAGCTGATCTCTGAATGTTAATCTTGTATCCTGTTACTTTGTTGAATCTGTTGATCAGTTCTAGTAGTTTGTATGAAGTCCTTAGGTTTTTCCATATATCGTATCATGTCATCTGCATAGAGTGACAATTTTACCTCTTCCAATTTGGACACCTTTTGTTTCTTTTGTTTGTCTGATTGCTGTGGCTAGGTCTTGGAATACTATGTTGAATAAAAGTGGTGAGAGTGGGCATTCTTGTTTTGTTCCAGATTTTAGTGGGAAGGCTTTCAGCTTTTCTCTGTTGAGTATTATATTGACTGTGGGTTTGTCGTAAGTGGCGTTTATTATGTTATGTTCCCTCTGTACCCACTTTGGTAAGAGTTTTTATCATGAATGGATGTTGGAGTTTGTCAGATGCTGCTTTTTATGCATCAATTGAGATGATCATGTGGTTTTTAACTTTGTTTTTGTTAATGTGGTGTATGATGTTGATTGATTTGCATAAGCTGAATCATCCTTGTTAACCTGCAATGAATCCCACTTGGTTGTGGTGTATGATCTTTTTTCTAGGAAGCTGGATTCATTTGGCTAAAATTTTGTTGAGAATTTTTGCATCTATGTTCATCAAAGATATTGGCCTATAATTTTCTTTCTTGGTAGTATCTTTGTCTGGTTTTGGTATTAGAGTGACAGTGGCTTCTTCTTCCACCTTTTGGAAAAGTTTTAGGATGGGAATAAGTTCTTTGTATGATTGGTAGAATTTGCCTGTGAAGCCATCTGGTCCTGGACTTTTGTTTGCAGGGAGTGTTTTTTGTTACATATTCAATTTCATTTCTTGTGATTGCTCCATTCATTTGATCTCTTTCTTCTTGATTTAGTTTTGGTAGGCTGTATGTTTCTAGAAAGTTGTCCATTTCGTCTAGGTTGTCACATTTGTTGGCATATAATTCATAGTATTCTCTTAAGGTTTTATGTGTTTCTGCAGTATCCATTGAGATTTCTCATTTTTCATTTCTTATTTGAGTTCTTTCTCTCTTCTTGGTGATTCTGGCCACAGGTTTGTCAATTTTATTGATCCTTTCAAAGAACCAGCTCTTGGTTTGATTTTTTTTTCTATTTTTTGAATCTCTGTTTTATTGCTTTTGTTTCTGATCTCGATGATTTCCTTCCTTCTGCTGACTTTCGGTTTTGTTCTTTTTCTGTTTTTTTTTTTTTTTGCTTTTTAGGGCCACACCCATGGAATATGGAAGGTCCCAGGATAGGGGTCAGATCGGAGCTGTAGCCGCTGGCATACGCCACAACCACAGTAATGCCAGATCCAAGCCGCGTCTGCGACCTACACCACAGCTCATGGCAACACCGGATCATTAACCCACTGAGCAAGGCCAGGGCTCGAACGTGCAATCTCATGGTTCCTAGTTGGATTTGTTAACCACTGCACCATGATTGGAACTCCAGGTTTTGTTCTTTTTCTAATTCTTGTAGGTGGAAAGTTAAGTTTTTGATTTGAGATTTTTCTTCTTTTTTGAGGAAGGCTTGTATTGCTGTGACCTGCCCTCTAAGCACTGCTTTTCTGCCATCCCATATTTTGAATGGTTTTGTGTTCGTTATCATTTGTCTCAAGATTTGTTTTTTTTTCCCATTACTTAATGCATTTTATTACAATTATAAGTGTACAAAAATCATCACAACTCTGTTTTTATACCATTTCCATCCTAAACCCTCAGTGCATCCTCCACCCCCCCCCAACTTGTCTCTTTTGGAAACCATTGGTTTTCCAAAGTCTGTGAGTCAGTATCTGTTCTGCAAAGAAGTTCATTGTGTCCTTTTTTTAGTTTCCACATGTAAGTGGTAGCAGTTAATATTGGTGTCTCATTGTCTGAATGGTTTCACTTCGCATGATAATTTCTAGGTCCATCCATGTTGCTGTAAATGTTATTTCATTCCTTTTAATGGCTGAGTAATATTCCATTGTGTATATGTGCTAGATCTTCCTTATCCATTCCTCTGTCAATGGGCTTTTAGGTTGTTTCCATGACTTGGCAATTGTGTAGAGTGCTGCAATGAACACTGCCGTACATGTGTCTTTTCGAGTCATGGTTTCCTCTGGATAGATGACCAGGAGTGGGATTGCTAGATCAAATGGTAATTCTATTTTTAGTTTTTTGAGGAATCTCCATACTGTTTTCCACAGTGTTTGCACCAATTTGCATTCCCACCAATAGTGTAGTAGGGATCCTTTTTCTCCACACCCTCTCCAGCACTTATTGTTTGTAGACTTTTTGATGATGGTCATTCTGGCCTGTGTAAGGTGGTATCTCATAGTGGTTTTGATTTGCATTCCTCTAATAACGAGTAATGTTGAACATCTTTTCATGTGTTTTTGGCCATCTGTATGTCTTCTTTGGTGAATTGTCTGTTTAGATCTTCTGCCCATTTTTGATGGGGTTGTTTGTTTTTTTGGTATTGAGCTGTAGGAGGTGTTTGTAAATTTTGGAGATTAATCCCTTGTCAGTTGATTCATTTGCAAATATTTTCTCCCATTCTGTGGGTTGTCTTTTGGTTTTGTTTAGGGTTTCCTTTGCTGTGCAGAGACTTTTAAGTTAAGTCGCATTTGTTTATTTTTCTTTTTATTGTCATTACTCTGACAGGTGGATCTGAGAAGATGTTGTCATTTATATTAGAGAGTGTTTGGCGTATGTTTTCCTCTAAGAGTTTTATAGTATCTGGTCTTATATCTAGATCTTTAATCCATTTTGAGTTTATTTTTGTACATGGTGTTAGGAAATGTTCTAAAATGTTTTTTACATGTGGCTCTCCAGTTTTCCCAGCACCACTTATTGAAGAGGCCATCTTTTCTCCAATGTATATTCTTGTCTTCTTTGTCATAGATTAGTTGACTATAGATGCATGGGTTTAATTCTGCGGTTTCTATCCTGTTCCACTGATCTATATTTCTGTCTTTGTGCCAGTACCATATGGTTTTGATGACTAGCTTTGTAGTGGAGTCTGAAGTCAGTGAGCCTGATTCCTCCAGCTCCAGTTTTCTTTTTCAGGATGTCTTTGGCTATTCTGGGTTTTTTGTGCTTCCAAATAAACTTTAAAATATTTTGTTCCAGTTCTGTGAAAAAGGTCCTTGGTAGTTTGATAGGGATTGCATTGAATCTGTAGATTGCCTTGGGTAGTATAGTCATTTTGATAACATTGACTCTTCCAATCCAAGAGCATGGTATGTCATCCTTGATTTCTTTCATCAGCATCTTATAGTTTTCAGAGTATAGGTCTTTTGTCTCTTTAGGTAGGTTTATTCCTAAGTATTTGATTCTTTTTGATGCGATGGTAAACAGGATTGCTTCCCTAATTTCTCTTTCTGATCTTTCATTGTTAGTATACAGAAATGCAGTTGATTTCTGTGTATTAATTTTGTATCCTGCAACTTTGCCAAATTCATTGATGAGCTCTAACAGTTTTCTGGTAGAGTCTTTAGGATTCTCTAGGTATAGTATCATGTCATATGCAAACAGTAATAGTTTTATTTCTTCCTTTCCAATTTGGATTCCTTTTATTTCTTTTACTTCTCTGATTGCTGAGGCTAGGACTTCCAGAACTATGTTGAATAGTAGTGGCGAGAGTGGACATCCCTGTCTTGTTCCTGATCTCAGCGGGAATTCTTTCAGCTTTTCACCATTGAGAATGATGTGAGCTCTGGGTTTGTCATAGATGGCCTTGATTATGTTGAGGTAGGTGCCCCCTATGCCCACTTTTTGAAGGGTTTTTATCAGAACTGGGTGTTGGATTTTGTCAAAGGCTTTTGCTGCATCTATGGAGAGGATCATATGGTTTTTATTCTTCAGTTTGTTAACGTGGTGTATCACACTGATTGAAGAATCCTTGCATCCCTGGGATAAATCCCACTTGATCATGATGTACAATCCTTTTAATGTATTGTTGGATTCGGTTGGCTAGTATTTTGTTGACTTTTTTTGCATCTATGTTCATCAGTGATATTGGCCTGTACTTTTCTTTTTTTGTGGTATCTTTTGTCTGGTTTTGGTATCAGGGTGATGGTGGCCTCATAGAATGAGCTGGGGAGTGTCCCTTCCTATGCAGTTTTTTGGAATAGTTTCAGAAGGATAGGTGTTAGCTGTTCTCTAAGTGTTTGATAGAATTCGCCCGTGAAGCCATCTGGTCCCGGACTTTTGTTTGTTGGAAGTTTTTTAATCACAGTTTCAACTTCACAACTTGTGATTGGTCTGTTCATATTTTCTATTTCATCTTGGTTTAGTCTTGGAAGATTGGACTTTTCTAAGAATTTGTCCATTTCGTCTAGGTTTTCCATTTTATTGCTGTATAGTTGCATATAGTCTCTTATGATCCTTTGTTTTTCTATGATGTCCATTGTTACTTCTCCTTTTTCATTTCTAATTTTGTTGATTTGTGTCCTCTTTTTTTTCTTGATAAATCTGGCTAGGGGTTTATCAATTTTGTTGATCTTTTCAGAGAACCAGCTTTTAGTTTCATTGATCTTTTCTATGGTTTTCTTTGTTTCTATTTTGTTGATTACTTCTCTGATCTTTATGATTTCTTCTCCTGACTTTAGGTCTTGTCTGTTCTTCCCTCTCTAGCTGCTTTAGATGTAAAGTTAGGTTGCTTGTTTGAGCTTTTTCTTGTTTTTCGAGGTAAGCTTGTGTTGGTATTAACTTTCCTCTTAGAACTGCTTTTGCTGCATCCCAGAGGTTTTGGAGTATTGTATCTTTGTTGTCATTTGCTTCTAGGTATTTTTTACTTACCTCTTTGATTATTTCAGTGATCCATTCATTGGTGGTTTAGTAGCATGTTGTTTCCTCTTTGATTATTTCAGTGATCCATTGGTGGTTTAGTAGCATGTTTGTATTTTTTGCCATTTTTTTCTTGTTGATTTTCAGTTATAGAAGATGCTTGATATGATTTCAATTTTCTTAAAGTTACCGAGGCTTGATTTGTAGCCCAGGATGTGATCAATCTTAGAGAATGTTCCGTGTGCACTTTAGAAGAATGTGTATTCTGTTGCTTTTGGATGGAATGTTCTATAAATATCTGTTAAGTCCATCTGATCTAATGCTTCCTGTTTCCTTATTGATTTTCTGTCTGAGTGATCTATCCATTGCTGTAAGTGGGGTGTAAAAGTCCCCCACTGTGATTGTGTTATTGTTGATTTCTCCTTTTAAGGTTGTTAGCAATTGCCTTATATA
>PVHT020000066.1:20439466-20471318 GCA_004024745.2 Catagonus wagneri | reverse complement strand
GAATGTGTATTCTGTTGCTTTTGGATGGAATGTTCTATAAATATCTGTTAAGTCCATCTGATCTAATGCTTCCTGTTTCCTTATTGATTTTCTGTCTGAGTGATCTATCCATTGCTGTAAGTGGGGTGTAAAAGTCCCCCACTGTGATTGTGTTATTGTTGATTTCTCCTTTTAAGGTTGTTAGCAATTGCCTTATATATTGCGGTGATCCTGTGTTGGGTGCATAGATATTTAAAATTGTTGTATCTTCTTCTTGGATTGCTCCTTTGATCATTATGTAGTGCCCTTCCTTGTCTCTTAAAATGTTCTTCATTTTAAAGTCTGTTTTGTCTGATATGAGTATTGCTACTCCAGCTTTCTTTTGATTCCCGTTTGCATGGAATATTTTCTTCCATCCTCTCACTTTCAATTTGTATGTGTCTCTAGAAGTGAAGTGGGTCTCTTGAAGACCGCGTATATATGGGTCTTGTTTTTGTATCCATTCGGCTAGTCTATGTCTTTTGGTTGGGGCATTCAGTCCATTAACATTTAAGGTAATTATTTATATGTATGTTCTTATTGCCATTTTATTAACTGTTTTGGATTTTTGTTGCTCTTTTTTCTTCCCTTATTGTTGTCTCCACTTTTGGTTTGATGACTATCTTTAATGTTGTATTTGAGTTGATTTTTCTTATTTGTTTGTGTATCAATTGTAGATTTTTTCATTTGCAGTTACCCTGAAGCTTTTTTTTTTATGGGGGGTATTTTATTTTTTTTCCCCATTACTTAATAAATTTTATTACAGTTATAGGTGTACAAAAATCATCACAACTCAATTTTTGTAGCATTTCCATCCCTATCCCTTAGTGCACCCCCCAACCCCCCAACTTGTCTCATTTGGAAACCATAGGTTTTCCAAAGTCTGAGTCAGTATCTGTTCTGCAAAGAAGTTCAATGTGTCCTTTTTTTAGTTTCCACATGTAAGAGGTAACATTTGATGTTGGTGTCTCACTGTCTGACTGGTTTCACTTCACATGATAATTTCTAGGTCCATCTGTAAAAAATCTGCTGATAACCTCATGGGGGTTCCCTTGTATGTTATTTTTTTCCATAGCTGCTTTCAATATTTTCTCTTTGTCTTTAATTTTGGTCATTTTGATTAATATGTGTCTCGGGGTGTTCCTCCTTGGATTTATTTTATATGGTACTCATTGTGCTTCCTGGATTTGACTGAGTGGTTCCTTTCTCATGTTAGGGAAGTTTTTGGCCATTATCTCTTCGAATATTTTTTCTGTCCCCTTCTCTCTCTCTTTTCCCTCTGGCACCCCTACAATACAGATGTTGGTGCATTTAATGTTATCCCAGAGTTCTCTGAAGGGAAATGAGGAGAGTCTCGATCTTTTATCTCTTTTCTCTTCTGCATTAGTGATTTCCACTAATGTCCTCCCTATCACCGATTTGCTCTTCTGCCTCCTGTATTCTACTGTTGGCTGCTTCCAATGAATTTTTTATTTCAGTTATTGTATTTTACATTTCTTCTTTCTTAATTTTTACAACTTGTATTTCTTTGCTCATTGTTTCCTGTAAGTTATCATTCTTTGCCTCCAGTTTATTTCCAATGTCTTGCATCATCGTCAGCATCAACAGTCTAACGTCTCTTTCTCAGAGCCTGATAATCTCATCACTGAGCTGTTTTTCTGGGGTTTTTTCTTTCTCCCCTATCTGAGTTACAGTTTTCTGTCTTTTCATTTTTATTGGTTTTGGTGTGGTGTCCTTTTTGCAGACAATAGAGTTGTAGCCTCTCTTACTTCTGGTGTTTGCCTCCCCTGTGGCTGAAACTGATATGGGGGGGGCGCTTGCTGTAGGCTTCCTGATGGGAGAGACTGGTATCTGCCCACTGGTAGGTGGGGTTGATTCCTATCCCTCTGGTGGATGGGGCTTCGTCTCTGGGTGAGATTAGAGGCTGGCTGTGTGCCTCTGAGGGATCTTTAGGCAGCCTGTTTACTTATGGGTGGGGCTGTGATCCCACCTGGATTATTGTTTGGCCTGGGGCTTCTCAGAGCTGATGGGAGGGACCAGATTTTCCCAAAAATGGCTACCTCTGGAGAAATGCAGGCTGATGAATGTTCCCAAGAGCTTTGCCTCCAGTGCCCTTCCCCCACAACAAGCCACATCACCCCTATTTTCCCAGGAGATCCTACAATTGCAGTCAGGTTCTCCCTGGATTCCTGTGGAGACTTTGCTTTGCCCTGGGACCCAGTGCACGTGAAAGTCTGTGTGTGCCTTTCAAGAATGTGATCTCTGTTTCCCCCAGTCCTGTGGAGCTCCTGCACACAAGCCCCGCTGGCCTTCAATGCCAGATGCTCTGGGGGCTCTTTCTCCCTATGCCAGATCCCCAGGCCTGTGGATTTGACGTGGGACTCAGAACTCTCAGTCCTTTGGGTGAGTCTCTGTGATATAGTTACTTTCCAGTCTGTGGGGTTTCCCAGCCGGGAGATATGGGGTTGCTTATATCGTGTAATCGCTTCTCCTACCTCCTGATGTGGTCTCCTCTTTGTCTTCTGGAGTAGAATAATCTTTTTGAAAATTTACAGTCCATTTGGTTGAAGGTTACTTGGCATTTGATTGTAATTTTGTTTTTATGAGAGAAGCTGAGCTCTAGTCCTTCTATTCCACCATTTTAATCCCCTTCAAGATTTGCCTTTTTTTTTTTTGCTTTTTGTCATTTCAGGGCTGCACCCGCAGCATGTGGAGGTTCCCAGGCTAGGGGTCTAATTGGAGCTACAGCTGCCGGCCACAACCACAGCAATGCGGGATCCAAGCCACATCTGCAGTCTACACCACAGCTCACGGCAACGCTGGATCCTTAACCCACTGAGCAAGGCCAGGGGTCAAAGCTGTGCAACATCATGGTTCCTAGTTGGATTCGTTTTCCACTGAGCCATGATGGGAATTCCTCTCAAGATATTTTTAAATTTTCCTTCTGATTTCCTTATTCACCTATTGGTTTTTTTAGTATCATGTTGTTTAGTCTCCACTGTAGTCAGTTTTTTCTCATTTCTTTTCCTGTGGTTGATTTCTAGTTTCATGCCATTGTGGTCGAAGAAGATGTTTGAAATAATTTCTGTACTCTTAAATTTGTTGAGGTTAGTTTTTTTCCCCAATATTTGGTTAATTCTTGAGAATGTTCTGTGTGCACTTGTAAAGAATGTATATTCTGATTTTTTTTTTTGATGTAATGTCCTGAAAATATCAGTTCTAAGTTTTCTGTTGCTTTAAGATCTCTCTGTTGCCTTATGGATTTTCTTTCTAGAGGATCTGTCCATTGATGTGAGTGGGGTGTTAAAAGTCTCCTACTATGATTATATTCTCATCATTTTCTCCTTTTTATGTCTGTTAGTATTTGTTGTATGTATTTGGGTGCCCCTATATTAGAGGCATTTATATTGATGAGTGTAATATCCTATTCTTGAATGGATCCTTTTATCATTAGTGTCCTTTGTCTTTCTATATGGCTTTTGTTTAAATGTCTATTTTGTTTGACATGAATATTGCAACTCCCACGTTCCTGTCTTTTCCATTGGCATGAAATACCTTTTTTCCTCCCCTCACTTTCAATTTATATGCATCCGTTGCTCTAAGGTGAGTCTCTTGCAGGCAGTATATTGTTGGCTCTTGTTTTATAATACAGTTTGACACTGTGTCTTTTGATTGGAACTTTCAGTCCATTGACATTTGAAATAATTATTGATAAATATGTATGTATTGTCATTTTAAACCTTGTTTTCCAGTTGATTCTATGTTTCTCCTTTCCCTGTTTTTGGTTGGGTGATTTACTTTATTTTTTGCTTGTGTCCTCTTCTTTTTAGTTTTTGCGAATGTATTTTTTGGTTTTGATTTGCGTTTGCCCTGTTTTTCAGATATGTTAACCCCTTCCTATATCTGCTTGCTTTAGCCTGCTAGTCATATAGGCTCAATCACTTTCTAAACAAAAAATGTGGGTTTTCTTGGAGTTCCCTTTGTGGCTCAGTGGTTAACAAATCTGACTAAGAACCATGAGGTTGTGGGTTCAATCCCTGGCCTTGCTCAGTGGGTTAAGGATCCAGCGTTGCTGTGAGCTGTGGTGTAGGTTGCAGACACGGCTCGGATCCTGTGTTGCTGTGGCTGTGGCGAAGGCCGGCTGCTACAGCTCCTGTTATACCCCTAGCCTGGGAACCTCCATGTGCTGCAGGTTTGGCTCTAGATAGAGGCAAAAAGACCAAAAAAAAAAGTGGTTTTTCTTACTTCCCCAAATTTTATGATTTTGATGTCTTTTTTTAACATCTTGTTGTTTGTCTTTTTGCTGTTCCTTGTGTTTATCGTCACTTTTATAATAGTTTTTTTTTCCTTTTAGATTTGTATACTGGCTTATTTAAGCGATTGCTTTCCAGTTGTCATTTCCTTCATCCTATTCTTCTTATTTTTTATTTAGAGGAGCCCATTCAGTATTTATTTTAGAATGGGTTTAGTGTTGCTGTACTCTTTTAGTTTTTGTTTGTTGGAGAAAGTCTTTATTTCTCCTTCTATTTTAAATGATATTCTTGCTGGGTAGAGCATTTTTCTCCTTTAGAACTTTTGAATATATCTTGCTTATAAGAGTGCTTCTGGCCTGTAGTGTTTCTATAGAAAAATCAGCTGATAGACTTATGGGGGGGTTCCCCTATAATTAACTCTTTGTTTTTCCCTTACTGTCTTTAGAATCCTCTCCTTATCCTTAACTTTTGCCGTTTTTTTTAATAATATGTCTTTATGTAGGCTTGTTTGAGGCCCTCTGTACTTATCTTGATAGTTGTTTCCTTTATATTTGGGAAGTTATCAGCCTTAATATCTTCAAATATATTTTCAATCCCACTTTCTTTTTTATCTTCTTCTTGGAATCTCTATTATGCATAGATTGGCCTGCTTTATATTATTCCTTAGATCTTTTATATTGCGTTCATGTTTTTTCTTTGTCTTTTTTTTTTTTTTTTTTGAATTTTAGGGCCACGTGTGCAGCATATGGAGGTTCCCAGGCTAGGGGTCGAATCGGAGCTACAGCTGCTGGCCTACGCCACAGCCACAGGAACACAGTATCCAAGCCACATCTGCGACCTACACTATGGCTCATGGCAACGCCAGATTGTTAACCTACTCAGCAAGGCCAGGGATCAGACCTTCAACGTCATGGTTCCTAGTTGGATTAGTTAACCATTGCACCACCACAGGAACTCCTGCTTTCATGTTTTTTCATTTGGTTTTTTGTCTGCTGTCCTGATTAGGTGATTTCCATTATTCTGTCTTCCGAGTCACTTTTTCGTTCCTCTGCATTATTCATTCTGCTTTTCAGTTCTTTTAACTCAGCTTTTGTCTCTGTAAACGAATTTTCTAATTTTTCTTGTCTACTTTTTATGTTTTCTAGTTCCTTTCAAAAGTAATAGGCATTACTGCTCTTATCTGCTCTTAGGTCATTCATATTCTCTCTTAATTCCTTCAGTATTTTCTTTCTTCTTTTTTTTTGTCTTTTTGCCTCATCTAGGGGGCCGCAGCCGCGGCATATGGAGGTTCCCAGGCTAGGGGTCTAACAAGAGCTATAGCTGCCGGCCTTTGCCACAGCAACGTGGGATCTGAGCCATGTCTGCAACCTACACCACAGCTCATGGCAACACCGGATCCTTAACCCACTGAGCAAGGCCAGGGATCGAACCCGCAACCTCATGGTTCCTAGTCAGATTCGTTAACCACTGAGCCACAACGGGAACTCCACTTCAGTATTTTCACTCTCTCCTTTTTGAACTTGGTGTCTATTAGACTGCAGAGGACTGTTTCATAGTTTGCTCCTTCAGGGGAACTCTCCTGTTCCTTTAAATGGGAATGGTTCCAGAGCTTCTTCATTTCGCTTATATTTTTCTTGGAACCTGAGTCTCAGCGCACAGCCCCTGCCCGAGCGTCTCAAACTGTGGTGTCTTGGGCTGGTGGTGAAGGTCTTTTGTGCTGCTCTCTCTGCTTCGCCTTCCTCAGTCTGGCTGCTGCACTTTTCTCCAAGGCTTTGAGGTCCCTCCATTTTGCCTGATCTCCATCACTTCAGTGGCTTCCCAGGGTTCTGGTTCCTTTCCTCTTTAATCCCTCTCAGAAGTGCCGGAACTGTCCTTATTCCTTTTTTTCTTCTCTTCTCGCTTTCTTCCCTTTTGTTCTACCCAGTTCTGTAGAGGGTTTCTTGCCCTTTTTGGAGGTGTAAGGTCTTCTGCCAGCATTCGGTAGATGTTCTGTGTGAATTGTTCTACGTGCAGTTTTTTTTTTTTTTTTTTTTCATGGTTTGTGGGAGAAGGTGAGTGCTATGTCCTACTACTTGCACCATCTTGGTTTCTCTTCCATTTGCGCATGATTTAATATATAATAAGTAACACTGTATGGTATTTGTCTTTTTTGACTTACTTCACTTAGAATAAGAATCTCTAGTTGTATCCATGTTGCTGCAAATGCCATTATTTCATTCTTTTTTTATGATTGAGTAGTATTCCATTGAACATATATACCACATCTTCTTTATCCATTAATCTGCCGATGGACATTTAGGTTGTTTCCATGTCTTGTCTGTTGTGAAATGGTGCTGCTATGAATATAAGGGTGCGTGTATCTTTTTTTTTCTTTTTTGGCCATATCTGAAGCATATGGATGTTTCTAGGCCATGGATCGAATCAGCCACAGCTGTGACCTATGCCACAGCTATGGCAACTCCAGATCCTTAACCCACCATGCTGGGCCAGGAATCAAACCCATGTCGCCAAAGAGACAGCATGAGATCCTTCACCCACTATGCCACAGTGGGGACTTGCATGTATCTTTTTTTTTCTTTTCATGGCTGCATGTGTCTCATATGAAAGTTCCCGGACTTGGAGTTGAATAAGAGCTGCAGCTACTGGCCTATGCCATGACCACAGCAATGTGGGATCCGAGTTGTCTGTGACCCACACCACAACTTGTGATAACAACTGATCCGTAACCCACTGAGCAAGTCCAGGGATGGAACCTGCATCCTCACAAACACTATGTTGGGTTCTTAACCTGCTGAGCCACAGTGGGAACTCTTGCACGTATCTTTTTTTGGGGCGGGGGGCGCGCATGCAGCATATGGAGTTTCCTAGGCCAGGGGTCGAATCGGAGCTGCAGCTGCCAGCCTACTGCCACAGCCACAGCAACACAGGATCCGACCCACACCACAGCTCACAGCAACACCAGATCGTCAACCCACTGAGCAAGGCCAGGGATTAAACCTGCAACGTCATGGTTCCCAGTCGGATTCGTAAACTGCTGTGCCACAATGGGAACTCTTCAAGTATCTTTTTGAGTTATAGTTTTGTTCAGATATATTCCCAGGAGTCAGATTGCTGGACATATGATAATGCTATTTTTAGTTTTCTGAGGAACTGCCATACTATTTTTCATAGTGGTTACATCAACTTATATTCCGACCAGCAGTGTAGGACTTCCTTTTCCCCACACCATCTCCAGTATTTGTTATTTGTAAACTTTTTTATGTTACATCATGAAACATGATGGGTGGCATGAGGGGTTTGTGACCAGGCATCACATGTTTCCTTTATTCATAGGTCCCTTGAAATACACTGCTTCTCTGTGCACCCGCTCAGCTCAGGCTAACCTCTAGCTAGGACTGAGGACCCCCACGGGCCTTTAATGGCACTGTTTATCCCACTTCTGTCAAACAAGGCACCATCACCCACCCTGTGAGCCAAGGCAGAAACTAGAGTCAGGCTGGGCAGGCTGCCATCCACTCAGTCATGAACCATGGCATCTTCCTCCTTCACCTCTCTTCATTTCCACAGCCTGGGTCAGTCCTTATTGTCTCTCATCCAGCCTGTTACCACAGCCTCTCAACGGGTTAGTCTGAGCCAGGCTCTTCAGTTCCCTCTAGTTCACAGATTTAATCCCATTGCTCTCCATGCCCACCCCCCATTGCCTGTTGAGTAAAGTTTTTACTCCTTGGCTTATCACACGAGGGCCTTCATGTCTGCCCTCTGCCTGTCATTCCAGCCTCATCTTTGTCTCATGCCCCACATGCCCCTTATTCCAGCTGTGCCTTTTCTCACCACCATGCTTTGGCACTTCTTTTCCCTTTGCCTGCACTTTTGACCATTCACCTCTTTCTCTTCAGCTTAATAACTACTCATCTATCACAATTCATCTTAGGACTCATTTCTTCCCAGAAATGCTCTACGACCTTATAGTCTGACCAGGAACCTTTCATCTGTCCTCACACAGCCCCCTGGCTCCCTTCATGTCTTTACATGTCCCTCTGTATGTGTGTGATCAGTTTTCCTGTCTGTCTCCCCTCTAGCCTTGGTGTGCTCCTCAAAGGCAGTGGCAGGCACTGTATGGCCTCTGTTCCTGGTGCCTGTCTTAGAGCTTGGCACAGAGTGAGTGCAGAGTGACGTTTGCCAGCCTCTGAGCTATCGTTGGGTATTCACACATGCTGAACTGAATAGACACATGGGAACTGAAGCAGACAGGAAAGTCACGTCTTTCTTGAGTGGTGTTCTCTGAAATTTTCAGAGCCCACACTTTTCCAGCCTCTTTCCTCCTTTGCATCCACTTTTGCTAATCCAGGTCACTCATTCTAGAAGCCCCTAGTCTCCGAGAGTTTGCTCATGGTCATGCAGGGGAAGAAATCCTAACCCAGCAGGGTTGTGGCTGAGATGAGCAAGTGCTGAACTTTGATTCTCAGCACAGTGTTGTGAGGTATGAGGCAAGTACTTTGTTACTAATAAGTATTGAATTTTGCAAGTGATTTGCTTTTTTAGAAAATAATAACCATAGATTTCTGGTTACCCTTTTAACACTGTCATCTGTGTGCTTGAATGAAAGAAAAAGGGTTGGAATTAGAGCCAGCCTGCAAGAATCTCCTGTAACAGGTTGGCAAACATTTTCTGTAAGGAGCTAAGTTGTATTTTAGGTTTCTGCAGGCCCCGTTTGGTCTCCATCACAGCTACTTAGTAGACATATGTAAATCAGTGGGTGTGGTTGTGCTCCAGGAAAAATTTCATTTTCAAAAAGAGGCAGGGGCCAGATTAGCCAGCAGGTTGACGTTTGCCAGCCTCTGAGCTATCATGATAATACCTACTTCTACTGAGTCTCTGTAGTGCCTGGCACTGAGCTAAGGCAGGGTGACTTTCCTGAGGCTTTGGGGCAGCCTGATTAATCTTTTCTACCCCTTCACGTGATGACGTGTCTTTCAGGTTTCCAGGAGGGTTATCCTTACCCCTATCCCCACACCCTGTATTTCCTGGAGTCAGCCAATTTACGACCACGCCGCTTTCAACCAGACCAGCTGCGGGCCAAGATGATCCTGTTTGCTTTTGGCAGTGCCCTGGCTCAAGCCCGGCTCCTCTATGGGGTATGTATGTGGAGGAGACCACAAGCTGCTTTACATTGTGTCGGTCTCCTGCCTTATCCTGTTCAAAGGAGAAAAGAGGATATGGAGGGGTTGTTTGCTTGACAGAGGAGTTTTAGGGAGAGACACTTCTACTCACTCTACAGAGATGGACTGCCGTCTCTTAGGGGCCTGTGATGTGCCTGTCTTCTACATAAGAAGCCTTGTTTCTTTATCACAATAGCCCACACAGTTTCATTGTGATCCCCGTTTTTCAGATTATGCCTCTGAAGTCCAGGGAGGCCAAGCAGCTTGTCTAGCATTGCACAGTGGTAAGTGGTAGAAAAAGGATTGGGACCAGGTAGACCCAAGTCCTAGGGCTTCACTGTGCTCCAGCACACAGCCTCTGTTCTGTATAATCGGAGCCAAAGCACAAGGCTCCTTTGGGCAGGCAGGAGGAAGTGAAGCAGGAGAGATGCCCCAGACCTGCCTGCCCACTCAGGACAGGTTCTGAGGACCAAGATACCACTTGGTGATAGACGCTTGGTTCTCAGAGGTCTTTGGGACCTAGATGTTGAAGAATGAAGGCTGAGTGGTTGTTACAGAGTATTGTCCCACAGTTGGAGGAAAGCCTGGCTGGGGAACAAAGGCCTCTGGGGAGGATGGCAATACGGGAGTCCCCAAGCAGGCCTGGGACACCAGATCCCTGTTTTGTATGTGCGTTGCGGGTAGGGAGATTTTTAACTCCTTTAGAAACTGTAAGTTTTTCAAAGTCTTAGTTTCTGTTCTGCAAATAAGCTCATTGAATCCTTTTTTTTTGTCTTTTCTGGGGCTGCATCCGCGGCATATGGAGGTTCCCAGGCTGGGGTCTAATCAGAACTGTAGCCGCCGGCCTATGCCACAGTCACAGCAACGCGGGATCTGAGCTGCATCTGTGACCTACACCACAGCTCATGGCAATGCCAGATCCTTAACCCACTGAGCAAGGCCAGGGATCAAACCCACAACCTCATGTTTCCTAGTCGGATTCGTTAACCACTGAGCCACGACGGGAACTCCCCTGTATCATTTTTTTTAGATTCCACATATAAGTGATAGCATGATACATTTATGTCACACTGTCTAACTTTACCTAGCAATATCTAGATCCGTCCATGTTGCTGCAAATGCCATTATTTCATTCCTTTTTACGGTCGAGTAATATTCCATTGCATATCTGTACCACATCTTCTTTATCCACTCTGTCTGTGGACATTTAGGTTGCTTTCATGTCTTGGCTGTTGTATATAGTGTTGCAATGAATTGGAGTACCTTTATCTTTTCAAGTCATGGTTTTCTCTGATTAGATGCCCGGGATTGGAATTGATGGATCAAATGGAACTTCTGTTTTTAGTTTTTTGTAGAATCTCCATACTATTTTCCATAGTGGTTGCACCAATCTACATTCCCACCAGCAGTGTAATAGGGTTCCCTTATCTCCACACCCACTCCAGGATTTATTGTTAGTAGACTTTTTCTTTTTGTCTTTTTAGGGCTGCACCCACAACATATTGTTCCAGGACTGTGGCTCTAATCGGAGTTGTAGCCACTGGCCTATGCCGTAGCCACAGCAACGCCAGGTCTGAGCTGTGTCCGTGACCTATACCACAGTTCATGGCAATGTCGGATCCTTAATCCACTGAGGGAGGCCAGGGATCGAACCTGCGACCTCATGCATACTAGTCGGATTCATTTCTGCTGAGTCATGATGGGAACTCCTGTGTGTAGACTTTTTGATGATAGCCATTCTGCTGTGTAAGGTGGTACCTCATAGTAGTTTTGATTTGCATTTCTCTAATAATTAGTGATGTTGAACATTTTTTAATGTGTTTTTTGACTATCAATATGTCTTATTTAGAGAATGTCTGTTTAGATCTTCTGCCCATTTTTTGATTGTTATTTTTTATTTTTATTTTTGGTATTGAACTGCAGGAGGTGTTTATATATTTTGGAGATTAAGCCCTTGTCAGTTGCTTCATTTGCAAATATTTCCTCCCATTCTGTGGGTTGTCTTTTCGTTTGTTTAGGGTTTTCTTTGCAAAAAACTTTTAAGTTTAATTAGGTCTCATTTGTTTATTTTTTTTGTTGTCATTACTCTGGGAGGTGGATCTGAGAAGATAATGCTGTGGATTATGTCAGAGAGTGTTTGACTTAATGTTTTTCTCTAAGAGTTTTTTGGTATACAGTCTTACATTTAAGTCTTCAGTCCATCTGGAATTTATTTTTGTGTATGGTATTAGGGAGTGATGTGATCTCATTCTTTTACATGTAGCTGTCCAGTTTTCCCAGCACCATTTATTGAAGGAACTGTCTTTTCTCCATTGTATATTCTTGCCTCCTTTGTCAGATTAGTTGACCGTAGGTGCATTGGTTTAATTCTGGGCTTTCTATCCTGTTCCACTGATCTGTATTTCTGTCTTTGTGCCAGTACCATATGGTTTTGATAATTATAGCTTTGTAGTATAGTCTGAAGTCAGGGAGCCTGATTCCTCCAGCTCAAGTTTTCTTCCTCAGGGTGGTTTTGGCTATTCTGGGTGTTTTGTGCTTTCAAACAAATTTTAAAATATTTGTTCTGGAGTTCCCATTGTGGCGCAGTGGTTAACGAATCCGACTAGGAACCATGAGGTTGCGGGTTCGATCCCTGTCCTTGCTCAGTGGGTTAACGATCCGGCATTGCAGTGAGCTGTGGTATAGGTTGCAGATGCGGCTCGGATCCTGCGTTGCTGTGGCTGCGGCGCAGGCCAGTGGCTACAGCTCCGATTAGACCCCTAGCCTGGGAACCTCCACATGCCTCGGGTGTGGCCATAAAATGACAAAAAAAGGCAAAAAAATAAATAAATAAAATATTTCTTCTAGTTCTGTGCAGAATGCCATTGGTAATTTGATAGGGGTTGCATTGAATCTGTAGATTGCCTTGGGTTGATAGTCATTTTGACAATATTGAGCCTTCCAATCCAAGAGCATGGTATTATCTTTCCATCTATTTTTGTCATCTTTTTTTCTTTAAGACTGTACCTGTGGCATTTGAAAGTTCAAAGGCTAGTGGTCAAATCAGAGCTACAGCTGCCAGCCTGTGCCACAGCAACTCGGGATCCAAGTTGCATCTGCAACCTGTGCAGCAGCACTGGATCCTTAACCCAATGAGTGGGGCCAGGGATGGAACCCACATCCTCATGAATACTAGGCAGATTCATTTGTACTGTGCCACAGTGGGTACTCTGTGTCATCTTTGATTTCTTTCATCAGCGTCTTATACAGGTACAGGTCTTTTGTTTCCTTACATAGGCTTATTCCCAGGTATTTTATTGTTTTTGCTGTGATGGTAAATGGGATTGTTTCCCTAATTTTTTTTTCTGATCTTTTATTATTAGTATGTAGAAATGCGGTCTATTTCTGTGTATTAATTTTGTATGCTGAGTCTCTCATACTAAGTAAAGTAAGTCAGAACGAGAAAGACAAATACCATATGATATCACATATCTGGAATCTAATATACAGCACAAATGAACCTTTCCACAGAAAAGAAACTCATGGACTTGGAGAGTAGACTCGTGGTTGCCAAGGGGGAGGGAGTGGGATGGACTGGGAGTCTGGGGTTAATAGATGAAAACTATTGCATTTGGAGTGGATAAGCAGTGAGTTACTGCTGTATAGTACAGGGAACTATATCTAGTCACTTATTATGGAACATGATGGAGGATAATGTGAGAAAAAGAATGTGTATATATGTGTGACAGGGTCACTTTGCTGTACAGTAGAAATTGACAGAATACGCTATAATGGAAAAAATAAAATCATTTAAAAAATTTGTATCCTGTAACTTTAGGATTTTTTGGTATAGTATCATGTCATCGGCAGACGGTGACAGTTTTACTTCCTCCTTTCCAACTTGGATTCCTTTTATTTCTTTTTCTTCTCTGATTGCCATGACTAGGATTTCCAAAACTATGTTGAATAGCAGGGGCGAGAGCAGACATCCTTGTCTTGTTCCTGATCTTAGCAGGAATTCTTTCAGCTTTTCACTATCGAGAATGATGTTAGCTGTGGGTTTATTATATATGGCTTTTATTATGTTGAGGTAGCTTTCCCTCTCTGCCCACTTTCTGGAGGGTTTTTTAAATCAGAAATGGGTGTTGAAGTTTGTGAAGTTAGGTTATTTGAAATTTTTCTTGTTTCCTGAGGTAGGCTTGTATTGCAATGAACTTTCCTCTTAGAACTGCCTTTGCTGTGGCCCTTAGGTTTTGAATTGTTGTGTCTTTGTTGTCATTTGCTTCTAGGTATTTTTTAATTTCCTCTTTGATTTCTTCAGTGATTCATTGGTTGTTTGGTAATATGTTCTTTAGTCTCCACGTGACGTCCATCTGGTCTAATGCATCATTTAAGGCCTGTGTTTCCTTGTTGATTTTCTGTCTGGATGATCTGTCCACTGCTGTAAGTGGGGTGTCAAAGTCCCCCGCAATTGTTATTGTCAATTTCTCCTTATAAGTTTGTGTGCAGTTGCCTTACTTACATATTGAGGTGATCCTATGTTAGGTGCATATGTATTTACAGTTGTTATATCTTCTTGGATTGATCCTTTTATTTGTGTCCTTTTGTCTCTTATAATATTCTTTATTTTAAATTCTGTTTTGTCCGATAAGAGTATTGCCTCTCCAGCTTTCTTTTGATTACTGTTTTACATGGAATATTTTTTTCCATCCTCTTTCAATTTGTGTGTTTCCCTAGAACTGAAGTGGGTCTCTTAAAGACAGCATATTTATGGGTCTTGTTTTTGTATCCATTTGGTTGGGGAATTTATTCCATTTACATTTAAGGTAATTGTTGATGTGTATGTTCTTGTTGCCATTTTATGATTTTTTTATTGTCTTTTTTTTGCTTTATCTAGGGCTGCACTCGCAGCATATGGAGGTTCCCAGGCTAGGGGTATAACAGGAGCTGTAGCTGCCGGCCTCCACCACAGCCACAGCAACGCGGGATCCGAGCCACGTCTGCGACCTACACCACAGCTCACGGCAACGCTGGATCCTTAACCCACTCAGCAAGGCCGGGGATCGAACCCACAACCTCATGGTTCCTAGTTGGATTCGTTAACCAACGAGCCATGATGGGAACTCCTGAATTTTTTTTTTTTTTAATCCGCTTCTTCTCTTGTTCTTGTCTCTTGTGGTTTGATGACTATCTTTAGTGTTGTGTTTTGATTGCTTTTTCTTATTTCTGTGTATAGCTATTGTAGATTTTTGGTTTGCAGTTACCATGAAGTTTTGATCCTGGAGTCATAAGATGTTTTAAGGTTTTCGTTTCTTAATTGCAAGTGCATCTCCAGTATCCTGCAGACATACCCATCTCTTCTCAGGATTTCTGGTTTTGGTAGCATATTTGTGTGTGGATAATTTCTTACCTTTACTATATGTATGCCTTTACTGGTGAGCCTTGTCATTTCTTTATTTTTAATTACTTAATGAATTTTGTTACAATTATAGGTGTATAGAAATCATCACAACCAAATTTTATAGCATTTCCATCCCAAACCCTCAGTGCATACCCTCACCCCCAACTTGTCTCATTTGGAAAACTTATGGTTTCCAAAGTCTGTGAGTCAGTATCTGTTCTGCAAAGTAGTTCATTGTGTCCTTTTTTTAGATTCCACATGTAAGTGGTAGCATTTGATGTTGGTGTCCCATTGTCTGAACTGGTTTCACTTCACATGATAATATCTGGATCCATCCATATTGCTATAAATGCTGTTATTTCGTTTCTTTTAATGGCTGAGTAATATTCCATTGTGTTATATGTACCACATCTTCCCTATCCATTCCTCTGTCGATGAGCATTTAGGTTGTTTCCATGACATGGCTATTGTATAGAGTGCTGCAGTGAACACTGGAGTACATGTGTCTTTTCGAGTCATGAATTTCTCTGGATAGATGCCCAGGAATGGGATTGCTGGATCAAATGGTAATTCTATTTTTAGTTTTCTAAGGAATCTCCATACTGTTTTCCACAGTGGTTGCACCAATTTGCATTCCCACCAATAGTGTAGTAGGGATCCTTTTTCTCTGCACCCTCTCCAGCACTTATTGTTTGTAGACTTTGATGATAGCCATTCTGGCCTGTGTAAGGTGGTATCTTATAGTGGTTTTGATTTGCATTTCTCTAATCATGAGTGATGTTGAACATCTTTTCATGTGTTTTTTGGCCATCTGTATGTCTTCTTTGGTGAATTGCCTGTTTAGATCTTCTGCCCATTTTTGATGGGGTTGTTTTTTTGGTATTGAGCTGTAGGAGGTGTTTGTAAATTTTGGAGATTAATCCCTTGTCAGTCGATTCATTTGCAAATATTTTCTCCCATTCTGTGGGTTGTCTTTTGGTTTTGTTTAGGGTTTCCTTTGCTGTGCAGAAACTTTTAAGTCGCATTTGTTTATTTTTTCTTTTTATTGTCATTACTCTGACAGGTGGATCTGAGAAGATGTTGTTGTCATTTATATTAGAGAGTGTTTGGCCTGTGTTTTCCTCTCTAAGAGTTTTATAGTAACTGGTCATATATCTAGGTCTTTAATCCATTTTGAGTTTATTTTTGTGTATGGTATTAGAACCTTGTCATTTATAATATTTTTGTTGCTAGTTGTGGCCTGTTTTTTTAGGGTTGTACCCGTGCCACAGGGAGGTTCCCAGCTAGGACTTGAATCACAGTTACTGTTGCTGGCCTATGCTATAGCCACAGCAGCGCAGGATCCAAGCTGTGGCCGCTACTGACACCACAGCTCATGGCAATACTGGATCCCCAACCCACTGAGCAAGGCCAGAGGTTGAACCTGCATCCTCGTGGATACTAGTTGGATTCATTTCCACTGCGCCACAGCAGAAGTTTTAAGTGTGGCCTTTTCTTTTCCACCTAGAAATGTTCCTTTAGTATTTGTTGTAAAGCTGATTTAATGGTGCTGAATTCTCTTCGCTTTTGCTTCTCTGTAAAGCTTTTGATTTCTCCATCAAATCTGAATGAAAGCCTTTCTGGGTAGAGTAATCTTGGTTGGAGGATTTTTCCCTTTCATCACTTTAAGTATATTGTGCCACTCCCTTCTGGCCTGCAGTTTCTGTGGGAAAATCAGCCGATAATCTTATGGGAGTTCCTTTGTAAATTATTTGTTTCTTTTCCCTAGTTGCTTTCAATATTTTCTCTTTGTCTTTTTTTGGCTTTTTAGGGCCACACCTACGGCATTTGGAGGTTCCCAGGCTATGGGCTGAATTGGAGCTGTAGCTGCTGTCCTGCACCACAGCTCATAGCAACACCAGATCCTTAACCCACTGAGCGAGGTCAGGGCTCGAACCTGCAACCTCATGGTTCCCAGTCGGATTCATTAACCACTGAGCCACGATGGGAACTCCTGGAGAAGGATATCTTTTTTGATAGTTTCTAGTGTATTTTGTTGGAGGTTGTTCTTCAGTTGAGAGTTGCTTTTTTTGAGAGAAGGTGAGCTCCAGTCCTGGGTGGGGGGATGTTTTTGAGACCTGATGTCAGGCCTCCATGTCATGGTTAAAGCCAAGGCTGTCCTGAAGGAGTGATGAAATTGAGAATGTTTTCTTTCTCACCTTTCTTGGTCTAGGAACTAGGAGGGGTTGGGACAGTGTGGTTAGTGTAATGAGTTAGGGAGTAGAATGGACCTTTCCTGTATTGAACATCTGTATCCAGACATTTAATTAGAGCTCTTTATATCAGTGGTTGTCAGAATATGGTCCTGGATTAGCAGCATGAATGTCACCTGGGAACTTGTTGGAAATTCAGAATCTCAGATCCACCCCAGGCCTAGTGCATCAGAAACTCTGGTATTGGCGCCTGCCGTAGGTTTTTTAACAAGCCCTCCAGCTGACTCTGGGTATAGGCTCAAGTTTGAAAACCGCTGCACTAAAATTTGAAAACCGTTTCATTTTGTAATTCTTGTTGCAATCCCCTGTGGCAGATACTATTAGCTTCATTTTACCAACGAAGAAACTGAGGCTCAGTAACTTCCCCAAGGTCACATAGCTAAGAGGTTACCAGCTGTCACATCTTTATGTGATCTTGTGCCTTTCCAGTCCTTGGAAAGTTATCCCATTATTTGACAGTATACTTTCAGGAAGGTTAGCTGACTTCCCCAAGATCCCGCAGCTAATGAGTGGAGAAGCAAGCATGGGAGTCCTGATCCCCTCAGCTTCAAACGACATGGAGCCTCCTGACTCTGGGGCAGAAGAAGGAGGCAGAGATAGTCGTATGTCAGGTCCCAGGCCTGCAGGCTCATTGTAGCATCTGTGCCAGCAGAGCATGGGTAGCAACGCTGTCACTAATTGCCACCCAGTTGAGTAGAGAGGAGGCCTCCCCCAGCCCCTCCAGGTACAAATTATTCCTGGGGATGTGGAGTTGAGCAATTATGGGAAGAGCTTCTGTGTAAAAGGTAAAATTGCTGAGAAATTTATGTACTACCTGCAGTTTTATTGATCTGTAGAGGGAGATAAGAGTCAATACAGAATTCTCAGCTAACACTTAGAAGTACTTTTCCTTTTATTTATTTCTCATGCAGTTAGGAACAGGTATTTCTAAGGCCAACGGTCCCAGTGTGGCCCACACAGAGGTCTGACGTTAGCTATTCCTAATGTCAGATTCAGCCCAGGAGCGGTGTCCATAGGCTACATCTTTGAATCCAGGATGCTTTGCTTCATGAGGCCTGCCTTTTGGGTCTTTGTCCAATAGGTAGCGGTCACCAAACTGGATTCCTGCACAGCCTCAGTAGAGTGAACATAGAATTTGTTACCCAGACTGGTAGACTGTTGTGCCAGAGGTGCTCCTGTCAGATACAGTAGATATAAACCTGAACAGTAAAATTTAAATGATATACCAGCCTGGGGTCTGATCCTGGCTCATGCTTCACTGGGTAACTTTGAGCAAGTTATACCACCTCTCTGAACCTCAGTTTCCTCATCTGTTAAGTGGGAATATACTGCTGGATTTATGAGGTTAGAGGTGACTCTGTGTAAAGCCGGCCCACGAGAGGCCTTCAGTAAATGGTTGCTAGTATTATCACTATTACCAAGGGTCACCAAAAGAGGTAATTAGCAAATGTGTTGACCAGTGAGAGCCTGATGCTGACACAACTGTGGTGGACACTCAAGAATCTGGCACATACTCAGAACTGCATTGAGAGCCTGAAGCCCAGGTGAGATGCACCTGCCTACAGGCTTAGGGTGTTCCAAGATGCCCTGCCCCGAGGAGTAAAGTAAGGCAGATGGAAAGGTGCACGGTCCAGCACTAGCCAGGGTGGGTTCAGACAGATCACTGCTTCACCCAGACTGTTTCCCCCTCCGTCAAGTGGAGTGATAACTGAATGAGGTTATAGATATTAAATGCATTGACCCTCCAGGTTAACATTTGATAGGTGGTGGTGTTGTCACCCGTCAGGTAACGCCATGAGTTTGAGGGGTTTTCTATCATTAACCTCCAGCTCATGTTTCTGTGCTGTGCAGCTTTCCTGGCAATCCCCTCTGAGTGGGAGGAATTGTTACTTTAATGTGTTCAAGGTCAAGAGCTGGCACCCTAGGTCCACAAGGCATCTGAGGCCAGGCAGATCCAGCCAGGCTGGGTGAGGGTGAGGGTGAGAAGGCCTGGCCCTGGACACTTGCCTGAACTCTGCATTGTTTTCATTGTCCTGTGGGGCAACCATTAGATGGGGGTGGAGGTTTGTTTTAAAGACCAGAACTAGGGAGTTCTCATTGTGGTGCTGCGGAAACAAATCCAGCTAGTATTCATGAGGATGTGGGTTTGATCCCTGGCCTCGCTCAGTGGGTCGGGGATCTGGCATTGCTGTGAGCTGTGGTGTAGGTCATAGATGCGGCTCGGATCTGGCATTGCTGTGGCATAGGCCGACAGCTGTAGGTCTAATTCAGCCCCTAGCCTGGGAACTTCTGCATGCGGTAGGTGCGGCCCTAGAAAGCGAAAAATAAAGACCAGAACTAGACATTAACTGGTTTGTGCTGTTCCTTACACGCCACCATTTTTCTTCCTTCCTTCATTCCTTCCTTTTTTTTTTTTTAATTGAAGCATAGTTCATTTATAGTGTTGTGTTAATTTCAGGTGTAGAGCAAATGATTGTCATACATACATATGTATCCTTTTTTTTAGATACTTTTCCCCTATATGTTCTAATTAGTTCCCTGTGGTATACAATAGGTCTTGTTGGTTATTTACTTTATATATAGTTGTATTAATCCCAAACTCCTACTTTGTCGTCACCTCCCACCATTTCTGTTTTGCTTATTTGTTTTGTTTTTTTTTTTTTTTTGGCTTTTTAGGGCCACAAGTGTGGCATATGGAAGTTCCCAGGCTAGGGGTCGAATGAGAGCTCCAGGTGCCAGCTTACGCCACAGCCACAGCAGTGCAGTATCCTAGCCACGTCTGCCACCTACACTACAGTTCATGGCAACTCCGGGTCCTTAACCCACTGAGCGGGGCCAGGGATTAAATCTCTATCCCCATGGGCCCTAGAAGGGTTCGTTACCACTGAGCCACAATGGGAACGCCATCCTCTGATTTCTGATTTGACTTATTTGTCCCCTTTTCCTCTCAGAACGATGCTAAGGTTTTGGAGCAGCCAGTAGTTGTGCAAAGTGTGGGCACCGATGGACGTGTCTTCCAGTTTTTGGTGCTACAACTGAACACCACAGATCTGGCCTCTGATGAGGGCGTCAAGAATCTAGTCTGGGTGGACTCAGACCAACTCCTCTATCAACATTTTTGGTGTCTCCCAGTGATCAAGAAGAAGGTGGTTGTGGTGAGTCCAGCCATCTCTAGCCTGGTGATTGGACCAGAGCCATGACTCCTCCTCCCCGCAGTGAGCCTGGGTTGGGGTTGAAGCTGTTCTGTGAGTAGGCCCCAGCCTTAAGATCTGCATGCTCTGGATTTCTGCCTGGAGGGCTACTTCAGCTCTGCCCACCGCCTAGAATTGTGCCTTCCACCCTGGGCCCCGCCCAGCTCTTCACCTCGCCTCCCGCGTCCTTCTGCTCCCCACCACACCCACTCCCCACAGCTCTCCTGTGTGTGCTGCTACCTGAGCAGCTCAGGATCCAGCAGCTGCTGCCCCTCTTACACAGGAGGCTTCTTCTTGCTCTCTCCTCTCCACCCAGCCCCCGCCACCGTCCCCCATTTCTCTTTTGTCTGGTCATTCTCTGTCCTTCCAGGTTTAGCATAAAGACCCATCATCCCAATCCCAGCCTTGTTCAAGTGCTGCGGGTGAGCTGGGTCCCCCGTCACAGCACAGCCATGCTGCTCTTCCATAGTTACATGTTTGTTTTCCACCGCCTTCAGACTGAGCCCTAAGCTGCTGAAGGCCAGGCCATGAACGGTACGTTCATTCATTTTCTTCCACAAATAGGGAGTTCCTCCTGTGGCGTTGTCACTGCTGCATTTCCAGTGCTCAGCTGATGCAGACCAGGCCTATTTTCTGTGCAGTGGGCAGTGACAGTATCTAAATAGATTCATAATGTAATCTCGGGCAGTGATAAACACTCTGAAAAGACAAAGCAGGGTCGGGGTGAGAGAGAAGGGGGCGGGCGGGAAGGTGCTGGGTCCGTGGCTGACTAGCCATGTCCCATGCGGTAGATGTGCAGGAATGGAGTTGTTGAACCTTTGAGCATTACTTTAGCTGAATGATAATGACTGCTCTGGTATCTGCTGATGTTGTTCTGCCCTTGACGTGCCTCCCAGTCTGGGCCCTTCTCTTTGGCCCCAGACACCATTCAGTGTCCCTCCCCTGTGCGGCTGCTCCAGCCACTGCCACATCTCTCTGCTCTTAAGCTGTGCTCTCCTTCTCCCCTTCCTGCCTTAAGGTCTTGGTCTTTGCTCCTCTCCCTTCCTGAATAGTGTCCTGGTTTGAACACTCCTTCCCTGTCTCCTTGTACCCACTGCACCTCCACTGGCATGGGCCTGGGCGCCATCCAGCCTTACCCTTGCACTTGCCACCTTTGCTCATGCCTCCGTACCGGGGCATATACTAATCTTTCTGGTGTCTCCTTTCTTCTTGCTTTCTGGCCCATTCTACTTGCCCTTTAAGACTCGTTCATACATGATCTCGTCCATGGATGGAAGTCAGTTAATTGTTTTCTCCTCTACTTCTACTTTCTCAACATCTTTTTCCCACTTCTGTTCTGAGGCCTATTGCCTTTCATTGTCACTATTTGCACATCTGGCTTTAAACTCCTCAAGGGCGGAAGCTAGATTCAAGTCACTACCAGGTTTCCAACACTGGGCACAGCCCTGATACAAAGTGCCTGAGAAGTATGTGGAATGGATAAGGGATTATTGTGCCTGGGAATTAAAAGGGGCAGGAGTTCCCTGGTTGCTCAGTGAGTTAAGGATCTGGAATTGTCACTGCTGTGACTCAGGTTCTAGCCCTGGCCTACCATGCCACGGGAGCTGCCAAAAGAAAAAAGAAAAAAAGTGGGGGCAGGGGGGCAATAGAACATTTGGTGGTGGTGGTCGAGGTGAGAGGGATTGGGGCACTGTCAACAGTCAGACTGAAAGGTGCTGGGAAGCTTCATATCTTCCTCTCTAGCCCAGCCCCACGGCATCACTTGGCACCAGCTCCTCGGCGCTCCTCCTTGGTTGTGAGAGAAAGAAACAGTTATTATCCAGGCACTTAGGATTTACATAAAAGTGACCTTTGTTTTAATTGCTGCCATTAAACCTAGTTGCAAGATCCTAATGGGCTGTGTTCTTTCCAGGAACCTGTTGGGCCAACTGGTTTCCAGCCAGAGACATTCAGGAAGTTTTTAGCTCTGTATCTGCACGGTGCTGTGTGAGCCGAGGACCGTTCCGAGGGCTGGAGCCCCTGAGGATCCTGGGCCTGCCCAGAGCCACGGTGCTCCTTTGGCTGGTGGACTTTCAGACAATAAAGAGCCTTTTTGGTGCCCTGGAGCCTGTGATTATTGTGAGACCCTCGTCGGGAGGGGCAAGCCTGCCACCCGTGAGTGCCGGTTCTAGAGCCCGACCCGCCCCACCTTAAGCCCAGCTTTGTCTGTGACCTGTCTTGTGACTTTAGATAAGAATCTTCATCTCTCTGAGTTTCAATTTCTTCATCCTAAACTTGTGGCTAATAGGACCTGCCTTGTTTTAAAGACTGCAGATTATGTATATGTGGTGTCTGCCTCATTCATGTTAGGTGCTCTGTGATGTTGGCTAGGTTCTATGGGGTTATTTAAATTGTGGATACATTCCATAATATCTGCAGAAAATCAGAATGGAATATTCATTGTAGATTTCTCACTACTGTCCTGGTTAATGGACTGAGTACATCCCTGGGTCAGCTGGCCTCTGTTCAGATAGCATCAAGTCGTGCTCTGGACCAGGCAGCTTATACATAGCATCTTGTTTAGTCCTCACGCAGCCTTTGCAAGGTAAATGTCATTTCCATTTTCTTTCTTTTTTTTTTTTCTTGGTCTTTTTAGGGCTGCACTCTTGGTACATGGAGGTTCCCAGGCCAGGGGTCTAATTGGAGCTGTAGCCACTGGCTTACACCACAGCCAGCAACGCCAGATCCAATCCACGTCTGCGACCTACACCACAGCTTACGGCAATGCCAGATCTTTAACCCCCTGAACAAGGCCAGGGATCGAATCCACAACCTCATGATTCCTAGTTGGATTTGTTTCGGCTGCACCACGAGGGGAACTCCCTCATTTCCATTTTCAAGAAAACGCTGAGTGCCTCCTGTGTCCCAGGCACTATAGAGAGCAGGTGCAGAGAAGGTAAGGAATTGCTAAAGGTCACACAGCTGGTGTAGGGGTCAGCTCCCCTGGGAGCACTGAGATGGAGATTTATAGGTGGAAGCTCGGGAGAGCCTTGAGGATTGGCACCTGGCACCGGGTGGAAGAGGAACTGAACTCATCAAGTTGGCGCCTGAGATCTTGGCCCGCCCCCAGCTCCGTGGGCGCCCTGGGGCAGAGTCAACCCCAGCAGGGGCAAGATGCTGAGCCTTTCTATGAACACCAGTGACCAGTCACCAGTCCCGGATGACACTGCTCCCAACGTGGGAGAGACCTTGGGTGAGGTGGCTTTGTTGGGCTGAGGGCAATTCCTGAGGGACTTTGCTGAGCGCAGTCAGCGGGGACACTTCTGCTTCAGGATGGCTCTGAAGAGAGGTCCTGGAGCCCATGTCACCTCCATAAATGACAGGGCTGACTCCTGAGTTGTGCTTCCTCTACTTTACAAGGTAGCTTTTAGGCTGGGTGGGGGCAGCAGGAGGGATTACCAGGAAGAGGACGGGTGGGCTGCTCGTGGTGTGAGTGGAGGCGTTACTGGGGCAGGTGGTGGGCAAGTGAAAGCAGGGAGGCGCAGAGGGTCCTGGTGCTTGGAAATGGGCATGCAGTGGGGTCGGGGTGAGGCCGGAAGGGCCAGCTCTCAAGGGGCCTTGAAAGCCAGGCCCTTAAGGCTTTTCACTAGATAGGTTGTCACCTTACCCAAGGCAGCCCCAGTCTTTTTCCCTAAAGGTAACTAGACCCTAGAGGTGTTTTTTTGTTCTGTTTTGGTTTTTTTAGGGCCACACCCTTGGCACATGGAAATTCCCAGGCTAAGGGTCGAATTGAAGCTGCAGCTGCCAGCCTCATCACAGCCACAGCAACACCAGATCTGAACCACATCTACGAGCTACACTTCAGCTCATCGCAACCCCAGATCCTTAACCCACTGAGTGAGGCCAGGGATCGAACCAGCATCCTCATGGATACTAATTGGTTTTGTTACCACTGAGCCACAATGGGAACTCCTAGAGTTTCTCATATAGCACCATTAAAACCTATAATCAGGATGCGTGTATGTACATTGCTTAGTGTCATCCTATTATAGACTTCTACAGCTTCCTTTCTTCACCTGATACCTTGGGATTGCAGGATCTTGCCTCATCAGCACATTGGAGCTACACTGTCCTTTTGAGCAGCTGCATTAATATCTATCGATGGCCGTTTGGGTTATTTCTAGTTGTTAGCTATTACAAATAATGCTGCAGTGAGCATCTTGTTCACGTATCTTAGAGGACTTCTGCCAGCACAGCCATTGGATAAATTCCTAGCAGAATTGCTGAGTCAGAGGGATCTTTTAAGAACACTTTCGGGCATGTGGAGGACGAGCTGGCAGGGCCACTGTACAGAGTCCAGCTGGAGGCCGTGGCAGTAATTCTTGGGTGAGTGATGGTGGTGGCTTGGAGCCAGGCTGAGAGGGCAGAAGCCCCCAGAGTCCCTGTGGGAGAGTGGGGAGCGAGAGGGTGAAGCGAGCCTGAGTCAAGCGTGCGGCTTGGAGGCTGCGAGTAAGTGGGCCATCAGCGATGACCTTGCAGCTTGAGGACTGGCCTGCAAAAAGGCCAGTATTGCAGGGCAGGCCTCGGCCCTCATCCCAGCCCCAGGAGTGAGGACAGCCCTAGTGGCTGGCCTTGGCTTGTCCCCTTGGGCCACGGAGCTAAGCTGAGGTGCCTGGCACCCCGCCGTACTCTCCCTTCAAGCCCCTTGAAGCCAGTCTGCAAGTTGAGGCAGGCAGAACTGGTGTTTTTTTTTTTGTCTTTTTTCTAGGGCCGCACCCGTGGCATATGGAGGTTCCCAGGCTAGGGGTCCAGTCGAAGTTGTAGCTGCCAGCCTATGCCACAGCTGTATAGCATCGCGGGATCCGAGCCACATCTGCAACGAATCCGAGCCAGTCCAGCAATGCTGGATCCTTAGCCCACTGAGTGAGCTAGTTCATGGTTCCTAGTCGGATTCATTAACCGAGCCATGACGGGAACTCCAGAACTAGTATTTCTTTATTTATTTTTTTGCTTTTTAGGGCTGCACATGTGGCATATGGAGGTTCTCAGGCTGGTATCTAATTGGAGCTGCAGCCACCGGCATACGCCACAGCCATGTCAACATGGAATCTGTGACCTACACCACAGTTCATGTCAATGCCGGATCCTTAACCCACTGAGCGAGGCCAAGCATTGAACCCACATCCTCATGGATCCTCGTCAGGTTTGTAACCTGCTGAGCCACAATAGGTACTCCAGGACTGGCGTTTCTGACCTTCCCGTGCAGGTGAGGAGACCGAGGCCCAGACCTCATGGTGTAGTGTGAAGAGCTGAGAAGTTCGTGTGAGATGACAGCTGCCCCTCCACTTCCCCAAATCCTACTTGCCTCCTCCTCCTTCCTACCTTCCTTTCCTTTTAAATTCAGGGAGGAAGGAAATATAGGCTGATTTTAAGGCTTTATTTGGCCTCAGGAACAGACTACCAACCACCTACCTGGTTAAAGTGAGTCTGGGGGAAGGAAGCAGGACTGTGAGAGGAGGGGGACATAATGGTATAAAAATTGCACTAGAGGGGTTCCTGTTGTGGATCAGTGGTTAAGGAATCCAACTAGGAACGATAAGGTTGCGGGTTCGATCCCTGGCCTCACTCAGTGGGTTAAGGATACGGTGTTGCCGTGAGCTGTGGTGTAGGTTGCAGATGTGGCTCAGATCCCGCGTTGCTGTGGCTGTGGCGGAGGCCGGCGGCTACAGCTCCGATTAGACATCTAGCCTGGAAACCTGCATATGCCTCGGGTGTGGCCTAGAAAAGCCCCCCAAAAAAAAAAATTGCACTAGAGGGATTCAGATTATTGTTGCCACACCTGCGGCATGTGGAAGTTCCCAGGCTGGGGATCAACCCTGAGCTGCAGTTGCAGGCTCTACCACAGCTGCAGCAATGCCAGGTCCTTAACCTACTGCACCACATGGGAACTTCCTAGGGACTTGGATTTTTAAGCAACATACATTTGGAACCATTATTTTGACACTGGCTCTGAGCACCTATGAACATACTCTCATTTTGTCTTGTATTTAAGTGTCTTGGAGTTCCGGCTGTGGTGCAACAGGATTGGTGGCATTTGGGGAGCACTAGCACTAGGATACAGGTTTGATCCCTGGCCTGGCACAGTGAGTTAAGGGTCCCATGTTGCTGCAGCTGTGGCTTAGATCGTAACCGTGGCTCAGATCTGGCCCAGGAACTCCATATGCCACGGGGCAGCCAAGAAAAGGGGGGAAGAATATCATTTTTAATTTTTTTAAAGCCACACCTGTGACATATGGAGGTTCCCAGGCTAGGGGTCAAATCAGAGCTGTGGTTGCCAGCCTACACCACAGCCACAGCAACACAGTATCTGAGCAGTATCTGCAGCCTACATCACAGCTCACGGCAATACCGGATCCTTAGCCCACTGAGTGGCGCCAGGAATGGAACCCGAGTCTTCATGGATGCTAGTCTGGTTTGTTACTACCGAGCCACGACGGGAACTCCAAAAGTGTCTTGTTGATCCATTAGGAAGTTCCTCAGTTCATTCCCAGCAGGCATCAGGGGACTGAAGTACCCCATTTCTAAGATCTCCCGTAGTGCAGTTACCACACAGATCCGGAGTCTCCTCTGTGCAAAATGGGGATAAAGCACCGCTCCCCTCTCAGATTTTCCCCACTTTTGTATTAACAGGCTGCATTTGATCAGAAGGTTTCCAGTAGATGCAACTGGAGGTTTTCAGGAGCCCCGTGAAAAGGTGAGGTTACTTTGGGGGGCCTTTAGGCTGTTGTCCTCTCCCCAAGCTGGCTCTGGCTGGGTGCTTGACAGAGGCTCTGTGACTCGCTGGGCTCTGTCCCGCAGCCGCAGGCCCAAGGCAGGCACAGGAGCAGGCTGGGGTCACCTCAGGCTTTAGGCAGCATCTCCTTGCTTTCTCTTTTACGTCAAGAGAAAGCATGTGTGTGACGTAGGTCTCAGACTCTTCCCTTTGACGTGAATGCACAAGTCACTGACTCAAGGGGCCTGACTGCGGCGAGACCACCCTGCCCTGGGGCCCCTCTCCCCAGGTTCGTCGGGGAGCCCCCAGAAACTCCCAGGGCCCACTCCTCGGCTCAGCGTGCTAAGTTCTCAACCACTTGCTTCATTCATCTCACAAGTGTCCATGAGCGTCTGGTACGAGGCGGGTGTGCCACAAGGCCCTGGGTGTGCAGTGAGCTAAACAAGGTCCCTGCTGTCACGGAGCTGACATCCCGGTGTCGGAGGGTGAGAAGGAAAACGTTGCCTGGAAGGGACTCAGGTGGCAGCTCACTGGGGAGCACTCCACAGAGACCTGTGAGCGAGGGCGGCTGGCACGGCTGAGGCCCTGCAGAGCCTGGAGCTGGGGGGCCCTTCAGAGGTGTCCCAAACTGAGGCAAAGTGTGGGGCCTTGGGATCCCACATCAGGCACTGGCTACCAGCCACAGCCGGGGAGGAGGTGAAACCGTGGGTGAAGTAGTTCCCTGGGGCCCAGGGCAGTGCCCAGGAAGGGACACTGAGCCATCAACAGCTGGGGACCGGGTGTGTCAGCCTTTACCGCACAGGGCGAGGCCTCTGGGAGAAGTGACATTTGAGTGGAAACTGAAGTGTGGGGGCAGGCTGGGAAGAGAGCCGGGGAAAACGCCACAGCTCTGGGATGGGTGTGGGGCTGGTGTGCTTGTGGACAGCGAGGAGGCCAGGGAGGGCTTGCTGGAGCACAGGCTCCATCACCAGACCCCCGCCTCCCTCTCTGCAGTGCTCACAGAACTGGGTCTGGCGTGGTCTTCGGCAGAAGGAATTCAAGGCACAGACTAGCAGTGTCTATGGAGACATCTTTTAAAGATGATGAAGCAGCCAAAAAGCTAAGGGGGGCTCAGAGATCAGAGTGAGTTTGCTCTAATCCTAGTTCTCCTGATAAGGGGCTTATTAATCTTCCCCTCTGCCCTTAACCTGGAACCCCAGGTATGCACCCCCTCATCCAATACATGTACCACCTATCCTTCCCCCAGCCGGTTTATACACTTCCAGTGATGGGGAACTCACTACCTCCATGCAGCCTCTCATTCTTTGACAGCTCTGGCTGCTGAGTGTTCTCGTGGCTCAGGAGGAATGTCTTCCTACAGTTTCAACTCCAGGGTCCCAGCTCCGCCCTCTGGGCCTCATACCCTGTCCATTCTCAGCCAGGGGACTGCCCTATAGAGACTTTTTGTTTTTTGCTTTTTTAGGGCTGTACCCACGACACATGGAGGCTTCCAGGCTATAGGGGTCAAATCAGAGCTGCAGTCATTGGCCTACGCCAGAGTAGCTCAGCATCTGAGCCACATCTGCGACCTACACCAAAGCTCACGGCAACACCGGATCCTTAACCCACCAAGCAAGGCCAGGGATCGAACCCTAGTCCTCATTGGTACTAGACAGTTTCGTAACCCACTGAGCCACAACGGGAACTCCCTACCCGAAAGAGATTTGAAGCTGGAAATTACAGACCTTAAAGCCAATAGGCCAGTGTCTGCCTGCCATGGAAACTCTTACCCATGACTCTAGCCACGGCTTACCTTGGCCACCTGCCCCAGGCTGTATCACAGAGCCTCTCCCGTGTCTGACTCTGCTTTCCTTATTGCCAGAGATCGGTCTATTCCATGCCGGAAACCCTGGCCTCAGTTCCTCATACCTAAAGCCTATATCCAGGGGGTGGGCTTTTGTCCAGGGCAAGAGACTAGCCTGTCAAGAGCAGCACAGCCCCACATTCCTCAGGGGATTAGATTAAGATGGTGGAATAGAAGGACTGGAGCTCAACTTCCCTCCCAAAAAACAACAAAACTACAACCAAATGCCAAGCAACCTTCAACCAAATGGACTGTAAACTTCTAAAAAAGATAATCTACTCCAGAAGACAAAGAGGAGACCACATAAAGAGATAGAAGGGGCGATTACGTGATAGAAGCAACCCCATACCTCCGGGTGGGAAGCCCCACAGACTGGAAAGTAACTGCATCACAGAGACTCAGCTACAGGACTGAGAGTTCTGAGCCCCACATCAAATCCCCAAGCCTGGGGATCGGGCACGGGGAGAAAGAGCCCCCGGAGCATTTGGCATTGAAGACGACCAGCAGGGCTTGTGTGCAGGAGCTCCACAGAACTGGGGGAAAGAGACCACATTCTTGAAAGGCACACAGAGACTTTCACGTGCACTAGGTCCCAGGGCAAAGCAAAGTCTCCATAGGAATATGGGTGGAGCCTGACTGCAATTCTTGGAGGATCTCCTGGGAAAATAGGGGTGATGTGGCTTGTTGTGGGGGAAGGGCATTGGAGGTGAAGCTCTCAGGAACATTCATCAGCCTGCATTTCCCTGGAGGTGGCCATTTCTGGGAAAATCTGGTCCCTCCCATCAGCTCTGAGAAGCCCCAGGCCAAACAATAATCCAGGTGGGATCACAGCCCCACCCATAAGTAAACAGGCTGCCTAAAGACCTCTCAGGCACACAGCCAGCCTCTAATCTCATCCAGAAACAAAGCCCCACCCATCAGAGGGATAAGAATCAACCCCACCTACCAGTGGGCAGGCATCAGTCCCTCCCATCGGGAAGCCTACAGCAAGCCCCCTCCATACCACCTTTAGCCACAGGGGAGGCAAACACCTGAACTAAGAGAGGCTACAACTCTATTGTTGGCAAAAAGGTCACCACACCAAAAACCTATAAAAATGAAAAGACAAAAAACTGTAACACAGATAAGAGAGAAAGAGAAAAGCCCAGAAAAACTGCTCAGTGATGAGGACATTATCAGCCTCCCAGAAAGAGACTTTAGACTGTTGATGCTGAAGATGATGCAAGGCATTGGAAATAGACTGGAGGCAAAGACTGATAATTTACAGGAAACACTGAGCAGAGAAATACAAGCTGTAAAAATTAAACGAGATGCAAAATACAATAACTGAAATAAAAAATTCATTAGAAGCAGCCAACAGTAGAATACAGGAGGCAGAAGAACGAATCAGCGAGGTGGAGGACAGATTAGTGGAAATCACTAACGCGGAAGAGAAAAGAGATAAAAGATTGAAAGGAAATGAGCCGAGTCTCAGAGAACTCTGGGATAATGTTAAACACACCAAGATCTGTATTACAGGGGTGCCAGAGGGAGAAGAGAGAGAGAAGGGGACAGAAAAAATATTTGAAGAGATAATAGCCAAAAACTTCCCTAATATGGGAAAGGAACCACTCAGTCAAATTCAGGAAGCGCAACGAGTACCATATAAAATAAACCCAAGGAGGAACACCCCCAGACACATATTAATCAAAATGACCAAAATTTAAGACAGAGAAAATTTTGAAAGCAGCTAGGGGAAAGAAACGACATACAAGGGAACCCCAATAAGGTTATCAGCAGATTTTTCAGCTGAAACTCTGCACGCCAGAAGGGAGTGGCATGATATACTTAATGTGATTAAAGGGAAAAACTTCCAAACAAGATTGCTTTACCCTGCAATGCTCTCATTCAGATTTGAAGGAGAGATCAAAACCTTTACAGATAAGCAAAAGCTAAGAGATTTCTGCAACACTAAACCAGCTTTCCAACAAATCTTAAAGGAACTTCTCTAGTCAGAAAAGAAAAGGCTACAACCAGAAACAAAAACACCACAAATGACAAGGCTCACCAGAAAAGGCATATATACAGTAAAGATACTAAATCATCCATGCACAATTATGCTACCAAAATCAGAAATTGTGAGAAGAAAGCACAAATGCAGGTCACTGGAAAAGCACATGCAATTAAGAAACCAACAACTTAAAACAATCTCACTTGTATATAGACTCCTATATCAAAACTTCAGGGTAAAAAAAAGAGCAACAAACCCCCCAAACAGTTAATACAATGGCAATAAGAACATGTATATCAATAATTACCTTAAATGTTAATGGACTGAATGCCCCAACCAAAAGACATAGACTAGCCGAATGGATACAAAAACAAGACCCATATATATGCTGTCTTCAAGAGACCCACTTCACCTCTAGAGACACATACAAATTGAAAGTGAGAGGATGGAAGAAAATATTCCATGCAAACGGGAATCAAAAGAAAGCTGGAGTAGCAATACTCATATCAGACAAAACAGACTTTAAAATGAAGAACATTTTAAGAGACAAGGAAGGGCACTACATAATGATCAAAGGAGCAATCCAAGAAGAAGATACAACAATTTTAAATATCTATGCACCCAACACAGGATCACCGCAATATGTAAGGCAACTGCTAACAACCTTAAAAGGAGAAATCAACAATAACAATCACAGTGGGGGACTCTAACACCCCACTTACAGCAATGGACAGGTCATCCAGACAGAAAATCAATAAGGAAACACAGGCCCTGAATGAAGCATTAGATCAGATGTATTTAATAAATATTTATAGGACATTCCATCCAAAAGCAACAGAATACACATTCCTCTCAAGTGCGCATGGAATGTTCTCTAAGATTGATCACATCCTGGGCTACAAATCAAACCTCGGTAACTTTAAGAAAGTTGAAATCATATCAAGCATCTTCTCTGACCACAATGCTATACGACTGGAAATGAACAACAAGAAAAAAATGGCAAAAAATACAAACA
>PVHT020000066.1:20372387-20430932 GCA_004024745.2 Catagonus wagneri | reverse complement strand
ACTTGTGTGGAAAAATAACCGAGGTGAAAGGCCCACGACACAGCTGCCAGGACACTGGCTCAGCGGGCAGGGCTCGACCAGGAGGCGCCAAAACGGTTAAATCAATAGTTCTCAGGCCCCGGGGGATAAGGTGACGCCCCAGGGGTGAAACGAGGGTGACACTTACATTGTCGTTCTGGAAGGAGTGGAGGAAGTTCCCCCCCAGCTCGCCATCGTCTCGAGGGGTGCCCGGAGGATTACTAATGCCACTTATGTTGTTAGGAGAATTCTGCAGAGAGAGCAGAGGAGGTGAGGCCCCACTGCCACCCAGATTTGTGGGGGGGGGGCTTTCTGGGTGGTGCTGTTGAGGGGAGACACGAAACACACACTCACTTTTGGAAGTCCGTCTATGTCACCTGACCCTGGAAGAAAAGAAGAAGCCAGTCCGGTTTCTTGCCCACTTTTCTGTACAGGGGCCCCCAAACCCTTCCACCCAGACCTCTTTTTTTTTTCCTTTTTAGGGACATCCTTTTTTTTTTTTCCTTTTTAGGGCCGCAAGTGTGGCATATGGAGGTTCCCAGGCTAGGGGTCTAATTGGAGCTGCAGCTGCCAGTCTACACCACAGCCACAGCAAAGCCAGATCTGAGCCACGTCTGCAAACTACACCACAGCTCAAGGCAATGCTGGATCCTTAACCCACTGAGCGAGGCCAGGGATCGAACCCGAGTCTTCATGGATTCTAGCTGGGCTTGTAACCCACTGACCCACCACGGAAACTCCAGACCCCAGACATTTCTACAAAAGGATCTTCTACCCAGCCAGTATCTTTCCCTGGGATCCTCCTGTGGGGACCGGGCTTAGCTGAGCCCAGAGCTGACGCAGAGGAGGCTTCCTGGGAGGGCCGGGCAGAGGCGGGCAGGGTGCACACGGCCCAAAGGAGCTGCTTACCTAACGAGCCGTTCATGTGGTGTGGCTCCATGCCGCCCATGCCCCCCATCGGGCCGTCCGAGCCTGGACCCATGGGGAACTGCGGGGGAAGCACAGAAAGGCAGCTGAGGAGGCGCCCACGCCCAGCGGCACACAAACCCCACTCTTGGGGACCTTCCATTCTGGCAGGGCTGCGGTCACCGTCACACACAATGGCACTTAACACCAGGGGTCTGGAGCCGGTGCCTCCCCTTGAACCTGGGAATTAACCGTGCCTGTGCGCTCACTCCTACACACCAGGGGAGGAGACAAACCCAGACAGAGAGAGGCACCAGCCCGAGGCCACCCGAGGCGGCTCTCAAACCAGGCCTCCCGGATCCTGTCCTGGTCTCTTTCCAGCCCCGTGCCAGCGAAGCATCAAAATAATTGAGGGACAGAATTTGGGCAGCCAGAGACCGGCCGTGGACACACTCTCAGCAGGGTCCTGCCTGAGCAGAGGAAGAGGCCTCCTAGCAGGTGGCAGCTCGGAGTGGTTGGAGCAGAGACGGAACTGGCGAGACCGCAGGAGTTGGGCTGGGGCACCAGCCGCTTCCTCGCCACCCCCCAACTGCAGCATCCTTGCCTCCCAGTGGCTTCCCAGGACTTTGCAACAAATTTCATGCTTACTAAGCCAAATGATATGAGGATGCAGGTGACCAGCTTTTTAGGGAGCCAACCCCAGACACAGTCATAGCAGACCAAAAAAACCCCCTAAATGTGATAATATAATAAACAATTATGCATGTACATCATTACTGTCACAAATATATTCTAAAAACAGGTATCTTAAATTACATATTATGTGTGTTATTGTACATTACTTTCAACAGCTTTGAGATATTAATTCATATACCATACAAATGACTCATTTAAAGTGTATAATTCAGTGGTTTTAAGAATATTTACAGTCGTACAACCATCACAACCCATTACAGAACATTCTCATAAAAAACGAAAAACTGAAACGAAACACTGTATCCATTAGCAGTCACTCCCCATTCCCTCTCAGACCCCCCCAGCCCACATCAATGGAATCAGGCAACACGTCACCCTGGTGGCTGGTTCCTTTCACTTGGCTAACGTTGCCAAAGCTTATACACCTTGTAGTCTAGGTCACATACTTCATTACTTTTTATGGCCAAATAATATTCCCTTGTGTATATGGATGACATTTTCTTTACCCATTCATCAGTCAATGGATATTTAGGTTGTTCCCACTTGTTGGCTTCTGTGAATAGCTAACGATTAATGTCCCTGTGAATATCTGTGTCCAATCACTGTGCAGACGTGTTTTCACTTCTCTGGGGTAGGTACCTATGGATAGAGCTGCAGGGTCATATGGCAACTGTTTAACCTTCTGAAGAACTGCCAGACTGTTCTGCAGCATCCGCGCCACTTTTCGTTCCCAGCAGCAACATATGAGGGCTCCAGCTGCTTCCTGTCCTAGCCAGCGCTGCTTGTCATCTGATTCTAGCCATCCTGGTGCATGTGAAGTGATATTTCATTGCAGTTTCACCAGCGTTTCCCTAAGAACTAACGATGCTGAGTATTTTTTCATGTGCTTATTGACTATTTATACGGAGAATTGGAGAAATGTCTATTCAGATCCTTGGCCCATTTTTCTTTTTTTTCTTTTGCTTTTGCTTTTTAGGGCTGCACCTGCGGCATATGGAGGTTCCAGGCTAGGGGGCTAATTGGAGCCACAGCTGCTGGCCTACACCACAGCCACAGCAAGGCCAGATCTGAGCCACGTCTGCAACCTACACCACAGCTCACAGCAATACCAGATCCTTAACCCACTGAGCGAGGTCAAGGATTGAACCCGCAACCTCATGGTTCCTAGTCAGATTTGTTTCCGCTGTGCCACAATGGAAATTTCTTTTCTTTTTTTCTTGGCCCATTTTTAAGTTGGGTTGGTTCTTAATTATTAAGTTTTAAGAGTTCTTTACATAGTCTGGATTCAAGTCCCTTTATCAGACATACGACTTGCAAATACTTTCTGTGGGCTGTCTTTTTACACCCCCTTTTTTTTTACTTTATTGACAGTGTCCTCTGAAGCACAAGTATTAAATTTTCATGAAGTCCAAATGCAGCTACTTTTTTCTTCTGTCACTTGCGCTTTTGGTGTAGTAGCTAAGAAGGCTTTGCTGAAGCCAGCCACGGGGATTTATTCCCACATTTTCTTCTACGTGTTTTATAGTTGTAGCTCTGCCATTGAGACTTGGGGTCTACTTCGAGTTAATTTTTCTGTATTGGTGAAGGAAGCAGTCCAACTTCATTCATCTACACGTGGATATCCAGTGGTCCCAGCACCATCTGTTTATTTTGCATTATTCACTTTTCCGTTACATAAATACTATTAATGAAATCAAGCAACAGCTGAACTAGTTAACAGCAGCAAATAAGAAGAGGACTAGTTAAACAAATGACATATGTGGGAAAAGTATAACACTTTCCTGATATTTGTTCTCTGATATGGTCAATTATTTTAACCCTTTATTGGATATTTAAATGTTGTAGGTTATATTACTACGTATTTATTCAACATATAAATCCATGACTTTTTCCCCCAAGGAGAGTCTAAATACGATAGAACTAATTAAACAGATACTACTTATATTTAGTTCTGTTTTTTTTTTTAACTTTTTTGGCCCCGCCCCATGGCATATGGGGAGTTACCAGGCCAGGGATCAGATTCGAGCTGCAGTTCTGACCATCAGCAGACAATGCAGGATCCTTAACCCACTAAGCCAGGCTGGGGATGGAACCTGCGTCCCAGCGCTGCAGAGATGTCAGCGATCCCACTGTGCCACAGTGGAAACTACTATATTTAGTTTTTTAAAAATGACAATCTCCCCCCCATCCTGTTTCATATCACAAGAGGATGCTTTTGCTCTGCCTTTAAAAAAAATTTTTTTTAAAGTTTTATGTACAAAAAACTAATACTGTTTCTTTCATTGGGTAGCTGTCTTGGATAATCCATTCAAGGAAGGCCATTCAGTCCTATATCATCTGTGTATCAACGGGCAAGTGGTGGCACATACTGAAGCCGAATTGCTGGATCAGACCAGGACAGTTTGAGAAAATGCAGCTGCAGCTAAAGCCCTGGCTGATCTTTTTCAGAGGGGCTCCGGGAGAGTTGCTGGGGCCCCGCCTTGCCTTCGGGTGTACAAGGCAAACAGCGCTTGCTTTTGCACTATGACTTCCCTGAATTGCCCGCAGTCTCTCGGACATCCTGCCTTCACGTATTAGCAAAACTGAATAGAGTCCAATGGAAAATTCACAACATGTTCTGCTTTTATCAAGCCCTGGTGTCAGTGCAACGTGGTAACCCCAAACAACCATCTCCACAAAACGCCTGCACATAGACTGCGTAGGGTTTTACTTAAGTGCACAGGTTTTTGCATGTGCAGGAACTTGATTCTGGCTCTCCCAAGATGCCCATCCATTGCGTTTTTTTGTTTTCCTTTTTTTTTTAAGGCTGTGCTGGTGGCATATGGAAGTTCGCAAGCTAGGGGTTGAATTAGAACTGCAGCTGCCGGCCTACATCACAGCCACAGCAACACCAGATCCAAGCTGCATCTGCGACCTACACCACAGCTCATGGCAACACAGGATCCTTAACCCACTGAGTGAGACCAGGGATTGAACATGCATCCTTATGAATATTAGTCAGGTTTGAAACCTGCTGACCCACGACAGGAACTCCATGTCCATCCGTTTTGTATCTACAGGCTGGCTTTGGAAGATCAGCTGCTTGTCAGTTGGGACCTTTTCATCTAGGAGTTCACAGGATGAGCTATGCCTGTGTACAATGTCTGTCATCTCCAAACATTCCATGACACTGAATATCATCACTACCTAAAAACTCTCTCTCAGGGAAAACGGTTTTAAAGCACAAAGGTAATCTCAACTTGTGAGATCTAAGCTGGAGTCTAAATAAGTTAAAGTTTTAATAAAGAAATTGAGAAAGTCCTGCCTAACTTGGCTGCCCTTACCGGAGACATTTTTTTTTTTTTGTCTTTTTAGGGCTGCACCTGCAGCATATGGAGGTTCCCAGGCTAGGGGTTAAATCGGAGCTATAGCTGCCGGCCTACACCACAGTCACAGCAACGCCCGATCCTTAACCCGCTGAGCGAGGCCAGGGATCGAACCTGCAATCTCATGGTTCCTAGTCAGATTTGTTTCCACTGTGCCACAATGGGAACTCCCACATTTTTTGAATTCTCAAGCAGTCTTCTCAATTCCAAAAAGTGCAGCGTTACTTCAGTTATACAAGGCTTCGTCACAAGCCCACCACACCCCCATCCCCGACTCTGAACAGCTCAAATGCAGTTCACTCACCCTCATCTAGGCTCCCTGTGGACCTTTTTTTTTTTTTTTGGCGGTGCCCACGGCATGCAGAAGTTCCCAGGCCAAGGAATGAACCCGTGCCACAGCAGTGTCAAACTGGATCCCTAACCCGGGAGGCAACCAAGGAACTCCTCCTTGTGGCCTTTTTAATGATCATCAAACAGTTCTGGAGATGCAGCATCTATATTTCTATCTCACTGTCACTCCTTTTCTCCATTCGGATCTCATAAAGAGCATCGCAGCAGGCTGACATCGGAACAAGGTCTCTAGGGCCAGCAACGGCCACAGCTAGCTCCAAGGTGCACCATTTCCATAAAGTCAAAAATCTCACTAAGTGCTTCCGCACGTTTTGAGCAAACTGACAAGTGACCCAAATTTTCATCACAAAAGCTGGATTATCACAGGTAAGCAAACACCCTCCTTTGCAGCAATGTGGAGGACAAGGTGTGTGGAGCATTTAGCAGGTAAGAAGATTACAGATCTACCTGCCTACCTGCCAGTGCAGTTAACGAGCAAGGTCTGGTTTCTATCCGGGTAAGAACGACAATCTTTGATTTGCTTGCAGCAGTTTCATGAACATCATCTTCACAGAAATCAAGACGATGGATTGAAGCTCCAGTTGTCAAGTCAAAGTACGTAAAAGCTGGGGAGACTATTTTGTTGCCCCAGTTTTTTTCTTTTTTTTGGTCTTTTTTTGGTCATTTTAGGGCCACACCCGCAGCATATGGAGGTTCCCAGACTAGGGGTCTAATCGGAGCTGTAGCCACCGGCCTACGCCAGAGCCACAGCAGTGCAGGATCCAAGCCACGTCTGCGACCTACACCACAGCTCACGGCAACGCCGGATCCTTAATCCACTGAGCGAGGCCAGGGATGGAACCTGCAACCTCATGGTTCCTAGTCAGATTAGTTTCTGCTGAGCCACGAGGGGAACTCCTGTTGCCCCGGTTTGATGCACCACATGATAGGATGGGGGAGGCTCCCTGACTGTCCGCAAGATGCAACAGAATCAGCTGAGTAGCGTCAAGGACCAGCACGCCTGTCACCATAATTCCCCCTTCTGTTCACCCAGAAGACTTAGCTGCAGGCTCTGACTCAGGAGACGGAATCTTCTCAGTTCATGGAGCCGCCCAGGGACTGACACGGCGATGGCATTCATTGAGGGGCACACCCCGCGATGCGCCCGCACAGCCTTTCTCCACCCGCACAGCCCCCCTCTTCTGTTCTGCACACTTGCCAGGACGTTCCGTTTCGGTTATTCGCCTCGCTAATCCAGTTGTCCGTGTCCTCACGTTTGTCATTAAAATTCACACAGTCACTCAGCGCTTTCTGCGTTGGTGACACCGAGGTCATGCTGGTGCTGGAGGTCTTGTCCATCTCATTTTCATTCTCTGAGCTCTTAGAAAACACGATCACGGCACTCACACTGTGAAGAATGAACCCTGCACCATCTCGACACAAAGCACAAGGTTAGGCCGCCGGCAGAGTGGAGGCAGAGGTGTGGCGCCGTGCCGGGCTCAGGCCCCTCGAGGCCAAAACTGGACAACCCAGCCCAAGAGCCACTGGACCCGGCTGCTGGCATCTGTGATTGGGGAAATGTGGTGACAGCGACCGTGGGAGGAGGAGTCTATGCCATTTTCGTGTGCTCAGTCCTATCTTCGGGGCTGTTTAAATGGGTCTTAAACTTTTCTGCCCAATTTCCTGCATCCATTGCCAAAAACTGAGACTTTTTTTCCCCCCATCCTTTTTTTGGCTGCCCTGTGGCATATTAATCAGAACTGAGCTGCAGTTGTGAACTTACACCACTGCCGCAGCAACATGGACTCCTTAACGCACTGTGCCGGGCCGGGGATTGAACCTGTGTCCCAGTGCTGCAGAGACACTGCAGATCCTGTTGTGTCACAACGGGAACCCCCCCAAACCAAGACTTTTGGTGTCCTGGGAAGTCATCTCCGGGGACACAGGGCTTTCAGGGCTCAAACCCAAATGGTTGGTCACCCTGGGGAGAGGCAGGGGCTATGGGAGCTGCTGGCTGCCCAAGAGAGGGAGAGAAAGGGTGGTGGGACAGCAGGTGAGGAGTCTGGCGCCCACATTTCTCAGTCACCTGACCCCAGGAAAGGTGCCTCTCAGCATCCTAAGGAGCCTCGCCAAGAGGCTGAGGGAGGACAAAACATGTGCAGCGTCCAGCACAGGGCAGCCCACAGTCAGGGTTTAGCACGTGCGGTGATAACGGGACTCCCATCAGGAACCAAGCCAGCAAAACCAAAACAGAGCGTCCCTAAAGGCTGGAGCCAACCTTGGGGTCACAAGCCCATCTTCTGGCTCTGCAGCCCACAAACCATTCGCCGGGTCTCGCCGCAGCCTCCTTTCGAGACCCCGAGCTCCCCAAGGGCAAGGCCAGTGGGACTCACCTGCTCCACCACCTGGCGGGGAAGGGCTGCCTGAGGGTCAGGCCAGCCCTGCGCTCAGGGAGCTCCCGGCCAGGAGAGGGGAGACTGGCCGTAGCTGCCTCGTCGAGTCCCGACTCGGGACGCGGGGACACGAGCGGGAACGGGTGAGCAAGAACCAACCGGAGAAAGTGGAATCTGAGCTACCGCTTCATTGGGGTTTGGAACTTTGAGAGGCCGAGAAGGGAGGGAGTGGCTTCTAGATGCGGGGGGAGGTAGGAGAGGCAGGTAGGCTGCAAGCTGTGGGCAGGCAGGTCCCTGGGGGCTCCACCCGCAGCTCTACCGCCAAGGAACCAGACCAGAGAGGGTGAGGAACTAACTCAGATGCACAGCCAGTCAGCTGGCAGGGGCTGGCCTGACCACCCCCCACCCGCCGCGGCTCGTGCTCTTCCTCGCCAACACCCCACTCAGGCCAGTGAGGGGGTCCCTACGTGAGGTGGGGTGCCACGTGCTGACCAGACGCGCAAGGCCCACGCCACCCCCTGCAGGCCATGAAATGGGAACGGAATTGCCCAAGAGTTAATCACTTTTCTGACGATTTATTTTATTCATCTTTGGTAACAAATGGCTGAAATCAATTAAACTTGCTTTCCCCTCAGCTGATGAAGTTAATTATGATTTGTTATGGTATCTGATATGTAAATTATTAGAAAGCAGACTTACGTTGGATCGGCTGCCTCCAGGCGGCACCGGATTAATCATTGTGTAGATGTTGTCACTGGAATTTGTTGAATCTGTAGAACAGTGGAAACCCGCACGTCGGGGTGATTAATTCATTTCTTAATTAAAACAAACTCATGGCACTTGAACTCATTCTCTTGTATTTTATCACCTAAAATATCCTCTAAGTACCACCATTTTCTGGCTAATTTGTATTTAATGAAGATTCACAAAGTTTTTAATCACAGAAAATTCAGCTGTGAAAACCACTCAACCCTGAAAGGAAGGATTTCAGGGTGCCTGGACAGCAGTGTGGGCGTGGACATGCCAAGGGGGGTTGTGGTGACAGGTTCCAAATTTCCACCCCAGACCAAAGCTGGTTCCCAGATGCTGCCCGGGATGAGGCGGGGGCAGCCAGACCACCGCCTGTGCTCCCCAGCCCCGCCCGGCAGCGGTCACCAGACTGGGAAGGAGAAACACCACACGCTGCCCAGGGGCCACCCTGCCAAGCTGAGGGGGCAGGAGGGAGAGGCAGAGACGGGGCTGGGGACGCATTAACATATGGAGTGGTTTAATGTGACCCAGTCTGAATGTAGGTCATGCAGCTCATAAAAATGCAGCAGCAGAAAGAGGGAGCCGGAGCGGGAGCCCCACCCCTGCAGCTGAGCGGCTTCCCTGCTACAGGGAGCCGAGGAGCGGGTGGGAGAGGAGACCCCTCCGTCTCCCCAATTAGCCAGGAGAATCTCCTGAGGAAATCAGCTAACGTGTTTCTCTCAGGAGCAGGCACCCTCTTTCTCGGGCAGAAATCCAGCTACCTCTCACTCTTTATTCTGGGGGAGAGTGAAGACGGCGTGTTGAATTCCTGCTGGCTGGTGGTAGGCTATTCTTAGCTGGGGAAGAAACACAACTGAGATGCTGTCTGTGTGCGCGTGTGTGCACACGCCGAAGTGTGTGCACACATGCACCCTTCTGATGAAAGAAAAGAGGAGACGGCGTCTCGGCTACAGAGGACCAGAAGCCAGGGCTTCAGAACCCCCGAGAGGTGTCGTGCTGTAGAATCCTCGTCCCACGACGCCAGAGCCCAAAAGCCCCCTTTTCAGTCATGCAGAGAAATGACAACCAGACCAGGATTCTGTCTGACCAGTGGGATCTCCGTGCCCTGCCCTGTTCTTTAACCGAAGATGTGGAGTGACTGGTGGGGAGGCCACCCAGTGAGCTGGCGGCACCAGCGGATCTTCTGCCCCTGAAAGCCCCTGATGCCAAGATGCAGGGTGGAGAACGCACTGCTCAGGAAGAGTGGTGGCCAAACCCCGGCTCTGCACCCAGGCACCCCCAGGACGCCCTACTCCCCCAGCTCTTACCTGCAGGACTAGGCATGATGGGTGTTCCGGGGGGGCCGCCACCACCAGGAGGTCCCTGGAGATGAGATAAAAACTGACATCAGACACCCACAGTGATGACACAGGTGGGGAGAGGCCACCGAGCTCCAGCGTCATCAGTGGCCAGCGCCTGCCCAGGGCTCAGCCAGGCACTCAGTTCTTGCTGAACAGCCAGTGCTCACCCAGAGCCCGGGTATTTAAAGTTTGGGGGAACCGGATTCTCACTTCCTTTTTCTTCTTTTTTTGTCTTTTAGCGCCGCCTGCACCCGCGGCATATGGAGGTTCTCAGGCTAGGGGTCGAATTGGAGCTGTAGCTGCTGGCCTACGCCAGAGCCACAGCAACGTGGGATCTGAGCCGTGCCTGCTACCTATACCAGAGTTCACGGCAAAGCCAGATCCTTAACCCACTGAGCGAGGCCAGGGTTCGAACACACATCCTCATGGATGCTAGTCAGATTCCTTAACCACTGAGCCACGACGGGAACTGCCACTTCTTTAAACCAAGAGGCAGCTGTGGGTATGCGTGTGGGCTCACAGGCAAGATGAGTGGTGAAATCAGAGGCCTGGGGTAGAAGCCAAATGGCCTACCAGTCGATCCCCCCAAAGGAAATCCTAACACTCGGTCTTGTTTGGGGACTTCTGGGCCAGCAGAGTATGAATGCCTAACATACCGACAGCAAGGTCGAGCAGGGTGGAATCCGGGCTCAGAATGTGTCTTGAAAGGAAAGACACAGGGGCCCGAGTGGTTCTCTCGCAGAGGCAGCCACGTGGGGCTAGACATGCACTGCCCCAAGCCGCACACACTTACCACGTAGGTACCGGGTGAGGAGGAGGAATATGGAATCTAGGAACAAGAGGTGGGGGAACCACGTGTCAGAGGCACCTCCCCTGACAGGCAGCACCCTCTGCCTTCCAAATCCTCTTGGGGACACAACCCCACTCTCTCTCTTTTTTTTTAATTTCCAGCTGCACCTGCGGCAGCATGTGGGCGTTCCCGAGCCAGGGATGGAACCCAAACCACAGCAGTGATGACACTGGACCCTTAACCTGCTGCCAGGTCTTTAATCTGCTGAGCTACCAGGAAACTACAACACAACCCCACTCTTGGTGGGAAAGACATCCAGCCACCTGGGTAGTGTCCCTGGGAAGGCCAGGGAGGTGGGCAAAGTTCAGTTCCCATATGGGACTGATCCTGACAGCCTTGGCAGGGAGCCCTAAGGGGCTGTGGGCACAGGGGACCCTCCACTTGGAGGACAGGAAAGTGAGAGCTTCGCCCCACCCCCGGCCTTCTGCCCCGGACTGTCTGTCCTGAGCCTGTTTCCAGCTCCCCCGCTCTGACCGCTGGAAGCCAGACCTGCCACCCAGAAGAGGGACAGGCGGGAGCCCTGTCACATACAGGGCTCTGAGGCCGGCTCTCAGCTCACACCTCGGCCTCTGCAGAGCAGTGGGCTGAGGCCTGATGGCCCCAGCGTGTTATTCCCAAGCCTCCCCTCACAGGTGGGCTTCTCTTTGGAGGCACCAGGTAGGTTCCGTGACGCCTCCAACCCAGGGACAGGAACCACGCTGCACCCTAGGAGCCTGTCTCTAGCAAACGGCACCCTCCAACCTGGGTACTCACTGAGTTAGCACTGTTAGGATTGGGCCAGGGTCTGCCAGCTCCCGGGCCTCTGAGAGGGAGAGAAAAATGGAAACGATGAAAAAGGTGCTATAAATGCTAAATGTGTGGGGGTGGGGGGCGCCGCCAGCAGGGGTAGAACAAGACGGAGTCCTTCCTACACTCCTAAGGCTGTAGAAGAGGAATCGTGAACAGAATCGTACAGTTCATGAACCGAAATCTATGGACTCCCATAAATTATATGCAAATTTCGTGAAGAATAATAACATTTCCTCAGCACGTGCGTTTCCCTAAGAAGGGAGTACACAAATTCTCCTAGGGATCCACCAAGGGGCTAAACCCCTGAAACACTGGAACAGTGGTCAGCTGTACAAGGGTGCAGACCTTGACCCTGCCACTTAGAGCTGTGTGAGCCTGGGCAAGTGACTTCACCTCTCTGTGCCTCAGTTACCGCCTCCGTCAGTGGCGGGTAATTATGAGCACCTCATCAGGGTATTACGCAGATTAGGTGAGCTAAGCCCTGCAGCAGGCCTGGAACCGCGCCTGGCACGGAAAAGCACTATATGGGGCTGTATGAGGTCTCATCGCTGGTGTGATCAACACCCTTAGTTTACTCATGAGGAGACTGAGGTCCAAGAGGTGCTGGTAATTACTCTGATCATGAGTCTGGGGGCGGGGGCGGGGGCGGGGATAGGGCAGCGGAGGAGGAGGAAAGCCAGGCTCTGAGCCACCAGCAGGGCGGTTTGGTCTTACATGTTAATCCCGGGCATGGCGGGGCCGAGGGAGTTGGGTGGTGGCCTCATGCCGCTGCTGTAATTCTGCAACGATAACCAAGGGTCAGTCTATGTGAAGGAGAAGGGGAACCGGAGAGAGGAGGAGGGAGGGAAAACAAACAGAACACAAGCGAGAGGGTTAGTCTGTGCAAAGGAGCCAACTGGAAAGTAACACATTCGTTTAAAAAAGTTGGGGGTGGGAACCAACTGACAAGACCACGATGACAAGCCAGCACAGAGGGACGGTCTGAGCTTTAAACACATCTGCAGGGGCTTCAGCATGGTCTTTCAAAAGCAGATGGAGGTCCAGCAAGGCGCTCATGATGCTGGTCGGCACCTGCCGTCAGGTCTCAAGCAGGAAAGGGGGACAGATTCAGTAACAGAACCAGCTGGTGCCCACCTCCCACTTTAAGAGACTGGGGGAGAGGAGGCTGCCGCGGGCGGGGCTGGGTCTGCGTGTGGGAGGGGCAGGCATGACGTCCTGCTGATGTCCCCGAGGCCAGCGTGTACAGGGCCCACCCTGCCCTGTGTCTGTGTTGTCCCCGAGACGAGTCCCCTGATTCAGGTGTCAGCATGTGGGGCCCTCAACGGGCACGGTGCTGGAAGAGCAGGAGGGAAACTGTCTCCTTGCTCAGTGAGTTGCTGTTCTGTTTAAAAAGAGTCTACACAGAACTGGGAGACCTGTAGGAGTCCCAGCTCAGCGTGGTACAACCCACCTTGGCTGTGGGGTGGGTCAAGACGAGGCACTCCAGGCCTTTCACCTGGCTTATCTCCTGCCACCACTGCTCCTTCAGTTCTCCAAGAGCTATTTTCTTTGCAGGGATAAATGTCTTGTCTCCCTTCTCCACTTGGCAAGCTCCTATACATCCTTCAAAACCCATCTCAAATAGCACCTCCTCTGTGAAGTCTTCCCTGCCCACCCCCTGGGAATAATTGCTCCATTCTAGTCACCCCCAAAGTGCCTTGTAACTTTCTCCCCCCACAGCCTGTAGCACACAGGCTTATGATGGGCACCACCTGGTCATCTCTTCCACTGGACTCTGAGTCCCTCTGGAAGGTGGGAACACCATCTTAATGATCTTCACATCCCTCGCCACTCCACACCCCAGCAGCACAGACCGGATGCTGAATCATCAATGAAGAAGAAGTGAATGAATGGAAAGTAAAATGAACCTGGATGTAGCTCGAGCTCTGTCTTTGTTGGAGAATCTGAAAGTAGTAGATAGGTGGAATTTTGATGGCAAAGGAACAGACAGCATTTTAGCTGTTTTTTACTGAGCACATAACACATTTTGCATCTGGTCTCTGGTTTGGACCTTATAACAACACCACGAAGCTAGCATTATTCCCATTTTTACCAAAGAGGAGACTGAGGGTCTGAGGGGACAAAGATTTGCTCAAGGTCATGGTCAGCAAATGCCCTGAATCTGCAATTCTCGGCATCTGCTCTCTACGTCACGCATCTGGCAAGTGGGGGGAAATGTGGGAGGTGACAAGCGGAGGGCAGGGACGAACAGGAGGCTCAACAGCTAGAGCTGACCAACACAGCTGCCATCAGGCTGGTAGCAGGTGCTTCAGCCAGGGACCGTCTCAGGGCCACCTCCTCTGCTTGGTCACCCTGAGAGGGGTTTAGAGTCTAGATGAATGCTCAGACGGTATGGACAGTGACAGCAGCAGCACTGAGCTGGGTGGCAAAGAGTAAGGCCCGGAGCTGGGGGAGCACAGGAGAAGGTGCCTGAAGAGGGCTCTTCGGGCAGCTGGCACTTAGAGGGCCTGGTATTCCCTGAGCCTGCTTAGGGCCGAGTCCCTGGGCCAGAAAGCATGCGCCCGCACTCAAATGATGACAGGCTCATGGCAGGGTGCTTATGGGGCCAGGCCATCTCTACAGATGGATGCCACAGGAGGCGAGCAGACCTGAGGTCAACAGAGGGGGCTGAACCCAGCTCGTCCACTTGCTGGTGACTCTGGGCAGATCCCACAAACAGCAACCACGCTTCCTCCACGCCAGGCCGGGGTACAGGTTTCGTAACACCTACATCGGACCATCACAACAACAGCATCACGACCCAATTTTAAAGATGAAGACGCTGAGGTGCAGAAGCAGAGTGAGGTCCCTCATGCAGCTGCGCTCACACTGCAATCCCCCTGCTCTGCCACCTGGTCCAGAAAAGAGCTCCCAGCCTTAAGAGCCATGTGAGGATCAAATGAAATGATGGTTCTGAAGCGCTGTCAGCCCTCGGAGGTGTGTATGATTTGGGATGTTGGCAGAGCGAACGCCAAAGCCCTTAATGCTGCCTTAAGCATCACAGAACCTCAGGTCTTAAAGGGCCCTTGCTAAGCCCACGTGCAGTTACTAAATCCCCTGTACAAATCTCAGCCTCGCCTCCGCTGCTCCAGAACAGGAAGCTCACCACCTCCCCAGGCAGCCCGCTCTCCCACTGCGCGCTGCCCGGCCGATCACAAAGGGCTTCCAGGCAGAGCGAGAGATCCCTTCCAGGGGCTGCAGCTGCGACTTGCTCCATTCACACCCAGGAGAGCGGAAGGGGACCTGGGGGCTGGCAGCAGAGCAGGGTGGGGGTAAGCAGCACGCTGACTCCGGGTGCACCGTGTGCTGTTCCCTCCCCCCTCAGAAGCCGCCCCAAAGCCAGCACAGCTGCTCCCCAAGAGGGAGCAGGCCCAGCAGGTCCTTCCTCCTGCAAAGGCCTAGACTTGAGGGCCACGCGCATGTCCCCACCTTGGAGATGACAAGCTGGAGGCACCGAGAAGCCCAAGACTCATCCAAGACCGGAGTCAGTCAGGGTGAAAGTAGGGCTGAAAGTGAGATTTGGGAGGCAAGTCTTCAAATCGGGGACACCAGCCTTTTGCACAGAGGATGGGAGGGCTCGGAAGCACAGCTCTACAGACTTGGCAGAAATTGTTCCCTCTTCTCGCAGCGCCCGCCCGCCCGCAGCACTGGCCTCTGATGTGTGGCCACAGCCAGACACCCCCCTCCATACCCCGCTTCCTCTGCCATCAGCACTATTCAGTGTAGCTGGAGGGCCCGCCACCTCCACGGGGTGGGGTGGGGTGGGGTGGGGTGGGGTGTGTCTCTGCCTCTTTTCCCACACCACTGCCTTGTCCCAAACTCCCTTGTCCCCAGACCTGGGCGAAGGGGTCTCAGAAACTATAAAGGATCAGGCCCCACCCTCTGGGTCTCAGACCCCAGGCGGGGTTCACAGCGACTCGGGAAGGCGCCACACAGCCAGCAGAGGCTGGGACCTGCTTCTGCTTCCTGCAACCTCCCCGGCACAGGGGTCTGGAGGGCAGATCTGTCAAAGGGGACTCCAGGCTGTGGGGCACTTTCCCGGCCTTCGGGGACTGTCTTCCATTCCCTCTAATCATGGCACAGCCTGGCCAGCCCCGCTGGGAGGCGTCCATGGGGCCACCCTGGAAAGTGCCCTGAGCGGCCCCACTCTCTCCTCCCCCTCCCCTGGGGCTCTGATCCTTCCATCCTTCCATCTCTTTCTGGGGTCTCTGCTCAGAGGCACCGAGCTTGGACTGTCCATGGGGTGCGAGGCAGCTCCTCCTGCCGGCGCAGGACCGTCTCTAGGAATGAGGAATTAGCTTTCACTGCAAGGTTCTCAAACGCAGACAAGCCAGGAGGGCGATGCGATTCTAGGCCGTGCTGACCCCCACCCCAACTGGAAGCCGCAGCCACGGGGTGTGTGGGCTCCAGCGCCGCTGCAGCCCGTGCAGACATTCTTTCTACAGGACCCTGCGGAGCCCTGGCACTTGCAGCCTTATCCTAGCAGGATTCACTTTTGAAAAGTGTCACGTGACACAGGCACGGGCATAATTCTTTCCAGAGAGAGAATTCTTTCCAGAGAGGAAATATTACCTTCTTTTCGGCGCTGGCCATTTCACAGTCTGCCTGAGACACTGAGTACAGTCGGCCTGAGACACTGAGGGCAAAGGGCAGGGTGCTGCCTCATTTGCAAGGTTCCTTTTTGACATTTAGGCTAAAGTGCAACACAACTTCAACAAGCACGAGGTCACTCCATTCGGCTTTGAAATCTGTAAGGTAGCCCCAAGACCACACTGTATCCATTCTTTGTTCAGAAGGTTCTAGAGTGGCCGCACTATTAGCGACCTTATCCCCCACTCGGAAAAAACAGGCTGCAGGTTTCTCACCGGTGTGTCTGGTCTTGGCACGGCACTGTGCATGCAGTGGTGCTTACTAAAGGCTGCCTAGAGAAGCTTGGTCACCTTTATCAAGAGCCCGGGCGGGGCAGAGGCAGGGCTCCCTCCCTGAGCCCAGGTTCTCGGGAGAGAAGAGGATCTGCGAAATGACCTGCAGAGCCTCGTGCCAGGGTCTGCGTCTCATGGCTGCTATTTCATGAAGTCCCACGATGAGCCCCGAGAGGTCACCACCCGGTCACCCACCCTGGAGATGAGGGACTGCAGGCCCAACCAGGCTGAGCCATGGCCATGCTTCTCGGCTCTACGCTCTGAGCTCCTCCCTCTCTTGTCCACTGGCGGGGACCAGGACAGCACGCTCAGGGGACAAGGAGAAAGGGCTAGTGGAGGAGGCCTTGTCCTCTCCTCTTCCTCAGCCTGAGACGCACCCCCACCCCCGCCCAGGCTCTGTGATGCTCACTCCCTGGTGGACCCCAGACCGTGATCCACCCTGCACCCCAATCTGACCCAGGCCCAGGCGCACTCAAGGCCAGGCCCTTCTGCCCCCAGTGAGGGGCTAGTGAGGACATCCAGATGGCTCTGAAGAAGGCTTGGCTCTGGAATTTACTACTGCACCCTAAGCAGAGGGAACAAGAGATATGGAAAAAGCACTTGAGGAAGGAAACAAAAGATACATGCATCTCTACACTTATTGCTGCATTCCCGTGTTTGTTTTTGGCTGTATTTGTGGCATACAAAGGTTCTGGGGCCAGGGACTGTACCCACGCCACAGCAGCAACCTGAGCCACAGCAGCGACAACGCCAGGTCCTTAACCCACTGTGCCACCAGGGAACTTCTGCTGCTGCCTATTGTAACAGCCAAGATATAGAGACAACCTGAGTGTCCATCAATAGATGAATGGATACAGAAGATATCACACACACACTCACATATACACACACTCACACACACACACACACACACACTTTCACAGGAATATTACTCAGCCATAAAAAAGAATGAAATCTTGCCATTTTTTGACAACAGCGATGGCTCTTGAGGGAATTCTGTTAAGTGAAACATGGCAGATAACGACAAATAGTACATGATTCCACTCATATGTGGAATCTAAACAACAAATGAACAAATGTAACAAAACAGAAACAGTTACAGACAAAGATACAGGGAACCAACAGGTGGTTGTGGGGAGTTACCAGGGGAAAGAAACAGGAGAAGATGAAGAAGCAGGAACACCCAGCTGCAAAATAAATGAGTTGTGGGTATGAGATGTCTGGTATGGGGAATACAGTCAATAACTCTGTAATACTCTGGTGACACATCACAGTAACTAGACTTCTTATGCGATCATTTTGAAATGTCCAGAAATACCAGATCACCGTGTAACAGGAACTAACCTAGTGCCGCAGGTCAACTGTACCTCAAAAACAGACAAAGTCAGAGAAAGAGATCAGATTTGTGGTCACCACAGGCGGCAGGTTGGGGACGTGGGGGGGGGCACTGGGTGAAGGCGGTCAAAAGGCTCGAACTGCCATTTACAAGGTGAGCAAGTACTAGCAATGGGATACACAAAAAGATACGGAAAATTAACACTGCTGGATGTTATGCATGCAAGTTGTTAAGAGTTTTCATCACAAAAAGATTTTTTTTCTCTTTCCTTAATCTTCTATCTCTAGGAGATGATGGATATTCACTAAACTTACTGTGGGAATCATTTCACGATGTATTTAAGTCCAATCATGATGCTCCCCACCTTGAACTTACACAGTGCAGTACGTCACACATACCTCAATAAAACCGGAAAACGAAAAAGAACAGGAGCGCTGTTTTCAGGGCCCCGGAGGCTGGCGGGGGTGGAGGACCAGTTGGCCGCCCCTGCGCTAGCCTCTCCCTCCCCGCTGGGTGCCAGTCTCAGGGCACACGAGAGAGCTCCACCACTGTACACTGCTCGGTGACTCCAGGAGAGCCACACCAGGCCCAGGAGGTCCTTTTCGGCCAGACCTCAGCCTTCAGGAACCCCACCTCTTCAAGATGTGCCAAGAGAGCGTGCCAGACAGCGGGTCAGGTACATGGGGATGACAAAGACCCCCACTAAGCGAGGAGGAAGTCCTAAACTTCTGGAACATTCTCTGCTCTTGGTCTGTCTGATAACATCCATCCCCATCCATCCCCAGCTTCTAGAACTTCAGTATTACTACAGGCTTAACAAGCTGTTCATGGCCTTTGCCAAAAAAAAAAAAGAAAAAAGAAAAAAGAAACATGAAGCAATCACCAAATCCCAAGCCAGCTCCTCCACTGGTGCCTTTTGTTGTTGTTGTTTTTGCTTTTTTTGGCTTTTTAGGGTCCCATGTGTGGCATATGGAGGTTCCCAGGCTAGGACAGGGGCCGAATTGGAGTTGCAGCTGCCTGCCTACACCACAGCCACAGCAACACGGGATCTGAGCCGCATCCTTGACCTACACCAGAGCTCATGGCAACGCCAGATCCTTAATCTACTGTTTGAGGCCAGGGATCACAACCGCATCCTCATGGATACTAGTTGGGTTCTTAACCCACTGAGCCAAAACAGGAACTCCCTGAACACTGGCTTTAAGCCCCTGACTTATTAAGAGGCTACCCTGCGCCAAGCATCATGCCAAGAACTTGAGCCCTTTCCTTTCAGCGACCTTACGAGGCAGATTCTGGTCCCCTTCCGGTTTTACAGATGCAGCTATGAGCTCCCCAAGAATCAGAGGGGTGGGTAGTTGAATACTGCTTCCTCTTGTATCCCCCAGACCCCCAAGAACACTCTGAGTCCAAGGCCACTGCTGATCTCCACACCAAGACAGCACCTCTAGTGTGGCGCTGAGGGACCTGAAAGCTTCTGACCTTGGAGAGTGAACGCTCTGCTCTCAGACCCTGCCCTCCTCCCACGGGCTCCTGCCAAGGCCAGCTCCTGCCGGCCGCCTGGCAGGAAGGGGCCACCTCTGGTGGCTTAAAAGGAGCTGGTGAAAACACAAACTTTGGGGGATTTGAGGAAAGAAAAGAAAACAAGAAAACCAGAGCTGCAATTGGTGTGCGCTTGCTTCCTTTTAGGATTATGGGGCCAACGAAAGACAAGGACCTCCCTAAAATCTTTCAACACCACAGATGTTGCAAGACTTTTAGGAAGAAAGCAGCAGGCTGGGTGTGCAGTACACATAATTCCGGACAGGGTGGAAGGATGTGGGAGTGGGGGCAGACACCTCTTCCTACAAGGGGGATGTGTGTGTGTGTGTGTGTGTGTGCGCGCACGCGCATGCCTGCGTGCACGCGCGTGTTGTGTGTGTGGAGGGTACCGGAAATCTGTGCAGGGGCCCAGAGGATCCAAACACCTCTAAGCAGGAGACACAAGCGGGCTTCCCGGCAAGGCAGAAAAGAGAGGAAGAAACACCTAGAACAAAATCCTTCTGCTCTTCTTTGTGAAACTCCCCTCTCCTTACTCAGACTTTCGGCTCTGGATCGTCAGATTCTAAAGAATTCCCAAGGAGAGAAGAACACAGTGAACCCTCTGCCGCAGCTACTGCAGGACACAGAGCCGCAATCACAGGCACCAGCTGTGAGAAGGTGCCAGAACGGGAATGGCCGTCAGACCCCTGCCCGGTGGTCCTGCAGGACTCAGGACCTGGGGGGACGGAGCTGGGTCACAAGGAGCGACCCCTGTGCTGTAACTATGAAGAGGTAGACAGGGCACCTGAGATCATTTCTTCCAGAGGTTTCTAAACTGTCCTTTGGGGCAACAGAGCCCCCTCTGGGCAACAGAAATCTCAGGCGGGAGCCTGGCTGAGGCAAGTGGCAAAAGCGCTCTAGGGTGGACTGAGCACCAGGGGCCCCGGCCAGCCCGACCTCCTCTCAGCTGGGGTGGTCCCGCCAAGAACCATGGCTACAGACTCACCCCTCACTGGACAAGTGGGGATGCTGTGGCCCATCGAGAGCAGCGATTCATCCAGAGTCAGAAAGAAGTGAGTTGTGGTCAGAGACATACGCTGCCTTCGGGTCAATCACAACAAACGGTGACCACGGAGCCAGCTTAAGTCCACACCCGACACCCCCGGGACCCACTGCAATGCTGGGGCACACAGACCCCTGCCTTCCACTTCTTCAAGTCGCCGCCATGGACGGCTCCCAGATGCCACTCCTTCCCTAGCTCCCGGCAGAAAGGGCAGTTGAGGCCCTGGACGGGCCCTCCTCCCACCCCCGTGATGTGGAAAGCCAGAAAGAGGAGAGAAGGCAGGTGCACACAGACGGCCAGGCGGACGGATGGACAGACGGGAGCTCGGTTACCTGTGGGCCGGGCCCCATAGGCCCCATGCCTCGGGGAGGGTTCATTCTCTGCATCGATCCTCCCATGTTGGGGTGCCCTGTGTGAGAGGGGGAGGTGGACCGTGAGGGGCAGGAGAAGGAGACAGACACGGGGGAGGAGGAGCCCCTCCCAAGGCCCCCACCCCACCCCGCCCCCTCTCTACCTTGTTGTCGCGTGGGATCCATGGAATTGGGCATCAGTGGCTGTGTCCCCGGAACTCCGCCTGGAGGCTGAAAGACGTGGAAGACACAAGTTGAGTGGCTGCTCCGTGGGGTTGGGGGACAGGGGGATGCCCCTGCCCGCCCCAGCTCCCCGACCATTTGGGGTCGCCTATGGTGTCCCGGAGACCACCCCACTGCCTGCCGGCTAAGGGGTCCCCGGGGAGCAGCAGTCGGCTCCAGCCGGCGTTACGGCAAAGGGCAGTGCGGGTGCTCATCCGTGGGAGAGGAGCCACCTCGGGTGCTGCTGCCTTCCTGGGTCCGTACACCTGCCAGGGCCCAGTCACTCCGGCCACACTGTCCGCCACACACCCCTCAGAGGCCATACTGCTCCCTCCCTTTTACTGCCCAAACCCTGTCTTTCCTTGGCCTCATGGACGTGTAATTCTTTTTACCCCCAACCCCAAATTGAGGGGACACTGGAGACTCATGAGCCAAAATCCTATCACCACAGGAGGTTCTTTTTTATTTTACTTTATTTTATTTTGCTTTTTAGGGCCACACCTGTGGTATATGGAGTTTCCCAGGCTAGGGGTCAAATCAGAACTACAGCTGCCAGCCTACACCCACAGCCACAACGTGGGATCCTTAACCCACTGAGCGAGGCCAGCGATCGAACTCCGCAAGCTGGTGGTTCCTAGTCAGATTCATTTCTGCTGCGCCACAAAGGGAACTCCAGGAGGCCCCTTTTCAAGGGGAGCAGGGGACCAGGCAGTCTCTGAGATTTAGAGGAGGATGGCTCCAGAGGTCCCAAAGCCCTGTCACCTGCGGGCTAAGTCAGGAGGGACACCCAGGACCCGGGACCCCCTGTCCTCTTCCACCACAAGCAATGCCACCTTCCAACCCCAGGAGTGAAGGAGGGGGCCTCCAGGAGAGGGTGAGAGGGACGCTGAGTAAGAACCTGCCCCAAAGCCTGGTGTGATCACTACAGAGGGGAGGGCAGCGTGCCAGGGGCTTCCTGAGTGAACGCCTGGCACACCCACTATGAAAACCCATGACAAGTGATTTCTTTGGGACTGAAGCTATTTTGGCTGCAACGTGAAAAAAGAGAAAAGCGGAGCTGGGAAGGGAGAGGGAGAGAGTTGCTTCTAAACCCCGTGGCTTAGGCCTAACCACAGGCCCTTGGCTTGGAGAGGAAAGTCTTTGTGAAAGCTGGGCACCCGTGGCGGGGACCCCCAGCCCCGACTGGGCTGTGGGCCCGGCTGAGTAGGGGGGCTGTCGGCCCAACAGTGAACTCCAGGTCAGCCCTGGAATGAGGCGGTGGGAAAACAAAGGGACAAGCGCTCACTGTTGAGTTGCAGAACGGGGTGTGTAAGTGTGTCTGGGGAGGGGGAGGCTCACGAGGGGGCCACGCAAGCCTGGGAGTCCTTGCTGTTTGAGAGGTGGCTTTTGGAACCTGCCTGGGGCTGCTGACACTCCACCTCTCCGGCCCCGGGTTCGAGCTGTCCGACCTCGTGCTTCCTCCCCCTCTTCCCCCGAGTTCCCAAGCTCTGAATCATTTGGCTGGTGCACGTCTGCCCACTCGGGGTGGGGGTGGGGGGTGGCGCTGGGGTATTTCTCAAGCCTGGTTACAGGACTCTGAGACAATACAGGAAGGCCTGTCACAGAGGCTGTCTGGCTTCGGGGCGGGGGGGCTCTTGGCATGTTGAAGCGCCAGGAGACCCCACAGGTCTTGGTAAGCACCCATCCCACTCTGATGCAGCAGCCCTGGGGGGCGGGCAGGCAACTGCTTGACCACTAGTTCTGGTCGGAAGCTCTTCCTGGGTTCCCCTAAGTCCACTGTGTCAGGACTCAGGAGCAGGCCGGGGCTGCTCAGAGTCCCAAAAGGGTCCCGGAGGTCGCTTCCCTCACTGGGTGACCCTGAGATGAGGCAGTAGGGGCCTCCGCTACCGGCAAAGGTGTGCGTGCAATGAATGACCAAGGTTAAAGGGTCTGCACGCACTGAAAGGCTGAAACCCTCAGGCTGAAAGAGAAGAAAAGTAACAGCTTGTCTGGGATTGCAAGCATGCGAGGCACACACCCCGGGGACCTGCTGGGGGAGAGATGCTCTGAGGCCGTCCCGCGGGCTCCCCAGAAGTAGGCCAGTGCCTCACCTCCAGCCTGGGGGGCAAGTGCGGGAAGTGTCTGCCCAGGGGACAGACAAACCCCTGTAGCATCGGTACAGTCACTCAGCTGCCTGCCGAGTCCTGGGGCTGGGTGGGGCGGGGGCTCCGCTTAGATGCGAGGGCTCCTTGACAGCTCTGGATTCTAGCCCTCCTGTCCTAATCCCTGCCGAGCTCCGCTTTCCACCACCCACCCTCCCCAAAACACAGCAGTACTCTCTGTACAATCCCGGGAGACAGCAGGGCGGAGGCAAGGCTTTAAGTCCTCGCATCTCTGAATGCCCTCCTCACCGCCCTCCCCCGGGTCGGGAGCCTGGGCTGCTTAGCTTCCTCCTTCTGCCCCCGGGAGGGAAGAGCTAACTCGGTGACACAGAGGCTTCTACTGGACCAGCAGCCCCCACCGAGGCCCTCTCCAAGAGATGCCCGGGGACAATTCCTGGGAAAGCGACACACACACACACACACCCCCAGAGGAGAATTTCTTTTGCCCACAGGAAACTGGAAATCGGTTTCGATTTCACAGGGGGGGTTGGTGGGAGGCTGGGCCGACTGATCCGCAATGCGAGGTTCAGATGATGGATTTATTCTCCGTTTGCTCTCTTGGGCACTTGCTCGTGCTTAACTGACAAATAGAAACATACATGTTTCCTCTCGTGTTCCTTCAATGCTGGAGAAAGGGCCACAATTATACTAAGGAAACATCTGTTCTCTCCCCGGGGCGGAGGCTAGTTCGGGCCAAGGAGTGCCCTGGAGGGGCAGGAGCGAAACTCGCTGGTCCCCCTACCCCTGCCCTGTGTATGTGGCGCAAGAGGAGGCCCCCTTGGTGGCCTGTTAAAAACGAGGGCAAGGGCGGAACTTTGACAAGCATGAAAGCTAACTGAGCTGCGTGAGGTGGAGACCGACTTGAGCCCAGCTCACTGGGAGACTGAGCGGAGTCACTGCTCCACTCTGACCCTCTGTTTCCTCATTTGTGATATATATCCTAGGGTCCCTCTTTGGTCAAATAGCTGGCTCTATTTCTTGTCTGAATTTTTCTCCTTCGTGTCACACAACATAGGGAAGAAAAGATTTTTGCAGAAAAAGAACAAGTGGAAAGTGGTAGGCTGTTCAACTTCAAAACTGGAGTCTCTGGGAGTTCCTGCTGTGGCGCGGTGGTAATGAACCCAACTAGCATGCATGAGGATGAGGGTTCGATCCCTGGCCTCGCTCAGAGGGTAGGGGATCTGGTTTTGCCCTGAGCTGTGTGTGGTGTAGGTCGAAGACGCGGCTTGGATCCTGTGTTGCTGTGGCTGTGGTGTAGGTCGGCAGCTGCAGCTCTGGTTCGACCCCTAGCCTGGGAACCTCCATATGCCTCAGGTGTGGCCCTAAAAACCAAAAACCAAAACAAACAAAAAAACAAAAACCAGAACTAACCAAAACCAAAAACTGGAGTCCTTGGTTATAAGCATCTCTCCAAAGTCCCCAGAGAGTCCCACTCAGGGGCTTTCTTGCAGAGCCTTGAGAAGTGGAAGGAGACAGCCACACTCAGGTAATGTCCATCTACCTGGTGACTGAATTCCCAGCTCAAAAGGCAACAAGGGCTCAATGTGCTGGTGCTGATGTCAGATTTTTTTTGAAAGGCTTTCTGCAAGGTCATGCTAAGAATTATGAAGAAAAATAAAATGAAAAGAAATTTCCCTGATGTGTCTTTAAAGTTTCTTGTAAGTCTGCCTGCCCTCCAAAGAAGATATTTACCTCAACTTGCAAAGCACCCCTCCTGCCCCCGGATGGGCCGAACCAGGGAGGGCAGCTGGGGACCGACAGACCACCTAGAAGTGCCAACCTAATGGGCCAGCACAGGGCACACAACTCCAAGCTGAAAAGCCCTTCCCGAAAGGAGACCACTTTTCTAATTACATGAACAAATCCTTTCTTGTTTTGAGTTGGGTCTGGGAAGCAGGCAGACATGGCTTAAAAACTCACAAACGTCCTGCTCGCTGCATCCAGGCTCCTCCTGACCTAAGCATTCCTACGGGCCATTTCTCCCCTTAATAGCAGGATTATATTTACCAGCCTTGGCAATTCTCAAAGCTTCCAGGAAAAAAATGCACATTGTCAATTAACTTCATTAGGGAGGAAGACCCTTTTCCAAGAAGAGGCTGCAGGGGAGGGGCTGGGGCATCACCACCTTCTCGAGAACAATGGAAATCCTGCGTTCCCACCCTGCTGTGCCAGAACTGGCTGCCCAGAGCCCACCTGGAGGGGCAGGTGAAGTGCTGGGAGTGGGGCACAGAACAGACACAGGGCCCTCTCTAGGGACCTGCCTCCTGCTTTAAAAGTGGCTCCCCACCTCCCATTCCTTCTCTCAGGTTTTGATTTGAGTCCAAGTCCAGCTGGGGTCAAGGGTGGCTGAGTGAGAGAACATGAAAAGGTACAGTACCTGGTTTCCCATTCTGATCGGGGGCCGGGGGCCGCCTGCGTATCGCGGTGACATAAAAGGCTGCAATTACAGGGCATTAGTTCAATGACAGCCTGCAGTACTGCACAGTGACAAACACAAATGCGCTCCACTCCACAAAGTCCAGTTTTGTTACAGCGAGTGATCTTTTTAAACTCTCTTCCTCCCGTGGCCTCTTCCCTCCGGGCAAAACTTCCTCTGGGCGGAGGGAGTGACAGCTGCATACCACAAAAGTGACTCCTGACTCCGCATCTGCTGGCAGGGGTCTACTCTGGCTGCAGAGGGGACAGCGGCTGGGACTTGGCATGGGACGTAGAGGAACCGTTACATCGATGCAGGGCCAAGGGGGGAGACCTCTGCTCTCGGTTAAGGGCGAGTGAAAAAATCGGAAGGGGACGCCTACAGACAATTTTCAAGTGTGCAGACAAAGCTGGACACGCACTCACACGCACCACGCACACGCGGAAACCACCGACACAGCGGGTGGGGGACGGGGAGGAGGCACACAATGACAACAGTGAGGGGACCGCGGGCGCCCTAACTCAATGCAGGGGCACGGGCAAGAAAGCTTTCTCAGCAGCGAGAGCGCACAAAGAAAAGGCCAGGGATGCAGCTTCGGTTACAAACAATGGTTAACCAAACTCAAAAACCAAACCAAAAGTGAGAGAGGAAAAAACAAAAACGCAAAGGCCACTAACAATGTCACAGAAATGGTTTTCTTTTGGTTTCATATCCAAGCGGGGTGTGCTATTCAAGGAGGAAGACTATCTTCAGGAAAAAGAAGATAAATCTTGGGGGCGGGGGGGGGAGCAGACAGAAAGCTCCTTGGTCAGTTAAAAGCCTCGAAGGCAATGGCTAGAGCACATTCTGAGTTTTGTTTTTCCTCTGCTGGCTCTGTCCTCCTGGGGCCCCGCGCCCCCCGGCGGGCAGCCGAGCCACAGTGCGTTTACCTGACTGTGGGGTCCCATCATGCTGCTGGGATTGTGAGGTGGAGGCTGTGCGTGCGGCGAGGGCTGTGACCCCGGAGGACCCTGTGAGGCCAGACAGTAGAGGCAGGTTATAGATCACAGCACATGGAGAAGCGCAGGAGAAGCTTAAAAGAACAAAAATTAAACCAAAACGAAGGGCGGGTGGGCGGGCGTGCGGGCGGCGGGCTCTGGCTGGCAGGGAGGTGCGAGCTGCTGCTGCTGCTGCTGCTGCTGCTGCTGCTGCTGCTGCTGCTGCTGCTGGGGTCGCCCGGCTCAACGGTGTAAAACGGCGGGTGGGAGGGAGAGAAGCTGATAAACACATTCACGGGGGATTTACAGGCAGGACAAATAAAATCAAACTCCTTTGTGGAAGCACGCGGGAGCGGGGCCGGCACGGTCTGCCACTGCTGTGGAGTTTGCCACGTTAAATACGTTGGTTGAGCAGGGTGTTCGGGGAGCGCAGGCACGCACAGAAACCGGACCCATCCTGCAGGACCCCCACGTGCCGCTTCCAGGGCCACTGGAACGACCAGGGGGCCCTGCTCTCCGGGAGTGCCCAGCTGGGCGAATGGAGACGGGTCGTGGGCCAGGACCAGGCAAGGACCCGGTGACCAGGCTACAGAGAGGAGGGGCCCTGATGGATGAGCAGGAACAGACGGGAGGCGCAAGGACGTGCCAGAGGCTGAACACACGGAGAACAAGAGGAGGAGGGGGTCTCTGAGCGCCCACTCAGTGCAGTTCATTAACGCACCTTCACTTGAAACTGGCCCCGTGGCGTGGGATTCTCACTCCTCTTTCTACCAATTACGAAATGAGCCTCAAGGAGTAGGGGACTTGGCCACAGCCAAACACTGGTAGAGGGGAGGGCCAGGAGAAGCCCGATGGGCCTAAGGCTCCCCCTGACCCCTGCAGTCCCCCCTGACCCCTGCAGTCCAATCAGGCAGGTGTGCGTGTGAGCAGGGGGACGGGGCTGGGTTGGGTGTGCTCTCTGCCCCAGCTGGTGGTGAGCCTCCCCTGTCCCAAGCTGACCCCTGAAGCTCTAGGCTAGGCAGGCTGGGTTCAAGCTGGCTTCATCTCTTTCCCACAGAAGAAACGGGAAGATGAATTCACTTAAACCATGGGATTGGTCAAACCCTGGGCTGCAGCCCAGTGGTGGGTGGTGAAATCAGTTTGGTGGGTTGCGACTATTGTTTTTAAAAACTTGGAACAGAATAAAACATAGAATAGAAAATATCAGACAGCTTTATATGTTTTAAGGCAAATATTTTTCATCAATCTCTACTTATAAAATGTGTGTGTGTGTGCATGTGTGTACTGGGCCACTGTGTCAAATAGATTTTCTACTGTGAGTCAAAATCAAAAAGCATGAAGGGCGAGTTCCGGTCGTGGTGCAGCGGAAATGAATCCAACTAGGAACCATGAGGTTTCCGGTTTGATCCCTGGCCTCGCTCAGTGGGTTAAGGATCCGGTGTTGCCGTGAGCTGTGGTGTAGGTCGCAGACGTGGCTGGGATCTGGCGTGGTTGTGGCTGTGGCGTAGGCTGGCAGCTGTAGCTCTGATTGGACCCCCAGCCTTGGAACCTCCATATGCTGCGGGTGTGACCCTAGAAAACAAAACAAAACAGTATGAAGGTTCCATTGGAGAAGCACCCTGCTGCCCACTTGGGACACGGGAGGGGGACGCTGGTCCTGGTGATGACGGGCAGGCCCTAAACCACTCTTTCCACCTGGAATTGTGCCACTACCCTTGGAAGTTGAGAAAAAATTCAAAACATGCATGGGGGATGAGTGTGGTTACATGAAAAAGAGAGGGAGAAAGAATCTTTGAGATGCAGGCAGGGTTTTCTTTCTCAGTCTCCTCCCTGGAGGCCAGGCAGCCTGGCCTCCCACCCGCTCAGGAGGCAGAGCCCAGAGCTGGGAGCGGGCAGGGGGGTGGGCACGGGGCGGTGGGCACGGAGACAGAGGTGTGCAGAGAAAGGCGAGGGGGCGTGCAGAGCACAGGCCTGGAGTTTCTCGGCCAAGCGCGGGGCTGCTCACTTCCGGAAAGCTCTGCGGAGCAGATGTTCCCCTACCTGCCACGCTACTAATTTCAACAAGTGTGTGTCTTTCTAGCGGCTGCCAGCAACGGCATGGTTTGTTACCATGAGCAATTTTCTTAATTAACAGACATTAATTAGCCATTTAGCAATTTTGCAAGCATTTGTTTAGCGGCTTTCCTAAACATGAATACCACTGTGATAATGGCACTGATTAGAGGGTCCCCTAATTAACAGTACAGGGAAGGAAAATTGAAATCACATAAATTAAAAAGGGAGGGGAAGTTAATGAAGGCGGGACATATTTGCACCTGCAAGTCTTTTGTACCATGAAACTTGGGTGCAATGTAAACAAAATAAGATAATTTGGAGCCAACCCCCCAAAAAGAAGAAAATGAAAAGAAGAGAGAAGGATGGTTCAAGGGTGAGGTCCAGTCGCCAAGAGGGGGCAAAAAGCCTTCTGTTGGGTCCTCAGCTCTTGGCAGGAAGGCGCGTCTCCTCCCTCGCAATCCTCCGCCACCCACCCCGGTAATGTCACACTTCCTCGGCTCGGGCAGGTCCCGCACACCTGTGCACCCGTCAGCCAGGGGAAGTTAGGAGAGGCTGACTCACTGACTGATGAGAGAAAAAATAAGTAAAGCCCTCAAGACTCCCCCAGGGGGGGGCCTCGGTCAACAACAGTCCTTGCTAAAGGCCACCGCTCAAACCTGAGTCTTTTTTTTTTTGCTTTTTATGGCTGTGGTGCGGCATATGGAGGTTCCCAGGTTAGGGGTCCAATCGGAGCTGTAGCTGCCGGCCTATGCCACAGCCACAGCAATGTCAGATCCAGACCTACACCACAGTTCACGGCAATGCCGGATCATTAACCCACTGAGCAAGGCTAGGGATCAAACCCGCAACCTCATGGTTCCTAGTCGGATTCGTTTCTGCTGTGCCAAGATGGGAACTCCAAACCTGAGTCTTATTCCCGCCACTTCTCGGCCCTCCATTACGGCTGCCTGGGCCTCCGGAGGTTCAGAGGGCAGGCCTGGGGTGTGTGCTTCACCTCTGGGCCTCCCTAGAGGCTCCTGGCTGGACTCTGGGGCCTGGGCCCTGGCGAGTGGGCAGGGAGTAGTGACAGAGTGAGGCCGATCAGTCAGGCCCCAGCCCAGCCCGGGAAACTCCCTGTCCTGTGACAACACGGAAACCCTGACCCAGGCCGGCCGGTTACCCGGAGAGAAAATCCCACCACAGTCTGGATACATACAGCAAAGACACAGTTCAGCATTCACCGTTCCAGAGCACAGAGCTCCCCTGTCAGGCCCAGTCAGACTGCCCAGGCTCTGCTTCTCCACTTCCCAGCACGGCTCCCAGCACGACTGGGAGCTCTACACACCAGAAAGCTTTTCTTCCACGGAGCCAGAAGCCCACCTTTCCCAGTGGGTTCCCCCATATCCTCCCAGATCTCCATCCTCCGTGTCTCTGCTACCTCCACTCAACCTGGAGCTCTCAGTCCCTAGATCTGTGTCTGGTTCTGTCCCCGAGAACAGATTCAACAGCACAGGGAGGGCCCGGCACACTTGGCTGGTTCTCAGGAGCAGAGAACGGGGCACCACACTGGGGAAGCATTTGCTCCTGGGAAGGTGACAGCAGTCGTGTTGTCTTATCTCCACGAGGAGGTGTGGCATCTGCTGCCCTGTGTTCTATTAAACCGCAAGAAAGTGCTCTGCTCTTCCCAGTCTGCATTCTCAACAAGAGACCGACAGGTAGGTTTAGAGAAGACAGACCTTTGGTCTTTTCAACTCATTACCCACTCAAGCAAAAGGCTATGTAGGAGGCGGACTAAAAAAAAAAAAAAAAAAGAGAGAGAGAGAGAGAGAGAGAGAGAGAAAAGAAAAACGGATCTTGTTTTAAGAGTCTGACCTTTGTTGTGATGTTGGCTTTTCTCTTCCCTAAACGGACCTGGCAGGCAGGTGGAGAAAGGATGGAGATGGCAAGTGAGAGAGGGTGGGAGTCTTAAAGCTGATAATACAGCAGACTGTTCCCATACAGGACACTCCCCCTATGGGGCCTTTCTGGCTTCTACTTGCTGAAAGCTTTAGAAGAACCCAAAATAGGTGCATCTGGAAGCCTGCCTGGGCAGGACAAGCTTCTGAATCCTGTTCCCTCTAGCCCATCTCCCCCACGGGCCCTGGAAGCTTTCTAGCCTAGGTGCTGCATAATCTCCTCCCAACATCCCTGGGTGTGGGGGACAGTGACGGATATGGGCAGATAACTGAGCTGCACAGAACATCAGGACAGAATGCGCTGGGGGTCCCACTATAAGCTTGGAGGGAACCCACATCTGCCCACAGTCACCTGTTTGTTGGTGGCTCAGATCAATACATTTTCCAACATCCTTCGTTTACAGGGGAGAAGAGAGGCCCCGGACTCAGGTGTGACTTGTCCGAGGCCACAGAGACGAAACTGGTGGCTCAGCCTCCTCTCCTCACTCCAGTTCAGGACCCTCTTCATGATATCACGTCCCCAACCATTGCAGACACAGAAATAGGGTTTGGAAGAGAACTGGGTTCAAATGCCGACTCTGCCACTGACTGCACATCAGTAAAATGGGAAAGATTATAGTACTAATAACAAAGTCACACCTGCCACACGATGCAGGTGGACCTCACTGGCATTAGCTCATGTTGTCCTCAACTCCTCATGGGAAGGGCTCTTAACTGCCCTGTTTTATACCCAAGGATCTGGGGCTCAGCAAGGTGAAGCCACTTGCCTAGGATCACAAAGCTATTATATGGTGGGTCCAGGCCTCCCAAGTCTGAATCTACAGCCCTGGGGGTTCTAGCTGGTCCACTGTTCCACAAGCCCACAAGCAATGCTCCTAGAGGCCAAAGGCCTTGTGGTGCATCCAGCCACTCACCCACACACATCCTGCCTGTTGTCCTCCTGGGCAGCTGGGGGTGGGAAAGGTCACAGAAGCACATCAGACTCGTCCTGGCCCTGAAAGCTCCCAGGTTAGCTTGGAAGAAGGAGGACGTGGTGACAAACAGGCTGGCGGGTGGGTTAAACTTCCATGGGCTCCAAGGGAAGGTGACGGGTCCGGAAGCCCACAGGGAGCTGGGGTAAGAACCGGGGTCCCCTGAGAGGTCAGAACTCTTTCCATTGCACTGCATTGCCTCTACAGGGCGACAGCAAGGTGACCTGCATGGGTGGGTGGGACACCCCAATTTGGGAAACCCCTGCCACTGACGCTGGGAAAAGGAAGCAGGAAATGTGCCCGCTTCCTGTCTGCCCCAGACCCTGCCAACAGACCTGCCACTCCTTTCGGCTGCTCCCCAGATCTCTGACCGGAGATACCTAACCCCCGCATTTCCTTGTTCTTTTTCCTGCCACTTCAGCACTGGGGCGATGCTACATCCAGCAGCCTCCGAGAGCCACTCAGGCAGGGCCCTGGGAGGCTCTGCTCTGGGTGTGATGGAGGCAAACGCCAGGTCACCCACTAAAACTCTGGATGCGGATGGTTTAGTGAAAGAGCCTTTGCTGTCATCGACACGGTGGGGAGCGGAGTGTTCCCACGGCACAACGGACCCCAGGTCTCTGCAGAACAGCATCTCAGAACCGTCAGCAGGACCCACTCATGGTCATTTTCGGTGAAGTCCCTGCACTTCCCCTGAGGCTAGCCTTGGGGGACAAGCCTGCACACGATGGGGAAAGCGTGGAGGGTGCACCGCCTGGCATCCACCCCAGCTCCTCCAGGACACACTGAGAGCCCAGTTTCCTCGTAAGGAACGTGCTAAGATCTATGGGTACTGCAGGGAGGTGGTACAGCGGATGATGCGAGGCACAGTCAGATGATGCGTGTGAGGGGGCCAATCTCCCACGGCCTCCACGCCTCATGCTCCACAGCCACTTACTGCCCCTTTACAGGGCAAGCAGGGGCTAGACTCACTCGGGGGGCTCACCCGCCTCAGCCTGCTGAAAGCCCACACATCCTCCTTTGTGAAGCCCGACCTGGTAACCCAGCTAGGCGCCCTCCCAATGCGGGCGTCCCCTTTGGATAGCCTGCGCTTTCTGTGGGTGCGGTGTGGGCTCCTCCAGGGCAGTGACACAGTCCCAACGGGGACGTCCGAGGCAGGGCCTGAGCAGGGTGGTGGGGCTCAGCCAGCAGGCGGACCCCACAGCCACAGTCAGCCAGCGCCTGGGTGGGCACCCCTAAAACCTCTGGGTCAAAGAACCAGGAGGAGACATTAGTGCCAACAGGGTGTGTGAGGTAAAGACTTGGGAGTGAGGAAGAGACAGTGCCTTAAAATGAAAAATCAGACTTAAAAAAAACTTTTTTTTTTTTTTTTGGTAAGGAGAAAGGTAATAAAAGCTATGTGCTTGGTTTACTATCTCCAAAACTCATGGCATCTTCACCAGATGCCACTCCACACTGCCTTCAAATCACGGCTTCTCAGAGAAACGGAGCTGAGAGAGCCCAGGCTCTCTGCGTGCAGAGGTGGGCCGGGGGCAGTGTGCGGCTGTGAAAGCCCAAGGCGCCAGGGCTGGAGTCCGGCCGGCATGCCTCGGCCTGGGGCTGCTCCTCCATGAGGGGAGCAAGGAGTCCAGGTGACACTCTGCTCCCCGGGACGCTGTGGGAGCGCTCTGCAAACATGCTCCGTCACTGCCACCCAGGCCACATCTGCCTTTAGTCAGAAAGCCCTTGGGCAAAGGGGACTGGAAGTTCTGGGCTGCTAAGAGACAAAGGGTTCCACACATCCCCACCTCCCTCCCCAACTCCTGGGGACACTGGCCACTGCTCTGGCAAGGCTGCAGGGGTGCGTTTCATAGACTGGCAGCGGGAGACGGACGACTGGCATTACCGGTGGCCTGTGTAATCCGCCTGTTGGGCGTGCCACCGTAATTGAGTGAATATAAAATTACATTAATTATACACATGGTAACAAGCATGCGACAGACAATCCAATTTGCTCCTTGGACACGAACACGGACAGAAAATGCCGTAAGCCCATTCTGGGGAGAGGGCCAAGGTGTGCCCGGGTGCCACCGACATCCCCCATCCATCAAGCGGTCTGCCGCCACCCACAGGCTCCCTGAAGCAGGAGGCCGACCGCCTGGCTGGGTGAGGGAGGGAGGGCCTTATATGCCCCCTGACATGAAGCTCCGAGCAGAAAAAGTTCTTGCTTCACTTCGACCCATGGGAATGAACTTGGCAGTGGCTCTGATGGCTGCCTTCCTATGCTGCTTCTATCTGTCCCCTCCAGGGAAGCTGCGTCTTTCCGCATTGTGAACTTTCCGCATTGTGAACGTGGGAGGTACAGGTCGGAGGTGGAGCTGCAATTAACCAAGCCAGGGGCAGAAGGGGCTGAGCTGGGCCACACCCAGCCGTGGAGCCATGGCCCCTGGGCACGGCCCTGAGAGCTCACAGTCGGGGGCTGCCCACCACCTAGGGTACGAATTCTCTGCCATCATGACCCTCCGTGGGCACCCCATGAGGCGAGCAGGTCTGGCAAGCGGTGGTGGCCCATCTTCCTGGGATGGTGAGGAAGTCGCCAGTAGAGGAAGCAGCGCAGTCCATAATATGTGCCCCCTGGGGTCACCCCTGTGTAACATCAAGAATCCTCACAGCCGCCGGGGGCCACTCTGTGCAAAGATCGGTGAAAAGACGCCTCCATTTCCGTCTGAGCAAAGGCCCCCGCTGACCACCCCCTACACCTCCCTTCTCTGAAGAGCTGGGACAGTGCTGGGCAGGTGACAAGGGCAAGAGGCCCGAACATTTACGATTCTGGCCGGGCCACCAGGACACCCGCAGGAGGCGCTCAGAGAACGGTTCACTCAAGAGACCCCACGGAGACAAGGGACGCAGAATCAGGAGGCGAGCGTTTTCAAAACAAAGGGAGGAAACACAGCAAATGAAAGTACAGGCGGCGTCCAAGACCTAACGCAGGGCCCCCTCGCCCCCCCCACGCTGCTCCCTGCCTCTGTCCCCGCCCCGCACAAAGGAAGGCTGAGCGCCAGGGACCTGGGCTCACTGATCCCAGGTCCAGGCTCGGCACCCGGCACCACACCCAGAGTGGAGGCTGGGGTCGGCCACTGCACGAGGACCCCCGGGGGCACGGCCACCACGCTGAGATCCAGGAAAGTCAGCCAACTAGGGCTTGGGGGCCAAAGTCACCTGTTCTTGTAAATAAAGTTTTATCGGAACACAGCCACACTCATTTATGTCCCGTATGTGGCTGCTTTCAGGCTCTATCTGCAGAGCTGAATAGTTGTGACAGAGACCAGATGGCCCACAGACCCTAAAATATTATCCGGCCCTTTGCAGAAAAGGTCTGCTGACCCCTGAGCTTAGTCATGGTTTTCAAGACTGAAGAGAGAAAAATACTGAGGTCTTCTTAACAGAACAATGCTGTATCTTACTTTCTCATTTTAACCTCACATCTCTCTCATAAGATCAATGGAGCAAAAATTAACCCCATTTTACAAAGGAGAAAACTGAAGTCCAGCGACACTACAGTATTATTTAAAAGAGCCAGGATTTATCCTATTGAAGACCAGAGTGCGAGTTCCTGGACCTGGGGTCAGCAAACCCGAGTTCTGTTTCCCCCACCAACATGCCAGGTGATCAATGCCTGAGCCCCGGCTTTCTGGGCCACTGGTCTTAAACAAAACGAACTTTCATTACTCTAACACGATAACCAGCACTCAGGTCCGGCTGGTTGGTCCCAGACCCTCTCCTTGCTCACCGTCTTCTCCAAGTTCATTCCTGCCATGATGCTGGAAAAGCCGCTCTTCCCTCACTTGTCAGCACAAAACATTCCGGGGGCTTGATTCCCAGCCTGAGTTTTGAACCCTTCCTATGCAGTGAATTCGGAGGCGTTCTCCAGGGTCATCTCAGGAAAGGGTTACCTTGAATGGCTGTGGTTGGGATGGGGTAGGAGGTAGGAGAGGGGACTCCGTCTGCAGGCATTAAACCCGTGGGGCCTCCCTGCTGAAGAGTCTGTGTTTGTCCCTGTGTCCACAGAACTGAGCACTCTTTCCAGGAACACAGCACTGATATGTAGAGCTTATGGGAAGAACCCACGTCCACCTGGCAGGGCATCCAGCCAGCGGGTCCCAGCATCCTGGGGAGTGTGTGCTAAGTGCTGGAGACACAAAAACAAGCAGTACTCTGACCCTCTCCGAAAGAGTCCCAGGCTGTGTAGAGAGACCAAGGCATAAGCAGCATCATAGCGGCACCAGTGGAGGCAGGGACCAGGAGCGCTAGGAAGCGAGGGGCTGCGATTACAGAACAGTCACCGAGCAGGCAGGATGCGGAGGGAGGAGGCACAGCTGTCCCCTGGCAGAGCGAGATAGAAGGGGCTTCTGGGCTGAAATGGGTGTCGGTACGGCAGAGGTAGCAGTGGGTGGGTGCGGTACAAGACGGGGACCCTGGGGCTGGAACCTCCGGGATGATGAGTGAGGTCACGAATCTCTGGGGGCTCAGGCAAGGGAGGGGCCGTCAGACCTAGGTCTTAGGAATGGCAATCCACTCTGTTCCTTTCCAAGGAAGTTTCTACATCCGCATTCAAGGCAGGAACAGACTTGTGGCCACAGGAGAACAGTGAGTTCGAAGCTGCCTGGGGTGCTAATTCCCACTCCCGCTGACTACACGGCGAGTATGTACCTGCTCCCCACTAAGCCTCACTCCAGCCCTCAAGAGCCAGCCCTCTTTAACACTGTCCATGAGCTGGAATCAAATGACTGGACAAGCGTGTCTAAGACCCAGTCCTGCCATGTGGGTTTCTTTCTTTCTTTTCTTGGTCTTTTTCTAGGGCTGCACCCGCGGCATATGGAGGTTCCCAGGCTTGGGGTCTAATCGTAGCTACAGCTGGCAGCCTATGCCACAGCCACAGCAGCTTGGGATCCGAGCTGCGCCTGCGATCTGCACCACAGCTCATGGCAACGTCGTATCGTTAACCCACTGAGCGATGCCAGGAATCGAACCCACAACGTCACGGTTCCTAGTCAGATTCATTAACCACTGAGCCCGACGGGAACTCCCACCATGTGGGTCTCTAGCCCCACCCTCTCCCTCCCCAACATCTACTGGCTGCAGAAGAGACCGGCTCTGTGGTAAGTGGGAGAAGCAGAGACATACCCATCCAGAGCCACGTCAATCCCGTGGAACACAGGGAGGGTGCCTACTTTGCCCAGAGACCACCCCCCGCCCCCGCAAAAGACTGCCTCTTGATCTAAAAATGGATAGTGCTGCAAAGACACATCCCGCTCCTGCCTGCCAGCCTTCATACCACCCCTCGCCAACGCTCAGGCTCCGCTGTTAATCACGGCAGCACAGCGAAGGCGAGGTGCATATTAAAAAGGCACTGCCTCGTCCACCCAGAGAATTCTTGCTCTACTTTAAGCTCTCCGGGCACACGCGTGCACACAGCCTTCCTGCCCTACCCCTTTACGCCCGGACAGCTGATCCAAAATGTAAAGCTTCATCATATCAGCTAGGACAGGGAGACAGAGGCAAGGCTGTGGAACCTATCAATCCAGAACTCCCAAAGTCAACCCCAATTGTCCACTGAGCAGAAGAGGGCTGAGCAGGGAACAGAAAAAGTTGGCCAAGGTTTCTCCTTCAGTTTTGTGGCTTCCTGAATGACTAGGTGGTTTTTCATGCCTCTCCCTCCCTCAGAGGCTTGGGGAATGGCTCGTCTCATCTTGCTTCCTTGGCATAAGGAAGACGGGGTGAGGGAGAGAACCAGGACACCGGGATTAATGGGTCTGGAAGCCCACCCATGGTCACCCAGGCAGGGCGCTATGAAACCTGGTTCACCTCTGTGGAAACACGGTGGGGGTGCAGCTCTGCGGCAGGTGCCATTGGAAGAGCCTCAGATTCATAGGCTAGGAACATGATCTATGCCCCCCCCCCAATCCTTAATGTTGCCTGTAAAACGGGCCAGCTCACCTCCACACAGACAGCCATAGATACTGAGAGTCAAGTACTTCGCCCAGTATGGAGACTGTCCATCACTGCAGGGCAGCTGCTGATACATAAAGCTGTGCCCAGGATGCTCCCCACCTCATAGAATCCTTCAGGAAGCCCCTCTTTCTCAGACCAAGCCTTCCTGTCACTCCACTCCCAGGAAGCTGCCGCCTTGCCCACTAACATGCAACCTGTCCTAATCTGAGCCAGTCTCTGGCTGCACACATGGTTCTCACTGAGAGGCCCTCACCAACCCCACCTGACAATGGGTCCTCTTCACCAAACTCCGCAGAAGCCATCCCTTGAAGTGGTCCATTACTTCTGCCCCCAAAGCCCCCAGAAGACAGGGCCTGGGTGTCTTCTGTTTACCACTGCACCTCTCACATCCACTCCTTCCAGTGCTGTGTTTTTCGGATGGGCAGGCTGAGGCCCAGAAAGGCAAAGACAGTGCTGCAGAACAGAGTGCAAGTCTCCAAACTTCTAGTGCCTTTCCGTCACATCAGAGTAAGTCTCTGGGGGTCAGACACTATAATTAATCTGAGCAAGTGGCACTTAATCAGAGATATTTTGGGTGCATCATTTTTGACCCTGAGGCAAGGATGGACAAAACTCTGTCAAAGTCTTGCTGAATAACAACAATGACCCGAGATTGAAGAGCCTTCAAGAAGGCGAGGGAAAATTTCTGCGGACTGCACAAGAGGCCATGCAGATAGGCTGGAGGGGCAGGGCTGGGCCTGGGAGCAAAAGCTCTGGCCCTCATTCCAGGGATCAAAAGCTGGGCCAATGGGGTGAGGGAAGCAGGAGCTGGGTCACAAAGAGCTCTGAATGTCTTACCAAGAGCCTGAACTTTATCCCTTTAATGAAGGGACACCATTGACAGGGAGACCACTTGATGGAGAGTATGAGACACGCCATGGACTTGGAGGGAGTCCAGGCTGGAGTCCAGCCCTTGGACCAGGAACACCTGGAGCCAAACACCATCTTGCCCCCTGGCCCTGGAAGCCCAGGGCCAGGAGGAGAGTGGTCCCTCCCATCTGTGCACTGACAGCATGGACGCCCAGGCGCCAGCCTTTCATTCTGAACACATGCCCAAACTCAGAGCTGGTGAAGCCGGTGAAGCCGATTCTATTTTACAGGTGGGGAAACTGAAATTCCAATGACACCTAGGTGAGATTCACTAGTGACAGAACTCAAGAGTACAGTCAGCCCTCTGTATCCGCAGATGCCAAACCCACAGATGCCGAACCCGTGAATACGGAGGCAGACTGCGCTTGGCCGTTTTAGATAAGAGACATGAGCAACCACAGATTTTGGTACCCATGAAGGGCCCTGGAATCAGCCCCCCGTGGATACCAAGGGACAACTGCATAGGCAAAAAAACAGCCCCCTAGGTGGGAGAGCTGACATTAGCTTGCCTGGCAAGAACAGTCTGGACCTACAACCCGCTTCGCTGCCAGCTCCTGTCAGTGAACCAGGGAACAAGGGGTCAAGGTGGTAGGGCCCAAGGGGTTAGCCAGGTGGGAAGGATTAAGTAAGTTAACACGTGAAAGGGCCAAATAAGACCTGGTGCTTAGCAGGTGCCAAAAATGTCAGTCTAACTGAAGGGTTAAGCACTAAAAAGCCAATCCAATCAATCTCGAGAATACCCAGAACCTCTCCCACACATCACTGCCACCGAGACTGTACTGAGCCCCAGATGCCCTTCTGGAAAAAGGAGAAAACTTACGGCGGCCCTCGCTCTTGGTTGAACTGGAAGACCTACTTTCATCATGGTCTCTAGCTCACAGAGAAGAATAGACCAGGACACACCTGCTGTGTCCACAGCACAGGATTCAGATGGTTTACTCTCACCGGGCGCCTGGCAGGGATTCACAGGTGTCATTTCTTTCTTTTTCATCTTTTTAGGGCTGCACACATGGCATACGGAGGTTCTCAGGTTAGGGGTCCAACTGGAGCTACAGGTGCCGGCCTACGCCAGAGCCACAGCAATGCCAGATCCGAGCCGCATCTGCAACCTACACCACAGCTTACGGCAATGCTGGATCCTTAGCCCACTGAGCGAGGCCAGGGATCGAACCCACAACCCAATGGTTCCTAGTCGGATTTGTTTCTGTTGCACCACGACGGGAACTCCACACAGGTGTCATTTCATGGTGTCCTCAAAACTGCCCCAAGAGGCCAGTGGTATCTTCACCCCCAAATTCCAGGTCAAGCAGCTGAGGTTCAGATGGTTTAATGGACTTTCCAAAGGCAAGCAAAGTGCCAACCAGGGCCACTCGGAAGCAGCTTTGGTGAGACTGGGGGGTGGGGTGGGGGGTGGGACGAATGGGGGGCACACAGGGGGCGCGTAGGAGCTCCAAGGGCCCAGCCACCAGACTTCTGACCACTGGTCAACACGGATCCTGGAACCAACAGTTCTCACATTTCTGTGGCAGTAACAAACCACCACTGAACACGAGTACACGTCTGTGTGTGTCATCAGTCTTGGCCAGGGCTCCAAAAGAGAAGCACTACGATTTGCTGAATGACTGCTCCTCAGCACAGCCAAGGCGACTGGTGCCCAGAACATGTCACCAGGATGGCAGCGGGCTGGCTGTCTTGCTCCAAAGCCCTGGCTCGCAGCCGCCAAGTGCTGTGATGACCCTCTTCGGAGGCCTCTCCCGCAGCCAGGGGCCCTCTGCTCCCCTCCCCTGCCCTGCACACAGAGCTGAAGTGGCGTCCCCTTGGGTCAGGGAGCCCCCCTCGGCCAGCACAGAGCTGACACGTCGTGAAGGCTGTGGCCTCACCCGAGCTTTGGGTCTTAGCGAGAGAAGGGACTTTCTGGAACCCAGGGGTGGGCCTGGGTCAGGGGCTTCACTGATCCCAAAGCCTTCATAGGGGAGAAGGGGCTTGTCAGGGAAAGGTGGCAGAAACAGGACATGAACCCCCAACGCACACTATGGGTCTCCTACTACCCTGTGTCTCCAGCTCTCAGGGGGACATCTGAGAGAAAGCCCCCCACTACCCTGGCCCAGCCCAGACCCCTCAAGGGCAGTCTCCATGCAGGACGTCGTGACCTTACTCAGGGGGTCTATCTCAATCCACATACGGCCAAGGCCTGTTATCACAGGATCTGCCGGAATTCCCTTCCTCAAACCTCTTCCGCTACAAGGGCTGAGAAATCTGACCTTTTATTTTTATTTATTTTTTTGGCTTTTGTCTTTTTAGGGCCATACCTGCGGCATGTGGAGGTTCCCAGGCTAGGGGTCGAATCAGAACTACAGCTGCCGGCCTATGCCACAGCCACAGCAACGCCATATCCGAGCCGCATCTGCGACCTATGCCACAGCTCATGGCAACACGGGATCCTTAACCCCCTGAGCGAGGCCAGGAACTGAACCCACAACCTCATGGTTCTAGTCAGATTAGTTTCCGCTGCACCACGATGGGAACTCCTAACCTTTTATTTTTTAAATGAAAAAAGTCTCGGCGTGATTTGCAGAGAAGGGTGCGGGAGCAGAGAAGGGTCTAAGCCCCTCAGACAACTCTGAAGAGACAAAACAAAAACACTGGTGCCCCCCTGCCACCCCCATGAGAGGTGGGGGAATGGCTGGCAGGGTGCTGGGAGAGCCGACACCCATGACAGAGCAGCTCTCTAGCACGGGGAGAAATTCAGTTCTAAGAGAAGTCTGGGTCCAAACAGGAAAAGGATAAACCAGTTCTTAATAAAGCAGAGGTGAGGGAGCGGCGGACACCAACCCTTTGAGCCTCAGATCCATAAAAGTCAGAGACTCGGGCGTGGGCTTACAGCTCAAGAAAGGAGGCCCGGAGAGGGGTTCATGGTCACCCATGTGGGAGGAGCAGCCGCTGAGCACACCCTTCTAAGTCTGAGGGTCTTTTCAGAGCCGCCCCCTCCTGCGCGGGGATCAGAGCAGGAGGGATCCGGGCCGGCAGGGGCAGGCGGCAGGGACAAGCGGCAGGGCCGGCTGCTGCCTGCAGGCTCCCAGGTGTGGGGCTGGCTCTGCGACAGGGGGCGGTCGAGGCCCGCGGAGGTGCCGGGTGCTTTGTTACCGAGCAAACCTCCCAGGCACTGACTGCTGATGCATAGCTAACACAGCGGCAGACATTGATTTATGTTCAACTTTCCATTTCATCAGCAAGAGTTACGGCGCGACATGTGGGTCCACGTTTTGGGGAGGGGGAGGCGGCTGCAGGGCGCAGACGCAAACATGCCCACGCGTGCTCACAGGCACACGCGCCGTCGAGGCTATAACTTTTTTTTCCTTTTTTTCCTTTTCAGGAGGGTGGGGTGGCCAGCAGGGGGTGGGGGGGAGGCAGCCTGGCACGTCAGGAGTAACCTTTTGTCCACTGTTGCTAGGAGCCCCGGGCTGGTCATCTGCTGCTGGGCAGACATTAGGCACCAGGCTGGCTGCCTGGCGGGGCGGGAACACAGCCTGACCTTTGCAGAGGTGGTGTTGGCAACAACAATAAAAGGCTTTTCCACACCCCCCCCCACCCCTGCCCTGGCCTTTCTGCAGCGGCCAGGTGAATGTGGGGAGAGGTCTGCATGGGGGACCAGAGCACAGAGGGGAGGAAGAGCCCAGTTCACTGTGCTTCAGAGTGGCAGGGGTTTTTTAAAGCCCCCTTGGGCACACCTCACTGGGGTGATAAGCAAACTGAGGCCCAGAGAGGGGAGCATGGCTCCCCAAGGACACACAGCAACTTGGCACCAGGGCTGGACTCAAACCAGAGCATCCCAGGGCAGGGGTCTTCAGGTTTAATTAAAGGCTGCCCCCTGCCTCATCTCAGTAACCAGAGGAGGGGGCTGCTGCTGCGTGAGCCGGGGTGGCTCGGAACAGGTGGGGGCTGGGGGGTGGGTTAGAGCAGCAGCTCCGGGCTCCACAGCTCCCCACCTCCAACCGTGGCCCAGGGCCCAGCAGTTGGGGCGCCCCGCCTCCTCTCTAATCCTTCTCAGCAGGGGTGACCCTGCCTTCTGTCAGTCTGGAGGCGGACAGCAGGGCGAGGGGCGGGGAGGAGGGGTACTTCTGTCCCCTGGAGGACGTGGCACGGCACCTCGGTCCCCTCCCACAGACCAGTGCATCTATCAGACCCCACTCTGCCCATGGGGCACCAGACGGGGCAAAGGGCTGAGGTCAGAGAGCAACCCCAGAAAAGGGAGGAACTGGAGTTCCCGTTGTGGCTCAGTGGTTAACGAATCAGACTAGGAACCATGAGGTTGCGGGTTCGATCCCTGGCCTTCCTCAGTGGGTTAAGGATCCGGCGTTGCCGTGAGCTGTGGTGTAGGTTGCAGACGCGGTTTGGATCCCGCATTGCTGTGGCTGTGGCAAAGGCTGGCGGCTTCAGCTCCTGTTAGACCCCTAGCCTGGGAACCTCCATATGCCATGGGTGTGGCCCTAGATAAGGCGAAAAGACAAAAAAAAAAGAAAAGAAAAAGAAAAAGAAAGGGGAGGAATTGGCTCCCAGGAGACAGGTGTCCATCACAAAACTCTGGACTGCACGGCCCCATCCAGGCCTCTCTTCCACAAGCATCTGCCCTGAGCAATCTGGGCCTCGGTTCCCTGGCCCCGAGGGAACACCATCAACTCACAGGCTGCCTAACACGCAAATGAGATCACAGAGGGGGCTGCCTTTTCTAATCTGGAGTGTGTTCCACCAGTGACGACGACAGGGCCAATTCCACTTTAGGGCCTGTGAGCACAGCTGGGGAGGCAGAGAGGAGCTAGGCTGGGCAGCCACAGGACCTGGGGAGGAAAGGGTCTGGCAGGGCAGGGGGCACATGAGACTCAGAGAGAGGCTGACTCTCAGCCCCAAGCCTCCTTCTGCTCTCTCACCACAGCCCGTCGCCCACCTCGGTCCAAGGCCACCCACTGGGGACAGGGAGGCACCGGCCACCTCCAGACCTCCACACTGGCCAGCCTGCCATATGCACAGCTCCTCCAGGCCACTTCCCTTCTGAGGCTACCCTGTCTTTTTTTTTTAATTATTATTATTATTACTTTTAATTAAACAATTGTGTTTTCTTTTTTTCTTTTTAGGGCTACACCCATGGCATAAGGAAGTTTGTAGGCTACGGGTCAAATCACAGCTGCAGCTGCCACCCTACACCACAGCAACTCAGGATCTGAGTCTTGTCCGCGCCACCTACACCACAGCTCACAACAATGCTGGATCTTTAACCCCCACTGAGCGCGGCCAGGGATCAAACCTGCATCCTTGTGGATTCCGGTCAGGTTCGTAATCCACTGAGCCACAGCGGGAACTCTTCCTGCCCTGTCTTTAAGTTCAAGTCCTCCTGTCATCCCAAACTCACCCTTCACGTCCACACCCAGGCACACTGCCCTTCCCCAACCCCCACTGCCAAATGCCTCCTGCTCCGGCCTCGGCTCCTATGTCAGGCCCTTGAGGAAGCTTTCCCCAAAGGCAGCCATGCCAGGCTGGCTGCCCCCTTTGCCTGCCCCTGTGGCACAGTCCGCTCCATGGATCTGCCCCGCCTCCTCCGTCGGCAGTGCTCACCACGGCTGGCCGGTGAGCTAAGGAATGATCAACAAGCCCAGGCCCAGCCTCACATGGTGTGGGTTCTAGCCTCAAATTCGCCATTGGTCAAATGGGTCCTCTCTCGTTGCAGGCTTTGAAAACCACAAAAACAAGGTGGTTTAATTCTTCCCGAGTCTCCCCTAGCCCCAGACGAGCCCTCGTAGGCACAGAGCAGTCCTTCCTGTTACAGCAGCTTTCTGGCAGAAGGAACATCAGCTCACGTTGCTGCCTGTTTCCCGCTGGAAAGGAAGGCAGGAAATGGACAGCGCTCGGCCCGGCGCTCGGAACTGCCTGAGCTGCTGCCATCAGCACGTTCCCCTCACCTGGGCCTTGATCTTCCCTGGAAACACATCACCCCACTCCGAGGCTCACAGTCCCCAAGGCTCTCTGCTGGGCATCTGGTCTCTGCTTGGTTACCGCCAGTGCCAAGGAGCTCACTACCTCATCGTTAAATGAGCACATGGTTGAAACGCCTTCCCTACAAAGATGCCCAGTGGCCTCCCCCTTCTTTTCTCTCAAGAATCTGCCGTCTAAGGGCTGACTTCAGAGAGGCCAGGCTGAGTATCTTCTCCACGGCGGAACTGCAGATACTACAGGTCAGTTATCAGAGCCCTCCTGACCCTGCTTCTCTCCCAGGGAGATCCCAGCTACTACTGTGGGAGACGAGCAGAGAGGTCTATTTTGCAGTCTCAGTGGGAAAGGACCAAGGTCATGGGTGTCTCTCTCCCTCTTCTTTCCGGATCATTTCTCTGGGCTACACACCATTTGCTCCTCCTTCTTCCCTCTCCCTCTGTAACTGACAAGACACGCTTCTCCCGGGCTGACTTCGGCCTCCTTGTAAGGTGGGTGGGCTCAGCCAGTGGGAACCAGGACTGATTGGAGCAGGGAAATCTCTATGATAGTGTCCCCCGCCACTGTGGTAGAGAGTCCCTGGGGCTGTTCAGAGCCGAAGGCCTGAGATCCTGGCAGAGGGAGCTGGGTCCTCGGGCCTGTCTTTTCCAGAGAATACACAGTCTTTAGGCCTATGACCTCTGCTGGCATCTGAATGGAAACAATGGCTGCTTTTTAAGAGAAGATGGCTGGGGTTTCTCTTTCTCCTTCCCCTTATTTCCCTCCTTTTCTCTTGTTCTCTCTTGCCTTCTTCTTCCCCTAGAAAAGCTGACGTGTATCTACATTAGGCCCCAGACTGTTAAGGAAGAACACGAGGGTCAGGAACCAGGAGGCCGGGTTTGGGCTCCAGTCTCAGCCCTCGAGTGATAACTCCCCGACCCCGGGCAGTCATTCACCTTTCTGAGTCTCACTTTTCCCAATAGCTATGCCTCCTCTGCAGAAACGCTGGGACCAAAATGAAAGTAAGCTGCATGTCTGAAAACACTACATAACTGAAAACAATTGTTGGAATTTAAAACAAAACAAGAACAAAAACAGTCTGTACCCAAAGCTCCCTTCTCCGTGACCCCTGCCCTCTTGCAATTCCCCAGCTCTGGACCTAGAAATCCTCATTGGACGGTGCCTCCCTCCGAACCACCTTAGGGCCAAGGAGCTGGGGATCCACCCAGACCAGAGAGCCTGGCCAAAGCCAAACAGAGTTTGCCAGATGTGCAGCCCGACTGACTTAAGCTGCGTGAAAAAAAAAAAAAAAAAAAATGCCACTGCTTGATTATGTAAAGTCCATCTGGATCCAAAGCAGAAAATCCAAACGGGTAAGGCCCTCGGAGACCATCTGGTCCACCCTGCTGCATCTACTGTTGAGGAAACTGGAGCCCAGAGATGGGAGCAATTTGGCCAAGGTCACTCAGCAAGTACATGGACTAGCCGGGCTAGAACAGGTATCCTCAGGCCCCAGTGCTCTGGGTTCCTCCCCAGTCCCCACTACCACTCACCCCTGGACCCACTGAGACTGGTCAGGGTGCTGGATCTAGAGCCTGGGAGCTGGCTGAGCACCACTGCTGGTAACCTGAACACCAGGAACTCAGCTCAAACATTTCTTGGGCGGCCAGTGCACACCAGGTGCCGAGGGTGCCGAGGTTAAGGCGTTCTTTTCAAAAGGAACACACAGAACTAGAATGTCTTTGCTAAGTTCTCCCATGACCTAGTGAACCTCACAATATTCCCCAGCAGTGAGGCAGGGTCAGGGCAGGTCCCCCACCGTCTCCCCATCAGCCCTCAAACCTGCTACCAAACGTGTCTAATGCCACAGGACCGCAGGTACTACCCGTCTTGGAAACCCCAACTGGGAATAAGGAGGAGCAAACAGACTGGACCAATGTGAGGATGGCCACACCTTCTGACCCCAAGAATGGCCTGGCGGCCTGGCACAGTCAGAGGCCTGAGGAACGAAGGCCCCCGGGCTGCTTCTGAAGGAGCCAGGAGCGGGCGTAGACAGCTGGTCCCTCCCACTCACCCTGGAGGCTCCAGTGAGATTCAGTACCAACTCAAGGTGGAGTCCGGTCCTGAAAACCAGGATGGCCTCCTTGGGGTGGGGTCTGGCCAGCGCTGGACCAGCCAGCCGGGGCTGGCTCCTGGGTGCAAAGATCCTCCTGCAACAGAGCTGCCTGCCAGGCTGTGGCCGAGTAGGGGAAGAAGTGCAATTGTTGGCAGCAGATAAAACCCTTGATACCATCTCTATTTCCCTTCTAATATCAGAGTGGCCGCCTGCAAGATGAACGAGGGGCAGGGCCGGCAATCAATAGCTAATATTCCTGTTGTGAGCCAGCCCGTTCCGGAAATGTGCAGCCGCTACCTTTTTCCAAGGAGATATACTCTTTCCCCAGAGCAGTGACCCAGCCGGACAGGTTCAGCATCCTGACCAGGAAGGACCTCCTCCGCCTTCATCTGACTGATGGAGAAATGATGTCCCTTGGGGAGGCGGGGGGAGTAGTCAGATGACCCAGGAAGCAGAGAAGCCAAGGTACACAGCCCCCTGCTCAAGGATCCAGCAAGCTTTTAATGGGTTCACCCTCACTGGGGATCAGAGAGGGCTTCAAGGCAAGAGGGTGGGTCCAAAAGTTACCTCTGTTGGATGGTAGCTGGTGGTGGCTAAATAAGGACCGGATCAGTCTGGGCTCTCTGACCACACACCCCTGAACATCACAGGGGAGGGCCTAAGAAGTATGTCTGGAATTAGGCCTTAACCATGGACAATTGTACCAAAGCAGGAAGTTGGGAGCTGTCCACATATCAGGCAGACCTCTCCTTGTCCCAGAATTGCGCCAAAAAAGAAGTCAACAGCCTATTTTAAAAAATACAGCTGGCTATCATTCACCTCTTCTCGCCACAGTGGCCTGCAATGGGCACCCAGGTGCCAGCGAGCAGCCTCAATACGGAGGCACACAGGTGGAGCCTGGTACCAGGGTGGGCACTGTCCACTAGGTGGGAAAGCCACACCTGCACTGTACTAAGGGCGACCGCGGCATCATCAGCGAGTACATGTCATCCTGGGGAAGAAGTCCCAACCAGAGGGAACACCACGGGCAAGACCACCAGCTGGGCACAAACCACCCGTGCGCAGTGGCCAGGAAGAAGGCTGCTACCCCCCCTTGGCATGGATGACCCTCTCAGACTGCAGCCCTGTGGGTTTCTCCTCCCGGACAAAGGCAGAAGCCCGTCAGACTCCCGTCCTTCTTGGGCAAGTGGGTTTCCGAGGATTTCAACGTCTGACTCTCTTGGAACTCTGGCCCCTCTTCCCAATGCTGGTGGCCTCACCCCAGGTAATGCCTGGTCAAGTCCAATCTGGAGCTTACCCAGGGATTTCTGAGGCTGAACCCATTTCTACCTCTGGGTCGAGGCCCCAGTTTGGACAGGTACGCTAGAAATGTATGAAGACACGGGTGGGCATCCAGAGCCCTGAGCCTCCTGCCCTAAATCTCTCTCATGTCTCTCACTGCCACCTTAGTGGGTGACCTGCTGTTTCTGTTTTGGAGGAACACCCAGATTTCACTAATTCCCTTTCTTGGCTGGTGAACAGCATGTCCTAACCCTCCTCTCCTGGGAATTAACGTCAACCACAATGTGAAATCTTGCAAAGCAGAAGCGTCTTCCAGGTCCTCTCCCACCCAGGAGTAGGTATTTGTCCCATTTTTGTCAGATTCCTCCTGCAGCCTGTGTCTCACCACTGGATGCACAGGGTTGCAAAATTCTGGTTGTGACCAAGCCAAAGTCTCCTCACTGGTCCCAGGATTTTTTAATGACTCCACCCGCAGCATACGGAAGTTCCCAGGCTAGGGGTCCAATGGGAGCTGCAGCTGCCAGCCTATACCTCAACCTCAGCAGCACTGGATCCAAGCCGCATCTCTGGACTTATCCCATAGCTTGCGGCAACACCAGATCCTTAACCACTGAGTGTGGCCATGGACTGAACCAGCATCCTCACAGAGACAACATCAGGTCCTTAACCCAGTGTCACAATGGGAACCCCAGCGGGTCCCAGTTTTGAATCTGTGGGCCTCGCAGGGACATCTTTGCCTTCTTTTCTATACAACAGCTGTTCCCACATTCTTACCTGGAAGTGTCAACCTTTCAAAAGGTGTGGGAAACTCAGGCAGATGCTCAAGCCTGGCTGTAGACAGGTCTGAACGAATGTCACACCCAAGAGCTTCACCATAAAGCTCCTTCCAGCCCCGCAGGCCGATCCCTCTCCGGTGGCCTTTCCCAGCCTCAATCTGGTTTAAATCAAAGGAGCCCCCAGAGGGGACAGTAGAAATGGAGGAGGAGGAGGCACAGGGGGTGTGGCAGCCGCACCCACCCCAGCAAATCACAAAGCTGCTCCCCACACCCGGAGGGCCCAAGAAGGTGTCTTTTGGAAAAGGCCCGGCTCTCAACCCACATGCGGTCTGCTCCCGCCTTGGCGGGCAGCGCACGGCACAGATGCTTGCGGGCCGCCATCTGTGATCACACTCGGAAAAACTCAAGCGGTTAACCAGAGGGAAGGGATTCCGAGACCTGCCAGGACGGTGGGTATTTTTGTTTTCCAGATTACGCCTAAGGTTTGCAGTTTGAACAGACAAAGTAAACAATGACAACGACAGCAGCAACAAAACAGAAACAAAGAACGGTTCACTTGCTTAAAAAAAAAAAAAAAAGCCTTGTGTTAAAAGACAGCTCCAAGTGGACTGGGAAGCAGCCCCAGCGCCTCCCAGACCAGGAGGAGGCTGTGTCGTGAGTGCGAAGCTGGTGTGAAGAAAACAAACTCCAGCAGCAGTGACGCGGCACATGCAAGGGGTGTCTGCTCTCCAGCTTCCTCTGCTCCCCTCCTGGGTTTGGGGAAGGGGTGCGGAGGACAATGGGAGGGGAGGGTCTGAACCAGCAGAAAGCAACTGTATTTAGACCATGGCAAACCGAGCTGTACTTAACTTCTCTCTCTCTCTCTCTCTCCCTCCCTCCAGCCTGCCCGGGGCCTGGCCTGGAGTGACAGGAGCACAGGACCCAGGGCCCAGTACGTACCTGAAAGAAACCCGGCGGGATGGGGCCTCCCGGCATCCCATCGTTGGGGGGAATGTTGCCAAGCACAGGGCTCGGGGCGGCGGCTGCGCTCTGTGGAGACAGGAAGGTGGACAGTGAGGGGCCGCACCCACATCAAGAGATGAGCAGTTCCTGCCCCTGCCCACCCCCACCTTTCCAGGTATGTCACTCGGGGGGCCTCTACTTCCTCATCTCTAAAATGGGAGGACAGGGCCCAGCACTTGCGCACACCCTGAAGAGCAGCAGCAAATGTTATTAAGCAAAGACTCCTGCCTTCCCCACTCAGCTGCTTTCAGAAGCTCCTTCGGGGCAGGCGAGGTACTTCATGTGTGTCTGTCCCCTCCCCAAGACGCCGGCATGCTGTACAGAGTGGACATCAATATGCATCCATGACTGAATGAATAAACAGACGGCCCAGCTGGGAAATGTCCCCAAAGAGGGGGACAGCGGGCAGGCCATGTCTTTGGCCCCATCAGCATCCTGGGTGCTGGAGGAGATTGAGGTGGGCTGCACGATGGGGGGACTGTTGTTACTTTCTTCTTTTTTATTTATTTATTTTGCTTTTTAGGGCCACACCTGTGGCACACGGAAGCTTCCAGGCTAGGGGTCGAATTGGAGTGGCAGCTGCCAGCCTACGCCACAGCCACAGCAACATGGGATCCAAGCTGCCATCTGCGACCTACACCGCAGCTCATGGCAACGCCGGATCCTTAACCCACTAAGCGAGGCCAGGGATCCAATCCACATCCTCATGGATACTAGTCGGGTTCATAACCCGCTGAGCTGCAATGGGAACTCCCGTTACTTTTTTTTTTTTTTTTAACACTTCTATTCTGGTATTTACCTGCCTCATCTGCCTCAACAAATGACTCCCAGGGGTGAAAAGATGCTGTTCTCCCTAGCCTGGCCTCCTTCCACTCTGTGCCACACCTGTTCACGTGGCGGCGTGTCTGTGCCTGGCCCTGTGCTGCCACGCGAGCGTGAGGTCGACCAGGGAGCCCGGGGCCCGGGCTCTGCTCCTCCCACTGACTCTACTCCTCCCAGGTGCTCCTCCTGCAGGAAGCTCACCGCCTCACCGCCAGCCTCGAAGTTTCCCGAACCCCACCAGGACCGAGCCTCTGATCCTGAACTATCTCCAAGGGGTCCGCTGAGCGCCCTCAGGTCAGGAAACAGGACGCCTCTTTTTCTGTTAGGATTACAGGTCGCCATCACCCACTGTGAAGAAGTCACTTCTCCCGCCCTTTCCTCGGCCAGAAAACAGGACCCTGAACGCCTAAGGTTCAAGTTCAATGGGAGGGAATGAGGGAGTGTGTGACGCCCCCAAACACACTGCAGGCAGCAAGAAAACAGGCAGCCTTGGGAATCAATACGCTGGGGTGCGAGCACCACTGCCTGTCCTGGCAAGGGGCGACCAGGAGCAGGCCACTTAGTCTTGGCCGTCACGGGGGTCCCTCCTGCTCGTAAGGGTGGAGGAAGATGAAGCAGTGGGAGTGGCTGTGCCTTACAAACCGGGAAAGCTCTGTGATCTGGAAGCAAGAAGGACTCAGAAGAAGCCCGCTGCTGGCTGTTTTTAACAGACCCCGGGTAAAGAGACTGGGGTGGGATGGGGCTGCTTAACTCAGGCCCAACATTTCAAAATGATTCTGCCGACAGAAAAGCAACCCTCTGTCTAACTGAAGGGATTCTGCCAACCCCCTGTAATGTGATAGGAACACTCCAGAACATCAGGGCCCGGTCTTCCCCCTTCTACCTCCTCAGGTTGGAGGCCACAGCCCCATGAAGGACAAGCCACCCCACCCTGGCCCAGCTCCTGCCCGGGTATCCTCTGGGATGAGGGCTGGCCTTCCCCGGGGGACATGCCAGGTTATCCATTAGCTACATTGTTTGTTTGTGGCTGGTGGTTCTGTGAAAATGCAACTTTTCATGATTTACAGCCGACAATTACTCCCCAGCAGCAGGAGCTGAAAAGTTTTTCTTTTTCTTCTTAAATGGAGTGAGGTGAACATCCACCTATAATTTTCTTCATGTTCTTTCTGAGACTGGTTTTACATTTAACTCTTTAATCCTTCAGGAATTTATTTTGGTCACAAGAACATGGATTTTATTCCTCAAAAGAGTCAATCGGCTCAGTATGATTACCCTCCCCTGCCCGTTTGATAAGAACACACATATTACACTGTTCATAGCCAAAGCGCTGAGAATCGACCACCGCCCCACCCCACCCTGGCCCCCCTCTCATTTGAAATTGGAGACAAGGAGTTCCCGTTGTGGCTCAGTGGTTAACGAATCCGACTAGGAACCATGAGGTTGCGGGTTCGATCCCTGGCCTTAACTCAGTGGGTTAAGGATCCAGCGTTGCCGTGAGCTGTGGTGTAGGCTGCAGACGCGGCTCGGATCCCGCATTGCTGCGGCTGTGGCGAGGGCCGGCAGCTATAGCTCCGATTAGATCCCTAGCCTGGGAACCTCCACATGCCGCAAGTGCAGCCCTAAAATGACAAAAGACCAGAAAAAAAAAAATATCGGAGACAAAATTCTTATAAAGGCATGAGTCTGTTTCTGAGCTTTTTATTTTTATTTTTTGTCTTCTGTCATGTTAGGGCCACACCTGCAGCATATGGAGGTTCCCAAGCTAGGGGTCAATCAGAGCTGTAGCCGCCGGCCTACGCCAGAGACACATCAACGCCAGATCTGAGCCGCATCTGTGACCTATACCACAGCTCACGGCAATGCCGAATCTCTGGCCCACTGGGCGAGGCCAGGGATCAAACCCGAATCCTCATGGATACTAGTCGGGTTTGTTAACCACTGAGCCACAATGGGAACTCCTGTTTCTAAGCTTTTTAAAGCTGTGTCCTAACTCTGTACATTCTAACAATCAGAGTTTTACAATGTATTTTATTACCTCCTTCAATTCTTCCAGGGAAGTTTCCTTGTTTACTTTTACCTGTATCCCCCAAACTTCCTATGGTTTATAGAAGTCACTTTCCTACCAAAAGAAAAACGTCCTCATACAGAAAAAAATCTGGACAAGTGACGTCCTTCCAAAGCAGAGTCACCCTCCCAGCGTCTTCGCCAAGCAGGGCGGGTAGACCAGAGACAAGGGTCAAACAGGCGGGTGAGAGCAGGCAGTCCATTTGGAAGCACGATACCCTCTCTTGCCCCGACTAAATGTTTTATTCAGCAAATATGGTGCGGACTTGTTCTTGGGGTGAGGATGCAAAAGAAGGAGCTCCTGACGGTGGTGTGAGGGGTGGAGCGCAGCCCGGCTGGGCCATGTGCATGGCCGGGACCCGTTTGGCTGGGGACTTCCACCCCATTTCTCCCTGAACCCCCGGGTGGCCTTCTGATGCAGGAACCAGCACCCCTACTTTACAGATGAGAAAATGAATAACCGTGTGGAGAGCAGGCCCAAGGTGGCCTTTGCCTACCCCGCCCTCAGAAAGTCCACATCGACTCTTCCTCAGCCTTTAGCCAGAAACAATGCTTTGTTTTTTAAAGAAAGAGGTGGAAATCTTCCGCCACTCAGTTCTTTAAATGAGCACTTATCGTTTTTGTTTTTGTTTTTTTCTTTTTCTACTTAGGGCTGCACCCGTGGCATAAGGAGGTTCCCAGGCTAGGGGTCTATGTGGAGCTACAGCTGCCGGCCTATGCCACAGCCACAGCAACGCCAGACCCGAGCCACATCTGTGACCTACACCACAGCTCACGGCAACCCCAGATCCTTAACCCACTGAGCGAGGCCAGGGATCGAACCCACAACCTCACGGTTCCTAGTCAGATTCGTTTCTGCTGCACCATGACAGGAACTCCATGAGCACTTATCATTTAATATAAAATACTTCCCTATGACAGAACATAGCAAAGTAAAAAGAAAATTAGTCACTGTATTTTGTTAAATAATGTCATGAGCATTTTTCTCCCCTACTCATTATACGGTCGAAGAAAACATGATTTTTTAACGAGCCTAATATCATTATTCAACCAATTTAATTTACAGGGCATTACATCAGTGTTTGCTAACTTAGTAGTTACAAAATGATATCTCTTTGATCTCACTGGTATTCGGACTTAATCTTTTGGATCACTAACCTTTTGAAACGGTTTACATTGGCCATTTAGTAAAACAAACGGTAAATCATTCATGCCTTTTGCTATTTAGCTATTTGATTTTTAAGAGCTCTTTATATATTTAGGATAGAACATATAGATATTCTGTAATTAAAAAAAAAAAACACCTCTTAAATGCAAACACTTGAGCACATGACTTTTGAGGCTCCCTCATACCAAGATCTCATAGTCCTAAGAAATCACAAGTGAGTTCATGATCCTCTGAACGTCTGGGGTGGGAGAGCCCCAATTCTAGTAAATAGATGGTGTAATTTTCTGACATTTGGGTGGAGGATGGACATTTGCTACTCTCCAATAAAAGGAAGGCCACATGAGTGGTGACAGGAAGCTAAAGCGGTTAACTTATCCTTTAAAGTTCTTCTAGGAGTTCCTGTCGTGGCACAGCGGAAACGAATCCGACCAGGAACCACGAAGTTGTGGGTTCGATCCCTGGCCTTGCTCAGTGGTTTAAGAATCCTATGTTGCTGTGAGCTGTGGTGTAGGTTGCAGATGTGGCTCAGATCTGGCGCTGCTGTGGCTGTGGCGTAGGCCAGCAGCTACAGCTCCGATTAGACCCCTAGCCTGGGAACCTCCATATATGGTGGGTACAGCCCTAAAAAAAGCAAAATAAAAAAAGTTCTTCCAGTGGCAAAAATCAAGCAGCTCTGCAGTGCTTAACTCTGTGTCCTAAAGTACGACACTTATTGGTATTCTTTGATTCTGAAGTGAGCAAGTGCTTGTAATGGAAAACTTAAAACAAAAGGAAAACGAGAGTAGCCACCAGTGTCATGGGGCAACAAAAGGGATAAGAACTCTTGCAGACAAAACCCAATCCAAGGGACCCTACCCCCACATTTATCAACAAGACCGTGCCCTCGCCCACACCTCAACAACACAACGTGAGGCATACAGCAGGTGTTCAATAAATGATTACACCTTTTATTATTCAAAGACCTGCTCCAACCTGACCATCTGGAGCCGGGCCTTTCTGGATTGCTAGGAATGGGCCTCTCCCTGCGGTTTCCAGCTTTGAGGTAGAGCTCCATTAAGGCACTCAGCAAAGCGTCTCATGTGAGTTTCCTCTGAAAACACAAAACCAAAACGGAAAACCCCTGACATTCGCTGAGGCCCACAGCACGCCGGGGCCGCGAAAGGAGCATGGGATGGAGCCCGTCCCCCCATCGCCACTGGAGCAGGAGCGGAAAGAAGGCTGGTCTCAGCTGGAAGGGGCTGGAGGGCAAGTCCCTTGTTGCTGGGGGCCTCAGCTTCCCCACGCGTCCGATGGTGGAGGCAGAGAGGGCCTCTAGGGCTCTTCCTCCATGCTGCTCTCCCCAACCCAGTCCACACGCCCAGGGGGCAGGGGCTGGAAAGAGCAGCTCCCGCAGAAAACAAGAATTTTTACTCTTCCCCGTTCCTCAGAGAACACTTAGAGGTCAAAACTCAATCCAACGCCTTAGAACACTTGGCCCCATTACCTGGTTCAGAGGTCAAAAACCATCCAGCAACCCATGTGTTAACAGAGCCTGCAGGTAACAGCTGATGACATCTAGACTCCCCACACACACACCCCGCCCCACCCCTAAGGCCCCCTCACCAACACGCTTCTGTATATGCACACACGCGTTCATGGATTAAAAAAGCAAAATCAAATTGGGCATGCAGTTTGGTAACTGATGCTTTTTTTTTTTTTTTTTTTTTAACTAACAAAAATTCTTCTCTAAATAGAAAACAGGCCTTGCACCGGGCGGTGTGGCCCACTCTGGCCAGCCGCCTCCTCCTCCAAGCCTTCGGGGGATATCATTCATTTGGAAAGCCTGAAGGGCCTTCAGACATCTGCCTGAAGCTGTGAAAGCTCCCCTCACTGCAACGTATTTTACTTTTTGTTCACGGCCAGGGAGACTTCCAAGGAGGGCTTATCCCACAACTTTCTCCCTGAAGAATAGGGTTTATGATCCCAGGGTGGCTACACAACCACTGGGGCTCTGAGGTCCACACACACCAGCTGGTTTCACACGTGCTGCTCCACCGACAGGCCTCCCTTGCCATCCACACCTGGTCGTCAACTTCCCCTGCCTCAGAATAAAGCACACGACCCCGCCCCGCAGCCGCATGGAGAAGCTGGGTTCAAACCTGGGGCCTTGGGATCCGAGCAGCCCAGAGGAGCCTGTGCTATTAGCGAATCTGGATTTCCTGCTCCAGGCAATGGGGAACAGCTCCAAGCAGAGGGTGGCCCAGGACTTCTGAGAAGCCCACCTGACCCTACGTTACCCCATGCCAGGCATTACTGACAAAGTCACCCAACACCACAGAATATCCACAGCTCCACAAACAGCAGACCTGGCAAGTCCCGGATGGGGTGCTGGGCCCCTTCCTTGCTCTGCAGCAAGGAGTCCCCTGTGGCTCCAGGAACTGCAGGGTCAGTCCAGAGGCACCAAGAGACAAGCTCCCAGGGGCCTCCCACCTCCTATCTGGTATTAACTTGCGGTAGGTGACAAGCGTTCAGGCTCCGTTCAACAAGTGGGGACCCAGGGGATGTTCCTGATGAGATGTTACCTGCCAGCCTCACCCCAAGACCCCCCCCCCAGTTAGCTTCACTCACAAACTAGCATGGGATCCCCCACCTATTTTCCTTCTCTTCTAAAAACAGTTCTATGCACATGAAGCTCCTGGAAAACTGAATAAAAACCAAGGATCAGAGTGAAGGGCAGGACTGCTGCCAGGCTGGCCAACCCCTCCCGACTGATTTACAGGGCCGCAAAGTGGAACTTTGTTCTGCAAAATCCCATCCCTCCTTGCCCCACCTCAACGCTCAGGCATGTAGCAGCACGGGCCCGCAACCAAGTGCAGCTTTCCTTGACCGAAATTCAACACAGGCCACGCAGGCGAGCACCCAGGACACCAAGAGCACGTGGCACGTGGCTGTGCGCTCTCAGCTGGGCGGTGGGGGACACCGGCGGGGGCGGGGGGAGAAGGGTGGCGCTCCTGCACCAGGAAGTGAAGGCCTGAGAGGGAGGCTCATATCCCAGGGAGAGGGGCTGTTTGCATGGGTATCATTAAGAGAGAGGCTTCAGCATTCTGTGCAAAATACGGGAGTGACCTGGCGCCCTCTGGGCCAAGTTTCCTAGAGGGAATTTTAGCAGCATCCATAAACTGAAGATGTAGCTGAGGGCACACAGGGAATCTCATCACCCAGACGGAAGCCGAGACAGAGAGAAGCGAGGTCAGAAGAGGAGAAGGTACAGGAAGAGACCTCTGGGTTTCATGTACAGACCACAGCAGAGAATCCGTCTGGGTAACAGAGGCTCTAATTCTGCAGCTTGGAGAAAACAGAGCTGTGGCGACGTGAAGAGACGGAACCAGTTCGTGTTAAAAATAGGTTCAGATGACACACGGGAGCGAGTGACACAGGATCCCTGCCTCCAAATAGCCAGCTGCCATCACGTGTGAGGAGTGGACGTGCTCTCCCGTGGCTGAGGGACGGTCTGGGGTCCGGCGATGGATGCTCTGAGCCACCAAAAGCTTCTCCAGATCTGAGTGTCAGAGTGAAGGGCCTCAGGAGGTGAGTGAACCAGTGCCACGTCCCTTCGGTTGGCGCACGGTGGGGCCAGGGCATGAGTGTGCTCCAGATCAGAGCACGTGGGTTTCTCCTCCGCTCGGCCACGATACAGCCATGCTGACAGCCTCAGCCTCCCCTCTGAAAAGAGGGGAGCCACGTTCCGCAACACCGCCTGGTGTTTCCTGGGGATTATTACAAGAGAAAAGAGCCCTGGACTCTTTCCCTGAGGGTCCCAGGATCAGCGTTTCACCTCGGGCTGCAAACCACCTGTGACATCCTGCCCCGGGGCCTCTGCTCAGTCCAAGTGAGGTGGCCGAGGTCCTGTTGCTATGGTGAACTGAGCAGGAGTCACACTGAACTCCCAGCCAAGCAAACTGAGCAAGGACCACAGGGAGGGGACAGAAGCCCCAGCTCGCACAGCCAGGCCATCAGGCCCAAGTGAGAGCTATCCCAACATCAGAGCTTCTTCCCCGAAGTCCCCAGGATGAGAGGGTGGACGTGGGAAGGCAGAGAGGATACATGGACAGAAGCAAATACCTTTTCATCCTGACCCCAGAGACCAGGAAAGAGGGAAGGGGGTACCATAAACTCCTCAACACCCCTGGGAAAGAAGGCAGCAGTGCTGTCTACCAGTAAGAAAACAGGCCCAGAGAAGTGCATTATCCTATGTGTTCTTTTTTTTTTGGCCACGCCCACAGTATCCAGAAATTCCCAGGCCAAGGATTGAACCCATGCCACAGCTATACCCAGAGCCACGGCAGTGACAACACCAGAGCCTTAACCTGCTGAGCCACAAGGGAACTCCATAAGTGTCCTAACTTTTGTCTCTCTGTCCGCCACCCCCAATTTCGGTGTAGAAAACCCAAATATTGCCCTCCCCGCCTCCCACCACCACTGAGTGCAGTTCTCAAGAGAGTCCTGTATGCTTTTGATGCTTATGGAAAGAAACAACAGACACATCACTATAGACGATAAAGTAAGCCAAGGCGTTCTCCACGTCTGAGGTCATGCACATTTTATTCTTCCCAAGTGGACTGGCCTTCTACACCCGCTCTTTCCGGCAAAACATTTCACTGAGGTAGCCTCCACTAAGGGTGAGTGGGTGGGTGAGTGTGAATGTGAGAGAGAGAGAGAGAGAGAGAGAGAGAAGGAGTGTGTGTGTGTGTGTAGGAATGCAAGATCCCGCTGAAGAGTCTGTTGGATCTAACTGGCAAATTACCCTGGGAAGAGAAGGAACAACAGGTAGGTGGGGAGCTTAAAAAGGTTCCAAGTGCTTTATACATGTCAATGCGCTCAGCAAACACTGGCTGCTGGGCCTCCGGGGCTGCGCTGTGTGCCCGGGATGGGAGAAGACAGAGGCTCGGCTCTGCCCTCAAGGTCCAGGGGATGAAATGAATCGCCGCCAGAGAACTGAGGGCCGTGGGAAGGTGCTTTGGGCGGGCGCTGCCAGGCGGGGATTAGGGGGATCAGGGAGGCTTGATGGAAGAGGTGGCACTCAAGCCAGGGCCTTAAA
>PVHT020000066.1:20347283-20371387 GCA_004024745.2 Catagonus wagneri | reverse complement strand
TGCGACAGGTCCTCGGCCCCTGAGCTGGCAACACAGCATCAGGTAGGAGACAGGTGTGCTTGCTTTTAAGATGCCATGAACACAGAGCCCCAGGCCAGGGCACGGGAGGGGTCAGGGCTGTTGGAAGACAACAGTCCTCGGCTCGACAGAACCCAGTCTTCTAAGGAGCGATCACTACCTTTTACAAAATGATAGAAACCTCGGTCAGAACATTTCCAAGAGAAAGAGGAACTGGCTTCTGGGTGCTGAGAAGGTCATGGCCACCATCCCACTGGGCCCTGCCCGTCCATCCCAGGAAGCAACCGGCTTCTGGGAATTGGATCAAAGGGCACCATTTGTATAAGAGGTGGAGCCCCGTGTAATTAGTACCTGGTTATACTGGGGATGCTGGCCAGGGCGCCCTCCCCAGTGTGCAAACACCTCCTGGGCTGGGCCGCACGGCACAGCGCGCTGGGCCTGGGTGAGCACATGCGAGACAACGGAGATTAAGGGCTACAGGTCCCTCCTGCAAATGAACAGTATGGAGTGGATCAACAGCACGCTGTTTGTACAACGCTGATTTTCCTCTTAAAGAGAGATGAGCTTCAGGGCCTGGTTTACACCATTAGCAAAACACACACACACACACACACACACACACACACACACACACACACACGAGCTTCCCACTGTCTTAAAGGAGCCTTTTACAACCACAAACATGTCATAGGAGGCCAGTGACAGCTCCGTAACAAGAACACTGGCAGTTGCTTCTGCAAAGTGGAAAATTCCCTGGCATGGGCCCGCACACACGTTCAGTTCCAATGACAACTTAATCCTGCCAGGACTGAGGTGTGCAGAGAACAAAAAACCGTCCGCTTCAGAAACTTTCCTTTTTTTTTTTTTAAGTTTAAGAGAAATCATTAAAGGCATAGCCCCTGGAACACCTTTCACGTTGCTTTCATTTGTTCGGCTGGTACCAGATTTCCACGAGGACAGAGTCGCCCCCCACCCCTGCCCCGGCACAGCTTCTACCATGACGGGACAAGGCGCGTGGTCTGTGAAGTTCACTGGGGCTCCCTGACAGCGAAGTGTGGAGGTTCACACGTGGCCGGGGAGGGCTGTGGAAACCAAGGAGCCGGGAATCCTCAGGCTCTCCTGCCGGCCAGGACGGAGGGCGTGAGGGGCCCGCTGCTGTGGTTTGCAGGCTCAGGGGCTCAGCGCTGAGCAGATGCCGCCTAAGCCTTTAAAGCACGCACTAATTGCACTAATTTAGCTAACAGTCTCTGTTTTGTCCCCCACCCCGGTGGACCAGCGTCCTTTGGTCCTGCTGGAGAGATGCAAGCTGTTGGCCTCACCGTTATTTTGTCAGCCATTAAGCGATTCATCGGAGTCATTAATTGATTTATTACTGCTGCCTGCTCACAGAGTTTAGCAAATAAGGAATGATGTAGGTCACAACGCAAAGGAAATTAGACCAAACAACACCACGAGAAGCCGGATACTTAGTCTGCCGCTGTCTGCTCGGGCAGCCCTCCACGTCTGGTTGTGGGGACGGACAGTGTAGCTTAGCTGGCTCTCCTGCTTGAAATCTGGGTGTCAGTCTGACTCCGGCTCAGGCACCGGCGCTGCTCAAGATGCAGAAGGCGGAGAGCTTGTCTGGAGGTCTCCTGGGCACCTGCCAGGCACGGTCACCAGCAACTGAGCAGGAGGGGGAGGAGAAGCCTTTGGCGGCCCCTACGGGGTGGCGGCTGGGTTGCAATGGCTGGGCCCGCGGCTCTGCCCTCCGGGACACGGGGAAGCCGGGGAGAGGGCTCGATGCCCCCGGGGGTGGCACGCTCCAGCCGCACCCTCTCTTCCTGTGCTGCCCACAGGAGTGACAGCTGCCAGTAACAGGTGCCTCCTCACACCTGGCCCTTCAGTACTTCTCTCTGATCCCCTCAACAGCCCCAGGGGGTAGGTGGCATTACCATCCCTGTGTTACAAAAAATAAAATCGAAACTCAGTGAGCTGATCTGCCCCCAGTTACACAGCAGCCAGGAAGTGGCAGTCTTGGGATTTGAACCCAGGTCGGCTTCAACGTCCCCATTTCTTCCCCTCTACCAAATTCTTTAGCTGACACAGAAGGGTGCTACAGCTCAGCCTCAATGGTAACCCCAATAAAAAACATTCACGGAGCCCTGGGTGTCATTATAAACAAGAGGGCTAAGGTGGGTGAGCCCTGAGGCTATACGGAGGAGCGAGACTGCAGAACTCAGTCCCTTCCACCTCTGCCCCCCACCCCGGCCCACTGTGATGCTGACAGGTGGGTTGTGCTACCAACACATGCTACCACCGAGTGCTCCCTACCTCCTGTGAAGGCTCCTTGTGCTGGAAGCGAGCCTTCCCCATGGTTTCCCCTGCTGCCCCTACCTGCCCTTCAAGCCTAAATGCAGCAGGTGCAGGAAGCCTTCCGGGAGCAGGCCAGGCACCCAGGAGGTGCACAGTGAAAGTCCGCTGCACAGGCTGAGACCAGAGAGAGGTACCCACACCCCGCCCTGCTCCCGGTCCCCGGGGCTCCTGAGCACACACTCGGGACGGTGCTGGGATGAGGGGGCTAGCACTTCACGGAAACGTTAACACCCCCAACAAGAGGACTCACAAGGTCACGGATTCTGTGCAAGTCTGTGTGTGCACAGGTCTGACTCAGAGGCAGGAACAGTAATAGCTCGGATACCCAGTGCCCCTAAGGAACCAAACACGGCCAGTCTGCTTGACTTAAATTCTGTAAATCATAGGAGTCGGCCCCTCAAAGACATCTCAATCTCAAACCCCATGCCACCTGGCAGCATTCTGGAACTGAGCCCACGCCCGGCAAGCTTACAGGAAGTTCTTTAAGGGTGATGGACCGTTTAGTTTGCTCCAAAAGTGATGCGGAGGGGCTGAAGAGGTAGGTCAGGAAGGCACTAAGACCCAAGCTCTTGGTCCTTGAGTCGGCCCGGCCTGCAGAGCTACAGTGGCCGGCTAAAGACGGATGGGAGCACTGCAGAGCAAGGTGAGGCTGCCCTTCACAGGCCATCCAAAGAGGTCCCCGGGCATTTGTTGGGTGTCTGCCAGGCACATAAGGCAAAGCTTTCTTGTTAGCATCCCCCAGGAAGGGGTCCAGAGCAGCCAAGGACATACTCAGCCTTTAGGATCCTAGTGAGAAACCTGCTAAGGGGGTGGGACCAGGAGTCCAGCCTGAAGGTACCAGGGACGACCTGACTGGTCAGAGGCTTCTGAGGGGCCAAGGGGACTTTGTCGACCGAGACTTCTGACCCAGACTTGGCTACTGAAAGAGGCACTGCTTTCCCAAAGAGGTGGTGAACCCCTGCTCTCCCCGCCCCCCCGCCCCTCGTCAATCAATCCACATGGTATTAAAAACACAAAGGAAAGTCTTTACAGAGACCTTCATCAGGGTCCAACAAATTAGATCCTTTATGTCCCACTAGAAAAAGAATAACCTATTATGATTTACATATATTTAGTATTCTCTAGCTTTATTCAAAGGCCTTTCTTTGCCCAAATTTACTTGATAACACGCCCAACCACCCCACCGCACAGGCTGGTCCCTCTCCCTAGAACAATCTCCTCCACCCCCCCCACCCCCCATCCCCGGGTGATACCTCTTTGTCCTTTATGTGTTCCTTGTCACAGCACTTGTCACATCTGATTGTTAATTCCTTATTAAATTAGCCAGCTGTCTTCCCAGGGATGGGGGAGGGCGGACAGGGATGGTGTGCACAGCACAGAGAAGGTGCTGGCTCAGTAAATATTTTTTGGATGAATAAAGTTCTTATCAAGAATAGTCACCACACCTACAAGGTCTAATTTCAAGACTACTAACTTACCATTTGGCTGCCTTTATACAACTACCTTCTCCCCTCCAAATGACACCCCCCCTCCACACACACCCCCACCCCTCCCACCACGCCCACACACTTTGTAGGATAGACCATATCCTCTGCCTGTAAAATCCAAGCTTTGGGTACTTAGAAAACCTGGGCACTGGTGCTGCTTGGCCCTTCTGGCAAATGACCTGGCGGCCATGTCCTGAGAATGGCTCTAGCCCCTCACCCATCAAGTCTCACACCTCCCAGGACACTGTCTGTGCTACTTTTACTTTCTCTGCTCAACAAACTCCCCCACCACGTTCCCTTTCTCTACCTACAGAACTCCTAGTCATCCATCAATGCCCAGCTCCAATGGCCCTGCTTCCCAGTCCCCAGCAAGCATGAAAGTCCCTGAGCAGGTTCATGAGCTAGAACTCAGTATAAGATGACACGTGCTTTCGCCCACAACCCTCACAACGAGGCAGCTGACGGAACATTCCATTACCAATCAAGGCCTAACCAAGAGGTGCCACGGAAAAGCGGACAGAGCACTGTACCGAGGGGAGGGGATTCAGCTCCTCAGCTCCCTGCCTAATTCAGAGCAGGCAATTGGCTCCTGTCTTGAGATGTGCCCCACCCCCACCCCGCCTTACAAGACAATACCTCCATTGGGGTTGGCACGAGTTCATGCAAACAGGGAGATAATGAAAGGGCTGTGATCTCATTCAGCCTCTTTCTTCCTTCATTCCAACCCCCCTCGTTTCTTGTGCCCTAAGCCTTAGTCACGAGAAGCACTCGCTGGCAGCCAGCCTCTGCACATGCCATCTTCTCCCTCCAGAATGCCCACCTCCACTCCGGTCCCAACCCATCCCTCCATCCCTCCCTCCTCAGGCTACCTTGGGCACCAGGCAGGATGACTTTTTCTTCTTCCAAGTCCACATACAACGCTGTGATGTCTCCAAAACTGTCTGTATGGCCTTATTATATGGGCAAAGGCTATCTCCCTGCAGGACTATTGGTTCCAAAAAGTAGAATCCAAATATTTACTATGTCTAATAATCAATAACCACTGAATGACCGAGGACTGTGAGAGAGCTTCTGAACAAAGTTAGGCCTGGCTTTTCCAGAAAACGTCTTCCTTATTTTTCTCTTTTATAAAGATGTAACTTTAAAGAACAGGACATACTTTCATAAACTCAAATGTCAGAAGGGACAAAAGGAGGCATCTTCCAAAATTCCCATGTTTCTCTTCTCAAGCAATCACTGGAGAAGAGAAACCTGGAAGCCCCGGGAAAGACTGGAATTTGAAGTCTTAGTTCTGCTCCTGGTTTGGGACTTGTCAGTCACACAGATGTGGCAGGACCATCCTTGAACGGTGGTGACCAGGCTCCCCGCTCTGCTGCAATGCTGGTATTTCTGCCTAGTTATGTTTGAGGCTGTATCCTGGTCTTCTCCACTGAAGGCTGGAGTTTCTAATCAGATTTGGGTAGTCCACAGGCCTTCAGAAAATTTGAATCTAGAACCTTAGAACAGGAAGAGGTCTCCCAGCCCCTCTGCTATAGACGCAGCCTTGGGCCACAGTCCTGGGTCAGGGGCAAGAAAGGTCTGAAACCTGGGTCTCCCAAGACGTCCTGCCTATCTAGAAAGATTGTCTATCTAGACAATCTAGATGTCGGTCTTATCTAGAAAACGAGGGTAACATGCTCTGCTTCCCAGGACTTGTGACAGTAAGGTTTCTGCTTCCCCCAGAACAGGGCCCGGCCTCTTCCGATAGATAATCGGGTGCTCAATAATTACTCTGTTGAATGGACACTCCTTCTAAACCCTCTTCCCCACCTTTTCTCCAACCATCGAAGAAGGCTCATGCCCTGTGGGGACCAGGTGGCCGTCCTGGCCCCCAAAGCTGCTGGCTCTACATGCCTGGAACAGCATAACCCACCACACCACGCAGGTATCAAGGGAGGCTGATCTCACTTAATCCCTCCAACAGCCTGCTCCTCTGTCTCATGGCTGACCTGTCCTACTGATGATGGTCACAAAGGTTAAGGGTCTTCACAAGGTCACAGTTCTTCTGGCTAAGTCCAGTTATCACACAGCCATACCCCATACCCCCTCCAGTGGGAACCAAAAGGAAGACCTCAGTCATAGAAGGGAGGGACTTTAACCCTATGATCAGGTTCTCTGGTGCTGGTGCCGAGGCAGGTCTCTTCAACCTTAACTCACCCACCTGTGAAATGGGTACTCACTATTTCTTTTCCTCCTAGGCTATCTCACACAGGAGTATAAGGAGGCCAAATGAAAATGTTGGTGTGAATAGAAGGCAACAGCATCCCCTGCTCCCAACCCCCCCAATCCAAGAGGGTGGGATGGAAGGAGAACCCACAGTGACAAAGGCCTGGGGCTAGGAGTCAGGCCCTGGCTGGCTGCCCTCACCAGTCCCTTCCCCCTTACCTATTAAAAAGAAAAAGAAAAAAAAAGGGGGGGGTGGATTTGATTCCTGGTTCTCAAACCTGGCTGCTCATCAAAATCATCCAGGGCCCTGTGACCACCGAGCCGCCCACTGTCCCCAGGCTGCAAGGAGGCTGGAGGGATCCAGCTTTCGGGAGCTCCTGGGTCAGATGTCCCGGAAGACCTGCCTGGGTTCGGCCTCTGCCCTGACCAGACCCCAGGTCCAGGGATGACTAGCCAGACGGGAAGGCCTCTCCTACCCCTCACCCTCCCCAGCCAGGCTCCCAGGAGGCCTGCGGGAAGCCTCCGGATGCAGGTTGGGGCTTAGACAGCCGCCCAAACAGGTACGGGCCCAGATTTAATTGGCCTCTCGGTTAAGCTTTCTAATCTCATTAAAGCAGCCTCCATCATGCAGACCACGGCTCTGAATTTAATAACAGAAGAGCACAGCCCTGCCCCACCATAAGCTGATTAGGTCTGGGGAGACCCGCGAGGACTGCTCCGGACCCAGACCCCTGGCTGCAGTCAGATCCCCGTCTTGGTCCCACCAAGCCATGCTGCCGTGCGGGTGGCACAAACTCAGACTGAAAGATGCGGGGCACACTACAAAGGGGCAGGAAGGAAGGAAGCAGGAGGAAGTGCTCAGAGCTGGGGTGCAGAGCCAGACCTGCCCACTCCACCCTGGGGAGCCGGCGCTGTCTCCACGACTTCCAATAAGTACAAACCACGGGATAATTTTATCCATCTTATCGGGGTCAAGTAACAGCGTCCAGCCCACACCAGGAGGTAGGGGACCTTCTGGGCGGAGTACAGGCCTCGCAGCGGCGCTCCCCTCATTCTTTCTGCAGCTTTAGACCCCGACTTCATTCACAACGGGAGGGAGAGAGCAGAGGGCTGGGTCTGGGGTCCAAACGGCTCTCCCGGAGGATCTGACGTGTCTTGCCACCCACCTGCCCCAGCGCCACGAGACGCGGTACCCGCAGCCTGACAAGTGTGTGAGGAGGGCTGAGGAAGAAGCCAGCTCTTGGACATCGGCTCCAAAAACACCCCGGTCAGCGTGTGCAAACATCCCTGTGCAAATACACGTCGCCCACTTCTCGCTCATCTCGCGCTATCTAAATATATCCCAAGGAAGTAACTTGGCAGCGACGAGAAATTCTGCAGTGGCTCAAAGTAGCAACAACAAAACACACACACACACACACACACACACACACGCACACACGCACGCATGCTCTGCTCTGTTCCAGGTGCCTGGGTCAAGGACAGGCACGGAGACACAAACACACACAGGTGATAACCGCGCAGACCGTGTCACGGTTTCAGCCCCGCTGAGGGTCAGCGGTCAGTTATTATTAACATTTAACAGGGAATTCGAGATCTTGGAAGGGAAGGGACTCCAGGCAGGTTCCAGGCTGGGCGAGCACAGATGCCCCGTCCAAGGGAGATGTTTGGGGGCACACCCAGCCGAGTACACACACACCCATCCCCACCTCCTCTGGGACTCGCTGTAAGACATTGGCATTTTCCACTCCACTTGCCAAGAATGGAGCCACCCTGCCCTGCGTGCCCTGGAAACAAAGGCGGCAGTCATGGGGGCGGGCTGGCACACAGCAGGCTCAGGTCCCACGCCTCCCCCGTCCCTGCTGTTGTCACCAAAGGGGAAACGGAGGCCCACAGTAAGAGAGAGGCATGCCCAGGACCTGGACAGGGCACCCTGTACGCTACCACGCCTTCGATCTTTGGATAATTTCTACAGAGATGGCTTTTTTTTTTTTTTTTTAAATGTCCTCAGCAAATTGAGGCTGCTGGCCATCACCCCTAAGCTCGCCCTCTTGGGTTCAAGGGCACCAAATTATCAGGGAAATGTGTGCGGGTCGGGGGTATGGGCAATCCTCCCAGTTGTGCCAGTTGTGCCAGTTCTCAGCAGGCCAGCCCGACTCCCGGCTTCCACCCAAGACCCCAGGCCCCGCCTTCCCCATCCTTCAACTGGACTCAGTCCTCAAGCTGGGCCCAGCGCACCAGCCTCCTCGCCGGTGGATCTGCTCCAGGGGTCCCCTTGGCTCTCCTCCTTTCCCCAGGCAGACCTGACCGGGTCACTGACAGGGCAGGCTCAGAACCTGGGAGGACGGCTCCAGCTGCACACCGCCAGGTGGGCCCTGCACAGCTCCTGCTCCGCCCAGACAAGCCCTCTTCATGAATGTGCATGTCTTTACAAGCTTCCAAGTGCTTATACAGACTCTTCCCTAGAGTGCTCTCATCTCATTCTGCCCTCTCAGTCACCGTCTTCTGCTGCTTTTTTTCTCTTGGGGACCCATACAAAATGCTACCGCACCCAGGAAGCCCTCTGGCCCGAGCCAGGTGGGCCTTCTCCGGGGACACCCAGCGATGGTGCCCCCTGCAGCACCATAAGCATCCTCTGCGCATCCATCTTCTTCACTTGACCGTCAGATTCCACAAAGCAGACGGCCTCTCAGGCATCTTGAGGACCCGGCACACTAAAGGCATTTCTTTTCTTTTTTTTTTTTTGTCTTTTTGCCTTTATGTAGAGCCGCGCCCGCGGCATATGGAGGTTCCCAGGCTAGGGGTCTAACAGGAGCTGTAGCTGCCAACCTTCGCCACAGCCACAGCAACGTGGGATCCGAGCCGCGTCTGCAACCTACACCACGGCTCATGGCAACACTGGATCCTTAACCCACTGAGCGAGGCCAGGGATCGAACCCATATCTTCATGGATACCAGTCTGGGTTAGTTAACCACTCAGCCATGATGGGAACTCCAATCCCAGCTTTTTAACATCAAGAAAAGGAAGGCCCAGAGGAGACAGGGGAGTGCTGACATCACACACTGGTTAGCAGCACCAGACCAGCGGCTGGCCGGGGTCTTCACTGACTCCTCCAGGTGGGCTAAAAGCTCCTACCGCAAGACCCAACTCAGGAGATGGCTCCCGGGACCAAACATTCAAGAAAAACGCTTCAAAAGGTTTGAGAGACAGCAAAGGAAGAGCTGACTGGGGTGGGGGCGCTCAGGAGCCCAGCAGAAGGGAACGCACAGGCCTGTCTGGAGGCCCTGGGTGGAGAGTATTGGCTCAAGCATCCTGAGCAGGTGCGCGGCCAAGACAGGAGGAGGGGCTGAGGGCAGGACCTGGCACGTGGAGCACTCAACAAACACACTGCACGATTAATGGCCCAAGCCACCAATTATACACCGATGCAATGCAGAGCACCGCACAGGCCTGCGCCCGGCTCTGGGATCCCAGAGCAAGGAAGATTATTTCTGCCGGGGGGTGGGGCCGTCTGGGGCGGCTTCACAGAGCGGTGACATCTGATCAGACGCCATCTGCTATTTTTCTCTAATTGTTCCACATGTGTGAAATTTTGATTCGGGGCTAGAATGTGGACTCCACGAGGCCGGGACCGCGGCTGTTTCCCCGGCTTCCCCCCCCCACCCCCACCCCGGCTCCACCTCCAAAACGGCCATTCTGCTGCCAGGCTCTTAGCAGATACTGAGGGACGGCTGACAGGAGGCATGGACCTTCTGTTGCTAAGAGGAGGTAAAACCAACGCGGGTTCCCCACTAGTCTGTTCTAGCTGCAAAAACACCCTGAACCCAAGAAGAATCCAGCAGTGTCCTCGGACACTCCCAACAGCCCAAGTGCCCTGTGAACTGGAGTGGCAAGAAGAGGTGGGCGCTCTTAGGCTCTCCTGAACTCCGTCTGTGTCCCCCGGGTGGCGCTGGGCCTCTTACAACCTCAGCTATTTTCCCTCAACAAGCCTGCAAGACAGGAAGCAATATCCCCAGTGACAGACCAGAAAAGCAGACTCAGACAGAGGTCCCTTGGCCAGGTCAGTGACAGGCTTGTTTTTCTTTCCCCCCCCCCTTTTTTTTTTTTTTTGCTTTTTAGGGCCTCACTCTTGGCATATGGAGGTTCCCAGGCCACGGGTCAAATCGGAGCTGTAGCCACTGGCACAGCCACAGCAACGCAGGATCCGTAACCCACTGAGCAAGGCCAGGGATCGAACCCACGTCCCCATGGATGCTAGCTGGATTCATTTCCACTGAGCCATGACGGGAACTCGCCACGTGGAGTCCTTTAACCCATCACACTGCCCATCATCCTAATTCTCTGTCAACGGTTTCTTGCAACAGAAGAAATGCTTCCACCAAACCAACTTCTGTCCCTTAGTGCCAGCTAACCCAAGGGGCACCCCATCCCACTCACACAGACCGTGCCGTACCCCAGTTTCTACAGCTGCACCCCACCTTCCTACTTTCCCCAGGCCTCACGCCCCTCACCATATCCCGGTTTCCATAGAGGCCCCGAAGAATGGAAACTTCAATTATTCCCTGTCTTGTTTGAATAATGGCCACTTCACAATACTCCCTCCCGCGCCAGGACCCTCGCAGCTCCTCAGCCGGCGCTCAGGCCAGGGAGAGACGACAAATGGGAGGGGGATGAAAAACACACACAACAGTGAGCTCCAACCCAAACAGAACTAAGCCATTCAGAGCCAAAGGAGGCCGAGCAGATGGGAAGCCAGCAGCCCCGCCCGCCACCACCCCGGGTTCTGGGGCCCTCACCGCAGTGTTGTAATTATAAAGGGTGACCCAGCCACATGCTCCCGGGGCCGCCCCCTGCTCCCAGGCACCCGTAGGCACCGCCTTCATCTGGTTTGTGTTTAGATCCGTCCCGAGCCTTCCCCAAATCATACACGCAAGGCAGCAGCACAAACACCCTGGCCTCATGCCGCGCTTCCAAGGGAAGAAGGGAGGCACCGAGTTTGTGCTTTTCCCTCTGGACGCTGGGACTCTCAGGACTCCGGGCAGGAAAGGTGCAAAACACCCCCGGGAGGGCCCCCTCCCCCATTCCACCAGCCTGGTGCCCCTGACCCTCCCCAAGTGCATGATAACGTCTTCCTGCATGTGTGTCTATGTGTCTGTCCTCCCCTCCAGCCAGTAAGGGTGAGGGCACCCCCAGTGCTAAGCACAGGGCAAGGCTGTGCAAAAACGTCTTCAAAGATCTGCTGAATGAATACAGATCACAACTCTGGTTAAATACAATACTGATGTTTTTACTCCTTTCTATTTGTTCCCTGCTCTAAACCTTAAGCACCCCGAGGGTAGAAATCCTCTCATTTCTCGTGATCTTCCCAACAGCTGGCACTTTGTTGACGCTCCATACTTACTTGTTAAGCAAAAAAGATCCGAGCTCCCACTGTGGTACAGTGGCTTAAGGATCTGGCATTGATGCAGCTGTGGCGTAGGTCACCGCTGTGGCTCAGATTCGATCCCTGGCCCGGGAACCTCCATATGCTTTGGGTGCAGCCAAAAAAAAGAAGAAGAAAAAAGAAAAAAATACATAAAAAGCTGACTATGCACCAGTTTGAGTCCACTAAAAAGTGACATCCACTAAATCAGAGGATGCTAGGGTTGAATGGGGCTTAAATATCTCCTTCCTTTATTTTATTTTATCATTATTATTATTATTATTTTGTCTTTTTCTAGGGCCACACCTGCGGCATATGGAGGTTCCCAGGCTAGGGGTCAAATCCGAGCTACAGCTGCCGGCCTACGCCACAGCCACAGAAACGTGGGATCTGAGCCGCATCTGCAACCTACACCACAGCTCATGGCAACGCCGGATCCTTAACCCACTGAGCAAGGCCAGGGATCAAACCCACAACCTCATGATTCCTGGTCGGATTCGTTAACCACTGAGCCATGACGGGAACTCCCTCCTTTGAAGGAGAGTGACTTGTCTGCAGCCACAGATCAAATCAGTGTGGTAGGTGCAGGACTCGAACCTGGGCCCTGAGGCCCAGCCCTCCTCGGCCAGGGAGACAAAAGCCACGAAGACAGCGTGGGCTGCTGAGAAGGAGCAGGGAATCTGGCGGGGCAGGCGAGACAGACACATGAAACAATGAGTGAACAAGATAACTGCCAGGCTCACGGTATTATACCCTGATATAATAAAGTACATGCTGTACAACACAATTAGAGACAAGAGGGAGGCACACTGCACTAATTACACAGGACAAAGAGTCAGCAAACGGGAGCCGCAGGGGCGCCAGTGTTGTCACAGAGGGCTCCAGAGGCCAAGCGACCCAAGGCAAGCTTGGGGTGGGTGGGGGCGCCTCCATCAGGAAGCCTCTCCTGATTACCCCTCCTCCTCTGTGCTCCCGCTAGCTCTTGTCCTGAGTGGGCCCATCCCCCTGCCCTGCATGGCTCTTGTTCAGCCAGTTCGATATCGACCACCTTGATGGTCAGCCCCAGAGGACCCCAGGGGCAGGTCCTGGCACCAAGCCAGGCCCTGGTCGTCTCTCAGGGGGTCATCATTTCTGCAAAGACCATCATCGATACTATGGGCACTGCGTTCAGCCCTCGCATGCACCATCTCATTCGGTTCCTTGGACAGCCCCATGGGGTGAGGGTACACACTTCTGCAGATAATAAGCTCAGAGGCGGGACATCACCCTCCAAAGCCACAATGGTAATAAGGAGAAGAGTCAAGAGACAACATTCCTCAGACCCATTGCTCTATAAACCTTGTGCTCCTAAACCCCCACACCCATAAGGCCCTGCCTGGAAGCCCCCAGCCCAAGGGGCTCCTGAGGGCCTGAAAGGTGGGCCGTTCAAAACAAGATGTATAAAATACAGACCAGATCACAGAGACTGAGTGCAAAAAGTACGTAAAATAACTCAGTAATAACTGTTAGACTGATTGCATCTTAAAATAGTAGTATTATGGACATATTTGCTTATGATTAAAGAAAGTGGGTGCGTTTGTGTGTGTATGTGTGTGTGTGTGTGTGTGTGTGTGTGTGTGTGTTTCTTTTTGCTTTTTTAGGGCTGCACCTACAGCATTATGGAAGTTCCCAGGCTAGGGGTCCAATCGGAGCTGCAGCTGCTGGCCTACACCACAGCCACAGCAACACCAGATCCGAGCAGCATCACAACCTACGCCACAGCTCATGCCAATGCCGGATCCTTAACCCACTGAACGAGGCCAGGGACCAAACCTGTGTCCTCATGGATACTAGTCAGGCTCATAACCCTCTTAGCCACCATGGGAACTCCCAAGAAAGTATAGTCTTAAAATTAATTTCACTGTTTCTTTTACCTTTTTCACATGCCTACCAGAACACTGAAGATGACATGCGTAGCACCCATGCTATTTCTATTGGACACACCGCCTCCAAGATGTTTGCCGAATGAACGACAGGCAGGATGTAGACAAGAGAAAAGGAGAAGGAAGAAGGCAGCATTTCAGGCAGGGGGAAGCCTGGGGCCAAGGGTCGAGGTGGCAGCCCTGAGCCTGTGCAGGCTGCGTGGGTGGGATGAGATCTGAATGTAACTGCGGAGGGTGTGGTTGGGTACGTGGGTACCAAATGACAGAAGGATGGGAAAGCGGCAGGGATATGACCTGGGGCTTCTGGTCAGAAAAACAGGTGGCAAAGATGTTTACCATGCAAAACCGGGCATGATGACTCCGTGGGACTCCAGGAGTCCAGAACCAGTTATCCACCCAGCTGCCTGCAAGAGCACAGTCGCCGGGCCTCAATTTCCTGAGTTCAAGAGTTGCAGAGCAGATCTCCCCAGAGGACCAGGAAACACTCATTCCAACTGGGCACCAGACCCGTGGGCGCTTGGCTACTCTCGCACAGGGTTGCCGAGGAGGACTTTCAGAGAAAGAGGGGCCGAATGGGGATTGAGGGAAGTTCATTCCAGGCAGAAGGTCCGGTGTGTGCCAAAGCTACACGCCCAGGGGGTGAGTGGCAAGAGGGCAGCCACGGGCAGAGGCTAAAGAGCAGGGCCCGGAGGGGTGGCCGGAGCCAGACCCCAGGATTTCCTGCCGATAGGGAATCTTGCTGGTGCAAAGCTGAGGGTGAGCTTGGGGATGCTGTCAGAGAACAGACTGGTCCTCACGGTCCGGGACACCCCCGGGCCTGGTCTGAAGGCCTCTCAGCTGTCCTCTGCTGTGATGGGCCTTGGTTCGCTGCAGCAGCTACTGAGAAGGTGCCACAGAAAAACCCGTACCACGGCCACCACCACCACTACACCACCACGGTGCAGGGGGGCGAGGCCGCACAGGACCTGGTGCCACTCTCAGTGGAGCACTCTGAGGCCAGCACGGATGCAACAGGACAAAGACCCGGCGGAGACCAGGGCTGAGTGTATCTGGGGGAATGTAGCGAGGGAAGCAAGCAGATCCCAGCTCTGAGTACCTCTGCTGGCTGAGCGACTTCAGGCTGCTTGCTAACGAAGGAAGAAGGGAAGGGCTACCTCACGCCCCAGCGTTCTTAGGAGGAAATCAAGAGATTCAGCAGATGAGAATCACCCAGCAGAGACCCTGACCCTTCCCTTCCCCATGTCGCTGGTGCCCCAAAAGGCCTCCTTTCCCTAATCAGTGGGGTCACAGCACCTGCCCAGCACGGTGGGCAGCACACGATGGGCATTCAATAAATAGTAAATTTTCTATTATCAGATGTCACGGCTGAGGAACAGCAAATTAGATCCAGTTAGGAGACCAGAAAGTTACCTTGGTGAGCAGTCAAAGGCCCGTGGAACGTGCCTAAAAATGGAAGAAAGCTTCGAGCCGGAGGCCACTGGCTTCCTTTGCAGGCTGGGCGACTGGGAAGCACAGAGAAGCAGCCAGGGCACTCAAGTTTGGATATTCTTATAAAAGATGCACCAAAGGCAGAAGGAAACTCTCACGTGGTTTTAGGGCTCAAAGAGAGTCATTACTATCTGGTTCTCCATCTGGCAGACTTTTCTCCCCTCTCCCAAAGCCCGGTTACCCGTACCTGCTAGCCTGTTTCTTCTCCTCCATTTATCCTGTCTTCTACCCAAGGCGCCCTCCCATCTTCCTCATCCTCATGTGTGCAAACACCCAAACCTCCAAGCTCCCGTGGAAACGCCGTTTTCCTCAGTAGCCCTTCCCAGACTCCTTCTACCTCAATGTGCTCCCTGCTCCCACCCTGGCCCCAATTCCTGGCACCCTTCTATCCAGGCTGGCAGCTCCTGGGTTCCATTCTTATTCCCCCTCCTGGATGGAGAGCACACCCCTCCCTGTCCCCGGACGGGACCAGGGACCAGGTCTTGCCTGCACGGAACCCAAGGAGCCTGCCCGAGGAAGGCGCGGGGAATGCCACACCTGCCAAGGTAGAGAAGGGGAGGAACACGATATTGCACACCTCGGTGCGATAAGCGCAGGCCTGGTGTCAGCCATGTGTCACAGAGCGCATCCCCTGGAGGATGGGGAAAAGCTACAGGTCCCAACAGGCATAGGGTTTCAGGCCAGGACACCAGGCTCACTATCGGCAAACATCAGGTTATTGGAAACCAGGCTGTGTAATAGAGGGAAAGAGCCCTGGCCATGGCGAGGCCTCACCTGACCATGTTCACCCCTGACCCAGGCTTTCCCAAGATGAATGGGAAAGATGCTGGCTGGGCAGAGTGAGGCCAGCACCCCGGCATTTCTTAGGAGCTGTTACTGGTGGTGTCACTACAAAGATGACAATCATGGTACACGTTTATTTAGTGCTCATCAGTCACTTCTCTTCATCATCCTTCACCCAAGACATAAGTACTTTACAAGATCCATCTCACAGAGCAGGAAACTGAGGCTTAGCTTACCTAGGGTCACAGGGTGGTAGCTGGAAGAGCTGGCATCTACCTGACACCTGCGGGCTTTTCCACTGGGGCCCACTATCATTATACTGACCTTGGCATTCAACCTCAGGACTCTAACGGTGAAACAATGAAGACTCAGATAGGATTCCAGCCACTCCCTGTCCCACAGTCCCCAGGAGCCCAGGCTTTAAGAGGCCACACAGGCCCTCCTACCTCAGGGCACCCTATACTCCAATTGTGTTCTCTGCTCTTGGCCTTCTGCTTTTCTGGCCCCAGCATCTGAGGGCACTCTGCCTCCTTGGATGATAAGGGCTTCCTCACCATCCTTGCTCCCTGGAAAATGCCCACTCTACTCCCCAAATCGGGGCTAGCATTACCTTCCCTACCAATTTTTATACCTAGCCCACATCTCCCCTGGCCCTGGAGGACCAAAGCTGCCCCGTCCTCCATCCGTGACATAACCTGGCCCAGACCCTGGCTGGAACCTACACCACCGTACCGTGTTCAGTGCACTGTCTGGCTTTACTCGATGGTGAGCTCCTTGAGGCAGAAACCCTGTCTTAATTTAACTTTGAATCCCTCGTGTTTATAGAATAAACTAAGCGATATTTTGTTTGCTTGTTTGCTCTTTATGTTTGTTTGTTTGCTTTCTTTTTATGGCTGCCCCCGCAGCATATGGAAATTCCCAGACTAGGGGTTGAATTGGAGCTGCAGCTGATGGTCTACACCACAGCCACAGTGACACCGGACCCAAGCCACATCTGTGACCTAAGCTTGTGGCAATGCCAGATCCTAAACCCACTGAACGAGGCCAGGGAGCAAATGCACAACCTCACGAAAACAATGATGGGTCCTTAACCCGCTGAGCCACAACGGGAACTCCATAAGCAGTATTTCAAAGCACATATTCCCCCTTCATAAACAAGTAATTCTCAAGCCCCTCACCAGAGCTGCTAATCAATAATTAAAAAAACAGAAGAGTAAAAAAAAAAAAGAGTAAAAAAACACTGAGCCAGAGGGCAGGGGTTCATGCCTAGGTCAGTTCCAGAAATTAAGAATATCTAAGGAGTTCCCATTGTGGCTCAGTGGTTAACGAATCTGACTAGGAACCATGAGGTTGTGGGTTCGATCCCTGGCCTCGCTCAGTGGGTTAAGGATCCAGCGTGGACATGAGCTGTGGTATAGGTCGCAGAGGCGTCTGGGATCTAGTGCTGCTGTGGCTGTGGTGTAGGCCGGCAGCTATAGCTCTGATTAGACCCCTAGCCTGGGAACCTCCATATGCCACGGGCGCTGCCCTAAAAAAAAAAAAAAAAAAGAATATCTAAGAAAAAGGCCATCTCTGCTGGTGGCTTGTGCAAGAAAAATCTCACTGATTTAAAATAATCAGGGATAGGAGATGAAAAACTGGTGTATTGACCACTGCGACAAAGTTATACCTCACTTTTGATGGACCACATGAGGCACAATGCATGCATGTTAGCAGACAGAAGATGCTGATTCTGAGCTTTATAAGATCATCAAGCAGATTTTCCTCATCTTACCAACACTGTGTTTATTTGGCAAATCTGCCTTCCACAGTCTTGGCCTAAAGGAGTGAGGCCTGAGCTCTGTATAGAGGAAGGTTCTAACATTTTTATGAGACTACATCAAACTGAGCTGCCCCCAGATACACACTTTTGCAAGGAGCCTAAAGAGGGGACGCTGCTGCTGTAACACTACCCTGCGCAGACTTTAGCCACCATGTCCTAATCAGGTAACCAAGGAAACGCCAGCATCCTTTCTCTGCACAGGTAGAGACGGAAAACGAAGCGGGTTCTCAAAACAGTCAGCCTTGCATTCCACTGATATTTTGGGAAATGTTCCTACGAGGATTCGAGGCCGACTGCTCTGTGAGAAATTATTTGCCCCTTACACACGTAATGAATAGACTAAGAAAACGCCAGGTGGTCTGAAAGTTGCCTCCTCTGCCACTGACACCTCTTCCTGACTGACTTCCTCTTCCTTCCTCTTCCTGACACCGCACGGTAGCTCAAAGACCCTGGAGTGGTCCCGAAAATCTTGCTCCCCAAATGCCCTGTACTCAGAAACAACCGCGAGCTTTTGCCGCTGCCAAGCAAGGCGCAAGAAAGAAAACCCCAGGAACACACCAAATCCATGTCCAACTCCTTTGGCCCTTGGAACAAAACCCATTGCAGGCATACACAAAGCGGGGGAGGCCGGACAAAGGAGAGGCCAGGTCACACTCGACAAGGCGCTTTCTTGTCGTTTCCAAAACAGAACTGTCCTCTATTAAAACGCTCTTGTTGCTCGGATGTTGATGCCGGGAGGGAGGGGGGCACAAATCTCAAAACAAAAGGCGAGCTGTGGCGGGTGCAGGCGGCTCCTTCTCCCCTGCACACTTCCAAGCTTTTGAATGCCCGCAGACCTCGGCAGAGCTGGCAGCTGTCTGTTATTATCCCTGCGACTCCGAGGGCCCCGGCACCAGGGAACGCGTCCCGAGCAGGTGAAGGCCATCTGCCCGGCTCCAACAAGATGCCCGCCTCATGCCTGCTGCTGCCACCGCCGGCAGGCTGCGTGGACCTCGGGGAGGCGCAGCCGGCCTCCCACCCTCCCTCGACGGGTTCTGCACCGCTCAGCCAGGCTTTCTTCTCTCTCCCCGGGGGGGCTGCGGGCTCAGCCACTACCTGGCATTTATCGCAGTGGTGGAGCTTTTTTAAAAAACACTTGGTCACCTTTCATAGAAATTTCTAAAGGCACTGAGAGTATGGGGTTCTTCTGGGGGTGGGGGGAGCAGGGGAAGACGTTAGTTTGCAGATTGGGTATACACACGGGAAAACAGAGCCCCCCAACACACCTTCCAGGGGTTAATTTTTAAGAAGGGTCTTTAATTGATCTGCAAAACGGGGGGAAAAAAGTTTTCTACCTGCCTTTTAAAAAGCACTCCCTGCATTAGCAAAAACATTCCCCCCCCCACACACACACACACACACACGCCAGCGCGTTTCCTCCCGCTTCCAGCCTGGCTGTTTTAATTGGGGTAAGTGGCTCCCTGATGCACTCTGCAGAGTACTAACCCCGACCGCGGGGAGAACAAGAGCTAAGTGGAAAAGCAGGGCTGGGGTGGGCAGAATCCCGGGGTGGGAGTCGGAGGGCTGGGCACCGGGCTCTGCCTTGCCTACCGAGAAGGGGAGACCTCCCCCCTTATGGTATTTTCACTGGCTGGCCTGTCACACAACTGAAATGCCGAGAACACGTGTGCCGGGCCAGGGAACAGCTCCACTTTACGGGGCGAGGGCGGCTGAGGGACGGTGCACCTGCCTGCCCGTGAGTCTGGTCTCAGTCGGGCAGTTTCAACGCTCTCTGCACTGAGGGCTGATGGCAGCTGGAAGGAGCCAGGTACCCGCCCTCATCTCTCCAGGGTCTGTGTCGCTAACGCCCACCAGTGTCAGATGTTCCCCCCCTGCTCCGGCCACCACAGCCGAGTCTCCGATGGGAAAGCGAGGTAGGGACAGGCCCAGGGAGAGAACGGGCCATCCCAGAAGGGGGCAGCAGAGCGACAGTCCGGCCCTGGGCAGCCAGGGCTCAAGGCAGAAACCCACCGACAGCTCTGGGCAAGGACCAAGGTCCTCTTAGGCTGAAAAGACCCACGGGAGGAGCCACGCCGGGAGCGAGCGCTCTGCTTCTGAACAAAGCCAGAAAGCAGCACAGGGGTGGTGGGGAACCTGGAGGGCAAAGCCGGGTCCAACCCCTACTAGATTCTCAGGCCCCGGGGGCCGGGGCGGGGGCTCGAGTGAAGGAAGATAAGCACCCAGCCTAATTCGTGGGTCTGCTGTGGGGCTCGCCAAAGACAACAGAGGCAAAGGACTTGGAAGAAGATAAAGGACCACATCAACAAGAGCCCCGGATGGAGGCTACCCCGTCCACTCCACGGGGCCTCACCAGGAGCACAGGGGCTGGACATGCAGCCCACAAGGGTAAGACGTGAGGACTGTGTCACCACCACCGCTGCCTTCATCGCTCAGGGAGGGAGCTGTAAGTCAGAGGGCTCAGCAAAGCAGCCCCACTACCCTGAGCCCTTCCGTCCCCGCCCCCACTGCCCAGCGCATAGCAGAGCAGAGGATCCGATTTCTATGAGGTCTGCGGAGGGAGAACGAGCCAAAATTATCGTCACCGTGAAAACCTGAGACAACAGCACAGAGAAATGGCCCTTGTGTTACTTCACCCAAAGCCCACAGCTCTATGGACTGACAGCTACAGAGGCCAGGCCTCCGGCTTAGTGCTCCCCACAGCTGGCGGAGGCTCTCCTGCACATCTGTCTTAGCCTAAACCCAACTGCCTCGCCCAGCCCTCACTGGCCCATTGGCCTTTCTCATTCTTGTGCAGCAAAGCAGCAGCCCGCAGGGAAAAGGGCTCCAGCACACAGCACCAGCTCTGAACGTTGCAAGATCTCAAAGGAAAGGAAGATTGTGGTCCCATCGTGTTGTCACAGGTTCTAAGCCCAGTGTTCACACCAGACCAAACCCTATGTCAGGGGGTGCCAGGGCTCACCTGTGGTTCCACCTGGGGACAGCGCATAGCTGAAGTCCCGGTGTCACCTCCCCTCCAAGCTCCCCCTCTGGTGTGAGGGTGGATGATGGTCCAGTTTCCTGGAAACATCTCCTCCACTTTGAATCCACCTCGGAGAGGCAGGCTCAGGGCAGGAGAGGCCGGGGAGGAGCTGGGATGGGAACATCCTGTCTGCATCAGAGCACAGGGACTTGAGGGCTGCCCACGTGTGCTTCGGGCTTTTTTTTTTTTTTTTCATTGAGCAGGAAGTGTTCATTCGACCGACAAACAAGCATCTGGGGGGTCGTGGTAGGGTTAGGGCGGCGAAGGCAACCTCTGATTTGTGGAAGTGAACAATCCAAGACAATGGGTGTGTGACAGCGGAGAAATCGGCTCCAGATGCAGGCCAAAGACAGCTGCCCGGGGACCAATCGGGTAATCAATCCTGTTGATATGTTTATGCTCAAAAGGAGGACCTGAGGGAGGGGGCTCGGGTCACTGCCGCGTCAGACAATGGAACGCAGCTGGGAGCACAGTCCTGGACCCTCCGTTCTCCATGCACAGGCATGGTCTGGGGTTGTGCAGTTCTCTCCTGGGGTCCCCTGCTCCCCAGCCAGGAACCTGGACGAGGAAGGGAGATGACCATACCAAAGCCTGCCCTGTGCTGTCTCCTGACATCAACAGGCAAGTCCCCTGGGGTCCTACAGGCAAGTGCTGAGGCCTGGAGTGTCCCCCTCCGTCCCATGGCTGCAGGCTGTCCATCACCTCCGTGCAGAGGTCCCGAGTGAATGCTACTTAGGGTCAAGATCGCTAAGCTTTCCCAAGACCAGCTTTCCTGAAGCTCAGGGCAGCTGGAGACATGAACCCTGAGATTTTCACTTTTTAGCCCTGGAAGACACCAGAGCGGCCGAGGGATCTTGCCAGCCGGTTAATTAAGTAGCCAGGTTGGGGCCAGCACCCAAGTTTCCTTCCCTAAGGCTCTTCCCAGGCACCCAAAGGGTACTCAACCCCAACAGGTAACCCTAGACCCAGTCTCCAAGGAGAGATGGCATCACTTGGGTCTCTGCCAGGGGTGGGAGAGGGTGACCACGCAATGACAAACCACACCAGCCCAATGTGTGTGACACACCCCAAAAAACTCTGTGAGGTCCTACCACGTAGCACAAACTTGGTGGCGAAGCAGAAAAGAATCAAAGACTCCCGCACTTCACAGACCCACAGGAAAAGGGCACGCGTGCCCTTCTATCTGTCACACTGTGAGCAAGAGCTGTGGCCTGGAAGCTGTGCGCACACAGTAAGCCCTCAAAAAAACAAAAATCTTAAGTAGATTGTTAAATGGATGGGAAGTTGGGCCCGGAACCTCTAACCTCGCTTCCGAGGACAAATATTCTACAACCTCACATTTATCTTTAGATCCTTCCTAAAAAGGACCTCCAAGGGTGCTGGAGAAAAAGTGTGTGGGACGGGCCGCCTGGTTAGGTGGCAAGCACGGTGTCACTGGCCATCCCTCACCCAGCAGGGACCGGCGTGCTGGTATCCAATGTCCTTCCTGGTGTGGAAATTCCACGCGGCTGAAAGCCAGCTGGGCACAAGCTCCGGACAAGGAGGACTTGTTGATGCGCCCTGCCCTCCTTGCCGGGAAGGGAAGCCCCCTACACCAGGAAAGGGCGAAGGGATTCGAAAATCCCAAGAACAAAAGAACGGCGGAGCTTGTCACTCCGGCCCTGATCATCCATGGCACCCTCTCCAGCCATCTGTCACATCATATAGAAACGCCCTGTGTGATTCTGTCGGCCTGGAGAGACTGCTGGCTCTTCGCCATCTCCCTATCCCCACTGAGCCTGGTGCCCGGGAGGCCGCAGACACACTGTTGAACAAAACGACAAACCAGGGCACTACCAAGCGCCTTCTTGTACACAGCAAGCACCGGCTGTGCCCAGTCCCCGAGGCCAAGGCTCTCGTGATCTTCCTCGACCTCGGAGAGCACAGGCAGCTCACGCAGCAGCACGGGATCGCGCCTGCCCTTCAGCCGTTCCCAACAGCCGCCTGTCTCGCCTCTCGCCTGCACGGCTCTCGGAGTCCCTGGCACTCAGAGAACAGAAATGACACACTGCGCTCCTCTTAGCGCTACAAGAAACACGCTGCCATTGCACTTGGTAGTTGGTACAAAGAGAGGAAAGTCAGGGTCACACATTTTTCATTTACTGCAAAAAAGAGAGCTTCCTTAAAAAAAAAAAAAAGGGCTTTATAACCCTTGGTGTTAAGTGAAGATGCAGTTAGAATACCCATTGATCTATTCTAGCATCAGCGTAAGTCAGAACGACCCTTGTGAAGATAACCCAGCAAAATGACACAAGGACCTTGAAAGGCGAGGTCTGTCCTTTCTGACTTGGTGATTTCCCTTCTGGGAATTTATTCCAAGGAAATCACCCAAAATGAAACATAAAGATGTTCGTTGCAGTGTTACGTACAGTGGCCGCTTGGGAGGAAAGAACAGGAAGGAATACCCAGTAACAGAGGAATAGTTAAATAAAGCCCGTGCAGCTATTAGAGGATAATTAGGAAAAACTGGAAACATGCTATCAAAAGAAAAAGCAGCAGATCACAGATACACGGGCAGACCCAGACAGCATTGTGGCCAAGTCTAGAAACTGTGATAAGATAACGGTCAAGGGACCGTCTTCCCTTTGCTTTCCCAACTTTCCCTAAAGTTGTCTTTAAAAGAAAAGGAGCACCTACTTGAAGCCCTGGATCTCCGCCCTCCCCCAGGCCGGCTCCTCACCGCCAGGCCCCGGGCTTCAGCAAGGGGAGGCCAGGCGCGGGGAGATGAACCACGGCACACGAACCTGGTTTCCAGCCCTGTTAACATGACACCTCCAAGAATGACATTTAACCAACAGGAACCTTCTGGGAATTCTTAAATACCCTCCAAAAACCCAAACCAGGCAGGCAGGCTTTATAAATAGTGTGCATGCGCGTACAGAGAGCCATAATTTGCAGTACGGAGAGACAGATCCACCACTCCATTCCCCAACAGCAGCAGTGGCCAACTTTCCACCCCAATCAGCCATCTGGGGCTCAAACGGAAGGTGTCAGATTGATCACCAGGGTTGGATTAATTTTTTTTTTCCCTCTTAAATCCCCTTAACTGAGAAAGCAGCTTGAGCCAATTCTGCTTTACTCACAGACACCAAAACACCAAGCTATAGTTACACCAGTTCATCTTCACACCCCCAGAGATTGGGGGAGGGGGAGGATGGAGCTTTCCAAGCAGTTTTCTGCAGAGTCTCACCTCCTGGTGAAGAAGCTGGAAGCCTGGGCTTAAAGGAACAGGAGGCTGGGAAAGGACCCTGTTCCCAAGCCTTCCCCCGCCCCCACCCAGGTCTCCTTCTGATGAAGGAGGTGGCGCCACATCCCAGAAGCCTCTCCAGATCCTCCATGACAAGTCAGGACTCTTCCCCCCTCCCCTCGGCTCTCCCACTGCAAACATCCTCTAGGCTCTTATAGCACTTGCACCAACCAACCTGACCTGTACCAGGTAATGCATCCTCAAACCTTAGCGAAGGGGTGATGAGAAGGTTAGCTACCCCGTCCCAGGGGTATACATACCCCTGGGTATATATACCACCACTCAATGGAGTGGTTGAT
>PVHT020000066.1:20307386-20346283 GCA_004024745.2 Catagonus wagneri | reverse complement strand
CTCCCTCTCCTCGTTTCATTTTCTCCCCTTGCAATCTGACAAGTGGGTATTCCGTTTCATCAGGGAGCTAACTGAGGCTTGCAAAATGCTGCAATTCTGTGGTTGAATCCTTAGTGTTCTATGCTTTTGATGCCACGCTGGCTGCTGCAGACTCTGCTCAGGGGTGAAGGGCGGGGAACCGACCACTATGAGCAGCAAACATGTGCCAAGCGCTTCCATATACATTCTTTCCAATCCTTATAACAAGCAGGAGAAGGAGGGACTACATTCTTTTTTTTTTTTAGGGCCGCATCCGCAGCATATGGAGGTTCCCAGGCTAGGGGTCAAATCAGAGCTGTAGCCGCCGGCCTACACCACAGCCACCGCAATGCCAGATATAAGCCGCATTGCGACCTACACCACAGCTCACGGCAACGCCGGATCCTTAACCCACTGAGCAAAGGCCAGGGATCAAACCCACAACCTCATGGTTCCTAGTCAGATTCGTTAACCATTGTGCCACGACAGGAACTCCCAGGGACTATATTCTTATCCCCAACCTCCAGGTGGGAAGACTGAGGCTCAGAGATGAGCCGATTACCATCCAGACAAATTCCAAGCAATGAGCTGAACTGGAGGCCAGGTCACAGAACTAGATCAGAGTTAACAAGGCCCTCGTCCCCCAGCATGGCGATCGTTTAAATCGTCAAAAGCTCCTCCAGAAATGGGACCGGAAACCCCTGCGTAGCTCCAAGCCAGGTCTACACCAGCCACCATGAGAGTCAGAGTGCTTTTGTTGGGGGTGGGGTGGGGGGTACAAAAATCTACGAGGGGAACGCTCGTAGATTTTCCCCTCGTGGAGTTCTCCTGGAAGGAGGCCACTTCCTCCGGGCTCAACTTTCCTGTGAAAACTTAAAATCGCTTGGAACCCACCCTGAGCTCAAGTTGGAAAGGTCCTTAATCCTGCCCCTCCCAGTGCAAGCCCACTCTGTGTCACTGCCTTTACCACCCAGACCATGCCTGAGTTTGTTAATGATCAACCCTCCAGGCAGGCGCCAGCTTTTCGAAGGGACAATGACCACCTCCAGGAAAAATGGCCAAAAGCAGGTTCTGCATCAATTTATTAGGTTGTAAAACAGGGTCCTGGAGCAGGAGGAGGAGAAGGAAGAAGAAGAAGAGGAGGAGGAGGAAGAAGAAGAGGAGGAAGAGGAGGAAGAGGAAGAAGAAAAAGGAGGAGGAGGAGGAGAGGAAGAAACACATAAGACATGGTGTTTCTGGTGTATGTATTGTTCTTTTGTTGGCCCTTCTCTTTGAAGGAGGCAGGTGGCCTGGGAGGTCCAAGCAATGAACCCACCACAAAGACTAGCACTGGTTTCAAACTCACAGTCCAGACGGACCTCACACTTTGTTCAGGTTTTAACAGAAGAATCGGGGCTCCCTTGGCTCAGGGACCCCTCCTCCAGAAGGCGACAACCCCTGCCTCCTGCCATCCACTCATGCACTGGGTACCAGGCAGGTGGGAGGGAGCAGGACTAAAAGGTGAACCAGATGTGCCCCCAGCCTCCAGGGGCTTCAGGTCTGGGGAAGGGGGAGGGTTAGATTCAACACAAATACGAGTGACTTCCAGAGGGGAAAAGCACCAAATTTAAAGTTATGTGAAAGAAAAAACCAACTTCTGAGATGAGAAATGCCAGCACAGCTGAGAAGAAAAAAACACCAAGGAGGGGAGAGGCTTGGCTTCAAAGAAGCCAAGGACAACACCCAACAGGTTTTAGAGTTAATACCTGAGCTGCTGGGCAGTCAGAACCCTGAGCATCATCCAGGTGCGAGGAACCTGGGGCAGAGACACACGGATAGGCCCTGACTTCAAGGAAACCAGGCGGGGAGTCAAACAGAGAAATAACTTCAACCCACAGAGATGAGCTACAGGGGCTGTCTCGGTAACTCTAGCAACTAGCACCATCCTGGCATATAGGAGGCATTCAACTAATGAGTTTGTGGAATGAATGGATGGATGTATGAATGAAGTACAAAAAAAAGAAAAAAAACAGGAGCAATTTACTCTACTTTGAGGAGGCAGGAAAGATTTGCTGGGAAAAGAACCTAGAGAAGTTCCTGTCATGGCTCAGCGGTTAACGAACCTGACTAGTATCCACGAGGATGTGGGTTCAATCCCTGGCCTCGCTAAGTGGGTTAAGGATCCGGCATTGCCGTGAGCTGTGGTGTAGGTCACAGATGCAGCTCAGATCCCGTGTTGCTGTGGCTGTGTCATAAGGCCAGCAGCTACAGCTCCGATTTGACCCCTAGCTTGGGAACCTCCGTATGTTATGAGTGTGGCCCTAAAAAGACACACACACACACACACACACACACATACATAAAAGAACCTAGAGCCCAGCTGGCAAGAGAAACTTGCCCACCCAGCATTCAAAAGGAGCAGCGGGCATCCTGGGCGGGGGGACTGCATGGTGCAGGGGGAATGTGGCATGTTCCGGAAACTCCAAGGAGTCCCTCTGTTCATGCCCAGGGATGAGGGGCATGTGGGCTTCACCCTGAAGCAGAGGAGAGGGGCTCCCTGAGATATGCAGACCTGAGTGCAGCAGGGCCAGATGGGCATTTCAGAGAGAACTCTGGCGCCACCCTCTATTCTTCCCAGTGCCCTCAGTTTCCAAAGGAGGAAACCGAGGGCTTGACCAGGACAGTCCCTGGCCTGATGGCAAGTGACTGGATGGTATCCATGCCTGGCTTCTGTCTTGAAAGCTCTCTTCGCATCACCCAAGTATTCCACAGATGCTGCAGTGCAGCCCTCAGGCTAGAGGCCTGCAAGGATCTTCATCCACCTGAGCCCTGACCTCTATCCGTGAAAAATGGGGGGTGGGAGGAGGTCGATGCTGAGTCTTCGGAGCTGCTGTGCAAATCAAATGAAGGATGTGCCACCTAGGCACCACGACGTGCACACGAGCCCTTCAAGAATGCAGATCAGGGAGTTCCCGTTGTAGCTCAGTGGTTAACGAATCCGACTAGGAACCATGAGGTTGCGGGTTCGATCCCTGGCATCGCTAAGTGGGTTAAGGATCTGGCGTTGCCGTGAGCTGTGGTGTAGGTCGCAGACGCAGCTCGGACCCCGTGTTGCTGTGGCTGTGGCGTAGGCTGGTGGCTACAGCTCCGATTAGAACCCTAGCCTGGGAACATCCATATGCAGCGAGTGTGGCCATAGAAAAGGCAAAAAAATAAATAAATAAAAGTAAAAAGACAAAGCATGCAGATCAGACTCCTTCGTTCCTTGAGTGTCTACTGTGTGCTGCTCTAATCACTCAGGGCAAAGTAAGTTAGACGGAGCTGAAGTCCACCAGGGTACAAATGGAGAGAATGGCCCTCACAGTGGAGGACTAGGCGGAGAGGGATCTGAGCCCTTTGGTCTATAAAGTGAGGGGGTCAGGTAAGCAAGTAAGAGAGTAAAACCACAGTGTTTTATGCACTGCTTGAGTGCTTGGACAAAAACAGAAATCTGGCTGGGAAAGGGACTAGAAAAATGGAATCCCAACTGCTCCACTGCACCCCTTCCAAAGCTCCAGGGCTGAAAACGAGTAGATCTACTGAACATCCGTGGCTGTAGGGGCAGAAGGGACAGTGGAAAGCACTACAGGTGTGACCCTCGTTCCATCCTTCCCAGGGGCAGGTTTTTTTTTTTTGGGGGGGGCGCACCTGCAGCATATGGAATTTCCCAGGCTAGGGGTCAAATCGTAGCTGCTGCTGCCAGCCTGTGCCACAGCCACAGCAACGTGGGATCTGAGTCGCCTCTGAGACCTACACCACAGCTCACCGTGACACCGGATCCTTAACCCACTGATAGAGGCCAAGGATCAAACTGCATCCTCATGGATACTAATCAGGTACTTAACCCACTGAGCCACAACACGAACTCCCAAGGGGCAGTTTTTAAGATCACTGCACAAGAAGATTCTGGTCTGGTCACAAGCCTCTGCTCTACCTGCTGTCCCTGGTTGCCAGGACAGGTGGACTAGGCAAGAGAGAGTAATACACAGTTGTGGCGGTAAGGAGGTGGTAAACAACGTTGATAAGGACTACAGAATCTTGTGGAACTGAGGTCTTAAGCACCCCACGGCCACATTGCCAGCCAAGCCGAACACATCAGTGGGTTGAGGTGTGCATGTATGAGCAGCTATGGCCAGTAGTTACTGGCATGGACAGTGGCCAGCCTTCCTTGATCAGTGCCCACACTGAGCCACTGCTCCTGGGGCCAGGAGGCAAGCTCTATAAGGGCCCACTATGTAGACTGTTCTTTACGCCACCAGCTAATTATGCATCTAGCACATAAATGTAAGATGGCACCCACCGAATACTAAAAGACCAAGTCAAGCAGCAACACAGAGTGTCCACAAAAGAGATGCAGAAAACAAGGGCCTTCCTCCAGGATGGACAGAAGGAAGAAGCTGTGGGCTCCAAGGAACGAGTCAGCTGCCCACACCCCCAACCTCTGCTCCCCAATCAACAGCCACGTTAGGGTAAATCCACTTATGCCTCCAGGTCAAGGAGCCGGGTGGCTTTGAAACACAGCACCTGCCAAAGGGCAGGCACCTCATACAAGCCCTGGTTTCCTCCAAAACTGCACCAGATACCTTACTGGAGCACTGGGAATAAAAACAGACAAGATCCCTGCCTCCCGAGACAATACCGATAAATAATGGCTTACACTCTACGGGGTCTGCTCACTGAACCCTAGCCTATGAATTTCAAGGAACTTATGAGGAGACTCCAGGGCTCCGGGACAAAGAGATGGCAAGGGTATTTGAATTATTAGGACATTCAAGGGGAAGGGGGGGTTGCCAGAGGGGAAAGGTCCAAGGTCCTTCCCCCTCCCCCCTCGCAGCTCCCCCCAACCAAACCAATAGTCAGCCCTTGAGCAAGTCAATTAAGTTTCCAGAGCACCTAAAACTACTCTTTAGGTGAAAGAGAAAAAAATCTAGGCCCCAAAAAACTCTGCCTCTAGGGCCTAATTAGCTTTGTAAAAGGCCAGGAGATGCCCAGATAACAGGCACTTTTGCCAAAAGGGGAGAAAAAAGTAAACTACTCCAGGAAACCCAGACCAGACCCATGGCCTCGCCCCCAGGACCCCTCCAAGCAGGTGGGGCTGGGAGTCAGGCCCTGGAAACCAGTTCCTCCAGCAGGGCGGGATGCCAAGGTGTCCTGCAGGAAGGAGGCTCCCCCTCCTCCCTGGGGAAGGTGGTGCTCCAGCCTCCTGTCCCAGCCTGCTCTCCAGACCTTGTCCCAACAGGCCACAGAGAACGGCTCCCTGCCTCCCAGCCACGCTATCTGCCTCCAGGCGAGCAGAGTGCAGGGAGAAGGCCTGTGGAGGCGGTGGGTGCTGGGGGGAAAAAAGCTCTGTCTCGGATTCCAGTGACAGCTGAGCCATACGGTGAATTCACAGAATTCTCACCTGTTCTCGAGGTGAAGAGGACGGACTCTGGAAGGAGCAGTGGCGAAGGCCCGGCTCTACCAGACACTTTCCAGCTCTGCTTCCTCTACCTGTGTCGTGAGGCTGCAAAGACTAGGGGGGAGGGTGGTGGGGACCGAGCGAAAAAGAGGACTCGCTCTTCAGGCTGGCATGGGCCCATCTCAGCAGCCTGAGCAAGTGGGGATATGGCAGGTACGCTCCGCGCCCCCAGATTTACGGGGTGTCATTTACAGAAAGCCAGCACGGCACCATGTATTATCCCGAACACTGTACAAGAACTAACTCATTTAACCCTCAAGCCTGCCTGCAGAATATGCTCCAAGCCCATTTTACAGACGTAGACGGGAGGAGGGGGAGGTGGGGGGGGGCTTGCTTCTGAGAGACCACGGCTGTTCCTTCTTGCCTCCCTTTGGCTCAGCCTAGGCTCCCTCTCTTCCAAGTCACAGCTTTTCTTTTTCAATTGCCCCAGAATTCCTGAGCTTAGTGCCCAAGATGGCTGGAGTGCAAACCCGGGCCTGAAGGCTCCGAGGTCCCAGCTCATGGATACCCTCTTCCTCCAAGAGGCAGCCTCTGGTCCTAGGAACCAAAAGTGTGGATGGTCTCGCATTAGTCTGAGGGCCGCAGATAAGCCCCATCACAACAAAGACCCCTCTTCGGCAATCAGGGAAGGGTCAGGGAGGGGGTCTGCCCCTCCAGACAGTCCTTGGCCTGGCCCTATCCCCGAGGCAAGATGGGAGCGCGGCTCAGCCTCTGTGCTCCCAAGGGACCTGCAGCCGTTTCTGCCCCAATCCTCACCTAGATAACACCTCACCCCACAGGTGAGGGTGGGCTGAAGAGCAACAACCCCTTACGGGTGCCGTCCATCCCTGGGATGCTCCCCGGAAGCCCCAAGATGCTGCAGATACACCCCCAAGTGACACCCAAGCACCAACGTGATGGAGGCAGGCCTGCCAGGGAGCCAGGAGAGGAGAAAACCCGCCTGATTTACAGAATTTACCAAATGGGTCTGTTTTTCACCACGTTCCAGTCCTTTTGGGAAAACTCCAGGTTTTTAGGAGAAGTAGATTAATGGCAGGGAGTTAATGGGGCAGTGATATATCCTGCCTGAAATTTTTTGAAAAGTTCGGCGTTTAGGCGTCCAAGTCCAGCGGACCTGCTGTGATTTAGGACGGCGGCCCCTGAGAACAGGCAGGCCCGCTACGTCGGTAAATCTGCTAAACGAGGTCGTTTCTGGAGGGCGGTTTTCAAGATCTACAGCCTGATGTGTTGCCAAACTTCCCGGCTAGCTGAGACCCCAAATGCAAAGACAAAAGAAGCACACCGGGCTGAACGCCCGGACCCCGCTCTTCCAGGAGGTGGGAAAGCCCGTTCGGAGCAGGTGGCTCCCCCTGGGGACCCAAGGCGAGCTGAACTCAAGTTCTCTGGCTTTCTGCTCTGAGGGCAGAAAGGGGTTCAAGAATAAAGGAGTTCCAGAGAATAGAGCCAAAAGGGAACCGAGAGATCACCTACGGCAGTTTCGCCGTGTCGGTGGGAAGCTGGCTCCTCAGATGCCAGTGCGCATGGCAGCCGGTGTCTCGGACCAGGACCTAACTTGACGTTGGGCAACGGCATCCCACCCACCAAAGCCCAGCCAGACCACCGAGCCCGGGTCCACCCTTTTCTCAGAGAGATTCTGATCGATCTCACCAAGAGGAGGCAGGATGGAATCATGCTTTTCCAAGTTCAAGTATCACCAGCTACCCAGCTCTTCTCAGAGTGACAGACGCTGCTGAAACACAGCAGCTGGGGATGGAGCCCTCTTCTCTGGCAAGCCCTGCGTGGAACGATCACACACACCACACCAAATCTTCCCGTGGGCCAGTCACAGCCACTTGTCCCAGGATGCGACTCCCCCTTACTCTGTAGCTCCCACCGATGGGAAAGTCCGTATCCGATCAATTACGATGTCATCATTCCCCATTACCGTTGCTGGACGAGTCCACGACTGGATTAATTTATCATCTGCCTTCCTGGTTGTTTTCTGCCTATTGCTCTCTTTATACCAAAATCACATGTAAGTAGAACTTAAATAGCCCAAACAGGTATTTGCATTTGTCTTGACTGCTGATGTCAATTCATTAGCGGCATTACTGCTGCTTTGCTGGGTTTCTCCACACTCCTCCCTGATTTTGAAATCCCTAGGACCAAACCTCTTATCTGTGGACTTTAAGCAGTGGCAAAGATAATCCCGAGGGAAAGTCCTGCTTGACATCAGGGGTTGCCCTTTCTGGTGGATTTCCAGGACCCACCCGCAGGCACCTGTGACCCCTTCACGCATGGCTTTGTGGGCACTGACTGGGAACCGGGCACGGTGGGCCAGGTGCTACCGCTGGGTCCCTTTTGGCATAGGTGATGCTGCTGGTGGCTGCCGCAGCAGCTCAAACTCAAATCTCCCTCCTGGAGCTCAGAGTAATCTGATGATCGCAGTGGATAATTAGAGTCTCTTATCAAAACAATTAGCGGATGAATGAACAGCCAGTCCAGTCTCTGACACAACTGCAAGGGAACAGCAATGGGGGATGGCGGGGGGAGGCAGGGGAAATGACGAACTCCAGCCTCCCCAGCCTCCCGCCATCCTGCCCCATCCTGCCTGGGGCCTCCAGAGCAGGAGACACACTGCTCCAGGCTCATCTCCGCCCCCGCCCCCGCCTCTGCCTGGAATGCCCTCCCCTCCCCAGAGCCTTCCCTTTTTTAGCCAGGTCAGGCTCCTTTCCCTCTGGCTGGCTTGGTGAGGTGGCCACTGGCCCTCCTCCCTGCAGAAAGCTCCCCGCAGTCAGGTCACACAGTCTGTGTTCTCAGCAGCCTCAGCCCTGGCTGGGACACCCCGGGGCTGGACTCCTGGAGCATTTCCTTCACGCAGCTCCAGGCACCGGGAAGGGGCTCCGTAAATGTTTATGGAGCACAGGAGCGAGGCCAGCCCGCTTCTGGGGCGCAGCTTTCATGGGACTACCCAGGCCGGTCCACCCTGTGCGCCCCCCCCATCTCCAATTTCATTAGCTAATGTTCAAAATTCAAAGCTCATCCCTCAAGCCTGCGTCTCCCGTCTCCCGTCTCCCGTCTGTAAACAGGCCTCTGAGTCCGATATCATTTGTTTCCATCGGCGAAAATACACAAGGATTAGCCGGGAAGCCCTCTGGAAACATAATCCGAAGTAGTCTGAATGGTACAGTGGGAATGACGTGCCCCAAGAGCTGGTCCTCCCTGCCTGGTTTTTGGATTTGGAAGGTGGGACTGAGAAGGTATGGGAGATCTAGAGGGCTTTTACCAACAGGCCAGGAGAGCCTGTTGGCCTTGTGGTTTCTAAGCTGCCACTGGGGATGGGGCGTCCTCTCGGCCCGGCCTCTCTAGGATCCTACCCAGAGTCACGCTCAAATGCAATACTCCTGGGGTGTCCTGATGGAGTGGGGCACCCCCCCCACACACACTTCCTCATGTTCAACAGAAAAGAGAAGGAAAAAGAATAAAGAAAAAAGGCAGGGGCCGAAGCAGAGTTCCGCATCTGCTTTGTTTTCCACCGAGTTCCTTTCAAGGCCTGGGTTCTGCTAAGCCCTCGAAAGCCAGGGCATCATCTGTCCACGCCCGCAGCAATCTGCCGCCTGCCCGTCTCTGACAGCCATCAATCACTCCGTAATGTGCTGACCTCAAGGCTCAGGGGACGGAATTTTCAAGTCAAACGTGGCCGTTAACATAAATAAAGCATTGCCCTGGATTTCTTTCTTTCTTCCTTTCTCTCTCTCCATAACCCCCACCCTTCCTCTCCCCCTCCCCTGGCCGCCGCTCTTGATGATTCTGCAGCTGCTGCTGGGGACTCGGTAGGCAACAAAAGTGAGGGCAGACAGGCAGAGTGGAATGGCAATTCTACTTTTCTGAGTCATAACAATTATGACGTTGTGATAAGAACATTTTCTATGAATTTTTAAGCACCAGTTATCCTGTTTTGCAATGGTCCTCGGAGGGGGGGGGGAAGGACGGCAGATTCAGCAGGACTGAGGGCTATAATCTACCATCCTGAGCAAGGCAGACCCCTAGGGTCCCTTTGGCACGCCCTCACCCCCCTACCCCGTGCCCCCTCTAGCTGGGGCTCACTCTACTTCTTAAATAAAGCAGTTGTCCTTTAAGCACATTTATATGCAAAAGACTTCCATATACCAAATATAGTTCTGTGTGCAGCGTTTATTTTTAAACATGAGGAAGAGTCTCCCATAATAAAGCTCATGATAAATGTTATGATCCTCAAAATGGTTTTTAGGGGAAGAGGAAGAGCAGCTAGAGGGACTGAGAGGGAGCATGGGGGCTTTTACCCCCAAGTCTCCCCCTTCTGCTCCACAGCCATCTCGACCTCATACGGAGGCAGGTCCCATGCAGGGAAATGCCGCCCGCCCTCCATTCCCTCTCCCTGCACCCTGACAGCAATACACTGGGGACCCAGCAGGGGAACAGTGAGCACAGGCAAGGTCCTCCATGCCAAAAGGACAGTCCCCAGAGATATAAGCCCCTGACCCAGAAGAGGGCAGGCAGTCCTGTCTGAGCCCAGTGACTGGCAGAACTCTTTTCGAGTGCTCCAGTCAGGACCTTGGAGTCACCACTGAGGCCCGCCTGAGAGAACAGATTAAGGTGACAGGAAGTTTCTGACCAGGGTCAGGATACCTGCACCGGGCTCTGGTTCTGGCTTGGCCACTGATCTGTGTGACCTTGACCAAGGCACTGCCCCTCTCTGGGCCTCCACTTCCTCATCTACATAATGGCAGAGGCCAGGGTACAGGGACTCCTCCAAGTTCCTTCCTGGACGGAGCTTGCATGACTACCTGTCAAACCAGAATCTTCCCAGACAGCTCTCTCTCAGGCACAAGGCTGCTTTGCCCACCGGGGTTTCTAAGCTCCTCAACCAGCATAACCATGTCTTGACATCCTCACTCACATCTTGAAAAACCCTGAAGCTCCTCCAATTCCTCCTGGGAGAAAAATCACCAGCTGGGTTGCCAGGGTGTCTTGATAAAAGCCACACACCATGACAATAGGATATAAACCCCACAGGCTGATTCACCCTCCAGCGGCATCACCCTCACCTGTGGCCCAATCTAAATGGAGCTTAGAAGGTGCCAGCATCCCAGCCTTGGAAGTTAAGTGCTGGCCAAAGGTTGCCCCACAGAACCAGGCTCCCCACACAACAGGCCCGCCCTCTGTGGAGTTCTAATGCTGCAGGGCGCATGACCGTCTCTGGGCAGGGCCTGGAGTGTGCGTTTTCCCTCTTTTGATCCTCCAGCTGGTGGGTTTTCCTAGGAAGTGAAAAGGGTCCCCAGATTGAAGTAGCTGGAGACCAGTGCCTATTTCACAGGTCCAACAGGAAAGTTGCAGTAACTATGCTGGAGCCTCTGTGTGCCTTTACAACCCCAAAAACTGGGGAGTCAAACATATATCCTGGGAGTTACCGCTGTGGTGGAAGGGATCAGTGGCATCTCTGGAGTGCTGGGACGCGAGTTTGATTCCTGCCCCGGCACAGTGGCTTAGGGATCCAGTGCTGCCACAGCTGTGGCATGGGCTACAACTGTGGCTCGAATCTGTTCCCTGTCCTGGGAACTCCACATGCCGTGGGGCAGCCAAAAAATAAAAGGAAAAGAAAAGAAAAGAGATAGGGAAAGAGGAAACAAACCAGCCCTGTTGTGCTCTATCAAAATTCCCAACCCACAGAAACCATGAGTATGAAAAATTATTGGGTGGGGAGGTGGGGGACCCATATGTCCTGGACTTCTGGAAGAAAGGGACTTTGAGTCTAGTCCCCAGACCCCACCAAAACTCTGCCAGAGGAAGAGAGACAGACAACCACCCCATCAAAGGCAGGAGAGCAGGGGTGGGTTTAAACACACCTGTGACCCTAAGGATGAATAACAGACTTTTTTTAAAAAAAAAAGACTGTTCAAGGTAGACACATTAGGAAAGCTGCATATTTATCTCAGTGACATTTTAAAATATGCTGCAAAAAGCAAAATCTTAAATCAAGATGCATTTTTCAAGGCATGTTGTATCAGGGACAGATCTGCTTCCTTTCTCCCTTGAAAGATAGAGGATTACCACATGTGACCGAGTCTAGGCCTCCTGCACGATCAATACTGAGTTATGTTTTAGAGGGGGCAGGCAGGTTGGCCAGGCTGAGGCTTGAAACCACATGTGGCCCACTGTCAGGGCCTCGGCCTCCCCCGGGGGCCCCGAAGCTCAGTCCAGGCCCCGCGCTCTGGGGAGCCAAACGAGCCTCAGAGCCACCACAGGCTCTGGGGAGGCTCATCAGAAGAGGACGTTTGCCCGACACCATTCAGGGATCCAGCTCCTGCGTCAGCTGTTCCAAGGTGCAACCCCAGGCAGGGGCCCCAGCCTCTAAGGCTCCGGATGCCATGGCAGCGAACGCTCTGCACACAACAAAGGCACCCCTCCCGAGACCTGGGGGAGGGGCCCCTCACTTCACAGTTCCCATTAGGCTGCTGGGGTTGCGTGGCAGGCGAGAGGAACCCCAGATTGCTTTGCAGGTGGATTTTGGTCAAACGTTCCATAAGCTTAGGGGCAGAGCTTTCAACATACACTAAAGGGCTGTACAGCCCAAACAACCCAGGTTTACACCTGCTGCCCTGACACACTGATGCCTAGCACAGCCTGGCTAGAAGAGTATCCTGGTTGACGAGTGCCTGGGGGCTCCGTGGGTTACGGATCCCGTTTGTCCCTGCTGTGGCTCTGGTTACTGCTGTGGTGTGGGTTCGATTCCCTGGCCTGGGAACTTCAGCATGCCTTGGGTGTGGCCAAAGAAAAAAAAAAGTATCCTGGTTTAGGTATCATATGGTCCTTAACATCCTCCACCCCAGTCTTGAGCCAAAGGAGGAAAGAGACCTGCATCACCTCCTAGACACACACACACACACACGCCAGGGCAGCCCCCAAAAAAGAAAGGCCCGGAAACACAGAGGCAAGTGCTCTCAAGGGCTCTTTGCTGGGCTCTTCATCAGACCTGAGCCAGACGGAGCCCTGGAACAAAGCCCACTGACAAGGGGAAAAAAAAAATTTGATCAGTGTAACTGCTGCTACCGAGGAAGGAGGCAGCACCAAGGGGGGCGAACGAGGCTCAGAGGTGACCAGAGGTGACCACGAGGGCATGTCATCAACCCCACCTTACCATACACCCGCCCTTAAGCTTATACCCCAACCTTAGCCCACAGCTCAGAAAGGAGTTAATAACGTGCCCCCCAGGGGCACTGCCCTGTCTCACTGGCGGCCACGTGCCTCTTCCGAGGCCCATTCCTGTTTCATTCACCCTTGTGGTCACCAAAGTCTTCCCGGCACAGAGCCCAAGATGTTACTGTAAGTCAGCCCGCCAGCAGTCCCTTGGGGCAAAGGGGAGCGAGGGAGGGGAGGTCTCCAAGATCATCGGTCATCTCACATCCCCCCACCCTCGCCCCCTCTGGCAGAGGTACCCAGAGCTCCTCGTGTGTCACCCTCAAGGTGAAGACACAGGCTCTACCTGGTGACACGGCCCAAAGCTCAATACAACCGACAGTTCTGACCTCTTGCAATCAAAACATTCCTTCCCTGAGCCCCGAACTGAGGGACACGATCAGCCAAAAAGTCCCCCAGGAAGGCTCCCATCCTTGCCAATGACAACCAAGCCGTAAAGAGACATCCTTAAGAGTTGGTCAACAAGGGCCACTGTGGGCCGTGCCATCTCTCTAGAGCACCCAACTTCAGCGGCGGTGACGGGGTTACCCCACACTATAGTGGGGACAGGGGTCTTGGCAGAGCCTGGGACTGAGGAAGCAGCTCGTTACAGTCATGACGGCATTGTTAAATGGTTTATTAAACTTTGCAAAGAAAAATACATCCATCAATGCAAGTGCTTTTCTATACAAAATGTCCTCATTCTAAGGAGAAATAAAGATTTACACATGTATACACACATAAGCATATGTCTCCATATGATAGCCTCCACATGTAAAGTCATCTGTATAGAAAGAAACACAGGTATGTGCCCTGCTGGAGAGACAAAGGCGTATTATCTGGGTAAGGGCACGTTACATCACAGAAGTGTGTGCACACATGCACACATACTTAAACCACATGCCAAAATCATTTCCAGATGCTACAGTCTAGGATATCCTTTGTTAAGGAAGAGGAGAAAAAAGCCTGCCCTTCATGGCCAGATACTTGGGTTCAGGTTACATGAAACAGGATTAGCTCAGAAAATAGTACAACTTCACAGCCAAGGCAAAAACCAAAGAACGAAAACCATGTAAACAGCCAACACAATGGCAAGACGAAACACAGTGACAAAAGGCCAAAGGCTTCTGGTTTTACCCTGACACTCCTCCCAGCACCTCACACCTGAGATCTAACAGGGAGGAGAGATCTCTCCGGCCCAGTAACAGGGCCTGAGGGCCTCCCAAGGCAAGATCCAGTGGCATCCGATTCGGGAGAGAGGTTGTGGACCTGACACCTGCCTGTGCCCGCTGTCAGCCGTGACCCAAGGCCATGCCAAACAGCTGGCCAATCCTCCTCCAGCAACCTCTCTACTCTGAGCGGTCACCACCAGGGCCAGCGTCCACGCCCGCAGCATGGGTGCAGAGGAAGAAGAAGTAGTGGCAGAGAAGAGACCAAGAATGGCAAGGTCTCCTGTCCCAGTCATCCACCAGCAACCGAAGCCAAGGCAACAGTCCTCCGGAGAAGCCACAACTCCAAACACACGTGTGCCCTGCACTTCCCAACACAGGTCTTAGCACATGTCACCTGCCCTTCCCAAGAGCCTCCAACCACATGTCCATGTGGGTCTCACTCACTATCATGAAAATCACTGGTCACAGACCTGCAGGACTGAAAGGCCACTGGAGGTTATCTAGTCCAAATCATCTTATCTCCCAGATGAGAAACCAGGGCTCAGAAAGGTTAAGCAACTGGCCTGAGGTCACACAGCTCACAAAGTGGAAGAGCTGAGATTAGATCCCAAAGCTGTCTGGCAAAAGGAGGGACAACTGGGATAATCAGACAGTGGCGATCAAGGAAGGCAGCGGAGGGAAAGGAAACCTACGTGGCAGTCACAGTCAGCGCACCAGCTCTGCAAGAGAAGCAGCAGCAGAAGTAAGATGCCAGGAGACCAGAAGTGGAAGAGGAGGCCGCAGAGCAGGGAGGACACGGTATATACAGCCAGGACACCTGGGTTCTAGTTCTGGCTCTGCCACGGATGACCTGAGACACCTTGGCCAGGTCACACTGCAAATCTGGGCCTTGTTTCCTCATCTGTAAAATCAAAGCACTGGACAAGATGATCCTCGTTCCAAGTCACCAGGATCTGACTCTAGCTTCAGGCACACTTGCTGGTGATGGGGCCTCCAGCAAGTCACCTCACCTCTCTCTGTGCCTCTGTTCCCTGACCTGAGACAAGGGGGTTCCAGGCTCCCAGGGCTCCTTGGTGGGTGCTCTGAGGGGGCTGTGTAAGCCTAAGGGGTGCGCCCAAGTCATCAGGACGGACCAGAGCCAGCTGACTGGCTCCCCTGCCTGCAGCCAAAACTGCCACCAGACGAGGGGCCCAAGTGTGAGTCGAAAGCACCAGAGAGCCAGGCCGAGTGCCCGCAGGGACCAGAAGGGACAAATAAAGTGTGTCGCTGCTGGCACTCAGGTCAGGAGGCAAGCAGACGCATGCACACGCCTCCTCCCACGCAGCATTGTTCCCAGTGCCTCCGTCAGCAGTTCTGCCGGGCTTGACGGCCGGGGCTTCCTAATAGGGCAGGATGGCCCTGGCGGACACCCGGTCACTTCCCCTCCAGCGGCCCACGGGGACATACCACTGCCTGGGGTGGGGGATGTGCCAGGAAAGCTGGGCTTGTCCTCAACAAAAGACTGGGAGGCAGCCAGCCACGCGGGTGGGCCAGGGCGGGGGGCTGGGAGGTGCCTCTGGTGCCCCGCACAGGTGGTCTCCTGCACCCTCTCGCCTCTGCAGGCGGCCCTGAAGGATAAGTTGTCTCACCCAGCAGCAGGGAGCTCACTGCTTCCTCTCCAAGGTCTTTTTTCCACAGGCACTTGGTGTCCAGATTTTATTTTATTTTGATTTTTTTTTTTGATGTATTTTAAGCAGACAGAAGTGTTTTTTTTTTTGTCTTTTTGTTTTATCTAGGGCTGTACCCGTGGCATATGGAGGTTCCCAGGCTAGGGGTCTAACAGGAGCTGTAGCTGTCGGCCTTCACCACAGCCACAGCAACACCAGATCTGAGCCGCATCTGCAACCTACACCACAGCTCACGGCAACGCCGGATCCTTAACCCACTGAGCAAGGCCAGGGATCAAACCCACAACCTCCTGGTTCCTAGTCGGATTCGTTAACCACTGAGCCACGACGGGAACTCCTGGTGTCCAGATTTTAGACCCTCTCACATTTACACACTCACCCTCAGACTGTGGTTCTGCCCTGGATCCAAACCTAAGAGCCAGCATCCTGCAGACAGTCAACTCTCTCCCCACATACCCTCTCCACCCCAACCAGTCTATTCTCTGCCCAAGGCTGCACGGTCTAGGAAATAAGCACACTGTGCCAGGCCAGCTGGCTTTGATGCCCAGCTCAGCCACTTAGAAGCTATACATCATCTTGGGCACCTCACTGAACATCTCTGTGCCTTGGTTTTCTCATCTGAGGAACAGAGCTAACAATGGAGCTGAGACATATACTAACAGTTTGGAACGGTGCCTGGCACATAGCGAAGAGCATACAGAAGCCTTCTGAAGTTCACATCGTGGCTCAGTGGTTAACGAATCTGACTAGGATCCATGAGGATGCAGGTTCGATTCCTGGCCTCGCTCAGTAGGTTAAGGATCCAGCATTGCCGTCAGCTGTGGTGTAGGTTTCAGACTTGGCCTGGATCTGGCATTGCTGTGGCTGTGGTGTAGGCCGGCAGCTACAGCTCCGATTTGACCCCTAGCCTGGGAACCTCCATATGCCATGGGTGTGGCCCTAAAAAGCAAAAAAAAAAAAAAAAAAGCCTTCAAGCTAAATGCCATCATTTCCTTCAACATTTCTTCACCAAGAATCTGCACCATCTACTGACCCTCGGCTTCACTTCCAATAGGACAGGCTCTGGTTCCGGCTGGTTCTGCCACTTTCTAGCAGCGTGAACGCTGGGCAAGTAACTTAAGCTCTCAGGCCTGGCTTTCCTCTTGTGAAAAAAGATCCTCTGACTTAACCTCAAAAGATGCATTTAAAGATGGAAGGCTAATGCATGTAAAGCACCTAGCCGTTATTATGAATTATTCAGCATAACAACATCTTCATCCTCCTCATGGACATCGTGCTCGCTCAGCGAGCCTGCGTTACTGTCTTTCAGTGACGGCCAACCGCTGGCACACAGAATTGACTGTCGGGTACCTTCGAGGGGTCACTTTCTCACTCTCTGTTCAAATGAAGCTTCCTCATCCCGTGCCTGTGAAGCTGGAAGGTTTTTTGGAACCCACGGACAGGACTTTACATTTATGCCTATTAAATATCACCCTGTTGTTTCCAACCTGGGGTGCGGGCAGGAGGATTCACTAATCAGCTCGGACTCAACCCGCACAGGAGCACTATCCCCGGAGGCGCTGCAAACCCTTAGGAACGAGGACAGGGTCCAGAGAAGCCCGACTCTCAGAACTAAGGAGGTGACAGCCTCGGCTGGGAGGGCCTTGGCCAGCACCGCCCTCTGTGTGTCCAATACCCGCATGCAAGAGACAGCTCTTATTACCAGCCTCCTACGGGGGTGGGGCGGGCCGGGCTGGAGGTTTACCACGCTTTCAAAAAGAAAGCCACATGTGCAAACTGTTGTCATCAACACTGCCCCCTTGCAGAGCGTCTCCTGTATTCCTCCCCACACAGTAATGTGTTTCATTTCTTCAACATAAACACGATCAGATTTATTACATTCCGGCAATAGTTCCACAATGGGGACTGAGAAAGCTAGGTTTCCTGGGAATAAAAGGTACTTGCGCTTAAGTGGGCAAAGAAAAAAGGAGGAAAAAAAGGCAAAAACCAGCTTTCAGACTCTGGGGCCAGGCGACTACAGACCACGCGAGAACCTTAATGCAACTGACTCGCAGTGGCTGCAGGAGACAGAGGCCAATTTAAGGTTGGAGTTCAAGAGGATGTGTCGGGCCGGGCTTAAAACCTGCCTGCCTCAGACTGCAGAGCTTCAAGCCATTTAAAGTCTACCTACCCTGATCTCAGACACATCAATTCAACAAACCCTTCCTGGGACCCCGAGAGGCCTGATAAGGCCTCATCTCGGCCTGTCCCCAAGAGACAGGTATGCACGCAAGATCCACTAAGGCCAGCACTCTGTGCTCCGGAAGGTGCCAGAAAAGCAGCAGGGGGCAGGGTTCGCTGAAGGACTTTTAGCTCTTACTTCTTCTCCCAGGCTGGATGAGGCAGCACCAGCACAGGGATTCCTGGGGAATGCGGGCAGGAAAAGGAAGCCGTCAGGGGCGGGGCAGGAGAAATGAGTCTCACAAGGGAGGGCTCCTAGCACGAGCCCCTGTGATGTCATGGGACAAGCACGGCACCGGAGCCAGAGAGACTACTCCATGCCAGCTCCACCGTTTCCTGTGCGGCTTTGCCCAGACTGCTTAACCTCTCTGAGCTTCAGCCACCGCACCTGCAGAGAGAAGGCAATGACACTCTGGGCTCTAGTGTCACCTTTGGTGATCACTAACCTTTTTGTTTTTTAAGGATCTGTAAGTCTCTCTCTCTCTGTTTTTTTTTTTTTTTTTGGCCTTTTTAGGGCCGCACCCGCAGCATACGGAGGTTCCCAGACTAGGGGTCCAATCGGAGCTGCAGCTGCCAGCCTGCACCACAGCCACAGCAATGCTGGATCCAGGCCACAGCCGTGACCTACACCACAGCTCACGGCAATGCCAGTTCCTTAACCCACCGAGTGAGGCCAGGAGTCGAACCCAAGACCTCGTGGATACTAGTCGGGTTTGGGACTGCTGAGCTATGAAGGGAAGTCTGTGGTGAGCACTAACTTTTTAAACCTCTCACTCTCTACCCAGGCGACTATAAAACGGTAGGCCATCCACTTGACTTTGCAACAGGCTAGGTTAACACGAGTTGAGACTAAACAGATACTGTACGACATGTCCCCCACGACCCACTCAAACCCCTCCTGAAATCCCAGAGACTCCACTCCTTACCTCCCACTAAGGAGAAGGGACCGGATTCATTCCTGCACAAGCTCAGTACCTGAAAGGAGAAAGCAGCACCAGCCCGGCCCTCCCAGGCCCAGGAAGCCAGTGGGCACTGAGCCGATGCCCCCGCCTTGGCAGGGCGGCCCAGTTCAGCAGCTTTTCAAAGTCAACAGAGGAAGGTTTTCAAATCCTAAAAGGCTTCTCAAGCCCCTTCTAATCTGCCTGCCATTTTGTTTCGTCTGCTCAGTTCAAGTCAAGGGGAACTTGACATTTGGAATACTAACTGCAAATAATCCCGCGCCAAGGACAGGGCCTGGCGGGCTGCAGTGTCAGCATGTGGCTCACAAGGATGGTGGGGACACTCCAGACATTTCAGCTATTTGCAGAGGGTCCCAGAAGGCACAGGCTGAGTCAGGCCCGGTGGCCACCAGGGCGGGGGGACCACCCAGAACTGTCAGTTACCCCAAGGGCAGGGCTGTACTCACTGGCTTCCTCAACACCCCACCCTGGGCATGGCAGAGGAGAGATGCTGCTCAGGAGGCTAGGTTGGCAGAAACAGTGTTGGACGAATGAATGCATGCAAAGAGTGGAAGGGGAAACCAGGACGCATTCTGCAAACTCCAGGTGGGAGCTCTGCTCCAAAGCAGCCTCAGGTGCTTCTCTGTACTTGCACTCTGCAAACACCCCACGGCTAGTTTGAACAGTGGGACCTGCCAACAACCCTCCTCCCAGAGCCACACACCCCAGTCCACAGGACATGCAGGTAGGACCCCATACCTGTCCCCTGCACACACACTCCTGGCCCTGTGGGCATGCCAGGCCAGGACCAGCGTTTGGGGACCTGGCTGCCTCTACCCCAGCTGTGCAATAACCCCCTCTGGCCTGCCCTCTTAAGAAGACAAGGGACAGGAAGTGCCAAGAGGCCAGAGGAGGCAGAGACTTCAAGGGCAGGCTCAGTGTGGCTGAGGCTGACCTCCAGTCTCCGAGCTCTGAAGAAACAGGGCTTGGCTGGCATGCAGTGTATTTTTCTCCAACTTTTCAAAGACAGTGAGCCCTTTGGGTACAAAAATAAAATCCCAGGACCTCAACTGAATAAAACAGAAGGACTGTAACCACCCATAATGTCGTGTATGTATACACTCGGCCCTCCGTATCCACAGGTTCTTCATCCATGCAACACTCAGGTTGGTTGAATCTGCAGATATGGAGCCCACAGATTCGGAGGGCCCAATATACCAGGCCATTTGATGGAAGAGACTTGAGTATCCACGGATTTTGGTATCCACAGGGGGTTCCTGAAACCAACCCCCGCAGACTTCGAAAGAAGACTATACAAATAAAGCTCAACAGCAAATAAACCCAAAGTACATACTTGAAACCTCTTGTCCCCCAGTTCATCAGATCAACTCCTGCAACGTATCACCTCTTCCAAGAAGCTGCCCCTAACCACGATGCATGAGTGACCCTCGCGCCCCTCTGCCGTGTTCCCAAAGCTCGCGTCCCCTGCTATGACAACACTGGACTCCCAGTACCTCCAACAGAGCCAGGCACTGATGCTCGGCTGCTACATGCTAAAGCAAATGTTTATTTTCCATTTCCCCAACCAGACTCTAAAACCCTCGAAGGATAATACTTTGACTTCACTCTGCAAGTACCTGAAAAAGATCTAGCACGTATCTCAAAGCTGGAAAAACCATCCCATGAATAAATAAGGGAGTGGATGAGCCCACAGCCTCTCACCTGTACCGCCCCCTCCACCCCAGGAAGGAATCTGAAGAACCCTGGAAAACCTAAGCCAAAAGAAGACAACTCCAAACTACGCAGGTGATGGCATAGCCACTGGGGCCCTCCGCCTTCAGAGAAATACATCTCTACACACCCAAGGGGTATGAGCTTGAGTTTCCGTTCAGATGCAGGCAGCAAAGGGAGTTCTCGCTTCCCGGCCAAGGCTAAACAGGGACTCAACCACAAACATCCAGTAATGCTGAACATGACGTGAATGATATAAAAATAGCTCCTGTATCTCGTGCCCCCAACTCTTCTACTCAGCAACACAAAGGGCAGAGCAAAGTGACACCCCTAACAAGCCTCAGCTTGTTCCGGCACGGACAGCCCCAGCCTCCTGCATCTGGACCAGCTGCTGGGAGCCAACAGGGGATTCCAAATTGCATTTTAATTACCATAATTTTTCACAGGTACCTGAAACCAGACCGTGACAACCGTGCGAGAAATCCCCAAGTATGATGCACGAGGTCTGTGTTACAAGTCAGTGTTCTGCACACACACCTTTCCTCCCACGCCCTGCGTTTCATGAGGCACTTCACACTTTGCAGAATGCTTTCGGGGCCCTTCTCTCACCCACAGGCTCTGGATTGAGACAATACGATTTCATTCCAGGCTCTGAGGTCTAGTGCCCTCTACAGAGACCTTGGATGAAAGGAAGGAAAGACAGACTGGGGCTGGGGAGTGCTTTCTTATCCCACAGGGTTAGCAGGAATATTAAAGACCAAATGGAAAGCAGAGTGAATATTTTTAAAGAGAAAGCATCTATTTAAGGTAATTCACACTAGGCAGAGAGTGGATCCTTAACAGACACATGCTCAGTGTGGACGTGTCTCTACAGCTAGCAGTTAGGAGAATGAGCTCTGGAATTAACCTGCTTACATCTGAGTCCGGGCTCTGCAACATTTTAGCTGTGGAATCTGAGGCTAGTTAATTAACCTTTCTGGGCCTTAGTTGCATCAACTGGAAATAAGGGTGACGGCAATAAACAGAGGCTCGCTGAGTCCAGTGAAATAAATACAAGTAAAATTCTAGCAGGGTGCCCAGGCCCAGCACACAGTAAGCACTCAAAAAAATATTTACTAAGGGAGAAGGGAACTGCGAGTGCCTTAAAGAAGGGACAGGCACAATGCACGGTTTTAGCTCCCCACTCAGGCAGACAGCATAAGCGAATTCTAGAAGTAAGGGTGGTGTGGGGAGCAGGACTCTACAGCCTGTGTTCTGTCTGAACATTCGCATCTTTCTCCCCCGCCCTCCGCGGCCCCACCCCAAGGATAAGCTTTTGAGGAAGGGACTGTGTCACGTCGCTTGTTGGTAAGCCCTTGGGTGCCTGATATGTGACTGGCATGAAACTTCAGCTCGGTCAATATTTACAAAATTAATTGAACAAATTAATTTATCTCTTGTGCCTCTGTGTACTCCAGATATCAAAACGAAGCAGGCTGCACAAAGAACGTCCTCTAAAGGCAGTGTGTCTCTGCGGCTGCAGTAATATTTGCAAAGGGAGTTGGCCCCTCCAGGCATCCCCGAGCGCCGGCCCGACCACGCGGCTGTTTGCTGCGGCAGAGGAGCAGAGCGCTTCCCCGGAAAGGCCCCGGGGACCCTGTTCTCAGGGGGATAAGTGACATCAAGCCCACTCATTGCCCCAAATTGTGGGAATCCTCGCACCTGCCGAGGGGCAGCGGGGAGGAGGGAACAAATGGAAAAGTGCCTCCCAATGCAACCCCAAAAGAGAGCCTACAGGCAGTGAGGAGCGAGGACACGTTTTATTTTTAGCCACCAATGACAGAAAGTTACTCTCAGAACAGTGCAAATTCTGCTTCATCACCCTCAGAAACTTCCCAGGATCCCCAGTGGCTTCCCAGGGGAATGGTGATTGATGAGGGGGAGGGAAGAATTTCTGGGGCCCCTCAGAGGTGGAGGGCGGGACACAGAAAAGGGAGGTGAACCAGGTGGGGGAGGAAAGGAGAGGGTCCTCCGGGAACCACTGGTCCCCTAGGCCCAGATGGTTGGAAGCAAAGAAGGCTGCTCTAAGTGGTTACAGCACCCCTGGCTAGTGGGAGGCAGGGGGTCCCCATCAGAGCCAATCCAAGGACCAAGGCTGTCACCGACACCCACCCCCAACCCTGGGAGGCCCCAGGCTATGGAGTCACAAAGATTAGAGTTCCAACATGGCCTGGCCTCTGCCGCATCCTGCTGCAAGCAATCAAAGTTCACCGTGCCTCCATTTCCTCCTCCACAAATTGGCACCGCCACTCTGAGCCACCACACGGGGCAGTGAAAAGATGCCCGCCCAGGAGGTACGGGAGGTACCTGGCACTGGATTCATCACCTTTAAACAATTTAACTGTGGTTCAAGGAATAGCCTTCACGAGGTCTGATGTGAGGTCTTGGCCAAGTCCTTTCTGTTCTCTGGCTGCACGTTTTCCCACCCACCAGAGGAAAGGTGGGGGGGGGGGGCAGACAGCCTTTGAGAGGGGCCCACTCTGGGGCACTGGAAGAATTCTCCTCCTTTTGCAGTTCCTGGTGTGGCTCAGCAGGTTACAAACCCAACTAGTATCCATGAGGATGTGGGTTCAGTCCCTGGCCTCGCTCAGTGGGTTAAGGATCCAGCGTTGCTGTGAGCTGTGGTGTAGGTCACAGACGCAGCTCGGATCCCGCATTGCTGTGGCTCTGGCATAGGCCGGCAGCTGTAGCTCCAATTTGACCCCTAACCTGGGAACCTCCATATATCATAGATGCAGCCCTAAAAAGAAAAAAAAAAGTCTCCTCCTTTCAAGGGTCGGGGTCCCGACTCTGAAACCATATCCTGACCTCACCGCGGGCCCACACCTCTAAGAACATTAGAAAATCACAGTGAATTTTGATTACTTTTATCCCCTCCACCCTTACCCATACTGTACCCATGGGCCAAACAGAATAGACCCTGACCTGCCATCTACCCACTCCACGAGGATTTATAACCCCTTTACTGTGCCAAGCTGGGCAGTGAATATTTAGCAAACAGGACAGACCGATCCTGCCTTCCCCAAGCTTCATTACCAAATGCTGTAAAAAGTAAGTGAATTATTTTATTATGCCTGTGGTAAGAGCTCCAAAAGAGAACTGGGACACTTGAGGGTACATAACGGGAGGCCTGACCCATGGGGGTCAGGGAGTGCCCTTCAGGTTGAGGGCTGAAGGAAGAGCAGGTGCCAACCGGGAGACCAGCCCGGGGAGAAAGGGAAGGGACTCACGCCCCTTCCAGGCAGGGGCAACAGCATGTGCAAAGGCACTTCTGAGAAAGCAAAAGAAGGCCAGTGGGGCTGGAGAGCAGAAACGGACGCCGAAACCGCCCAAGTCGTGGCTGGCAAGGCAGGCTTTCAAATGCGGATTGCCACCGTGCTCCGCGGAGGCCTCCACCAGCCCCTCTACCCTCCCCTACCCCAGAGGGGTTTCCCAGAACCTCTGGGTTTAGGTAAAGTTTCTCTGCACAGACAGCACCAGGAAAGAGGCAGGTGGCCCAGGGCACAGCAAAGCAGGGTGGTCTCAAGAATCCGGGCGTGGCAGCCTGGCCCGGAACTGGCTCATACATGGAGACCCTCCTCAGATGCCCTTTCTCATTTTACTAAGGATCTGCTCCATCCCTGCCCCCTATTCCCACTTGTTTTGCTTCTGGTCTTATTTTTATTTATTTTTAAACCGGGGCCTGCTTACGGTCAGGTTAATGCATTTTTAAAAAGAAAGCTTGAATGTGCTGCACCCTCCCTCTGAGGAGAGTGGATCAATAGCCCTCTTAGCGTTTCTTCCTCTACCACCAGCAGGCCAGAGGGGTGGGGCGTGGGGCAAGGCCCGAGCACGCCCTGCCAAGCGGGCCCAAGGGCAAGACTTGCCCTCCCTCCCTCACTGGCCCCCCACTTCCAGGCAACACCTCCCACCTGCCCTGCACCACCCACAGCAGCAGAAGCCAGAAAAGAGGAAGATGGAGCATAGGACAGAGTCTAGAGACTTAAGTTTGAATCACAGTGTAGCCTCTTGGCCGCCTTAAAACACTGGATAAGTGACTTTCCCTCCCTGTACCTCAGTTTGCTTAAGGAATAAGAGCGGATCTGTCGAAAAACGGAGTGGGAAAAGAAAAAAAAAAAAAAAAAGGAGTTCCTGTCATGGCACAGTGGAAACGAATCCAACTAGGAACCATGAGGTTACGCGTTCGATCCCCAGCTTCGCTCAGTGGGTTAAGGATCCGGCATTGCCATGAGCTGTGGTGCAGGTCACAGATGTGGCTTGGATCTGGCGTTACTGTGGCTGCGGTGTAGACTGGCAGCTGTAGCTCCAATGAGACCCCTAGCCTGGGAACCTCTATATGCCGCAGGTACAGCCCTAAAAAACACAAAAAAAACAACAACAACAAAAAAGAAAAGGAGTGAAGTAATAGGAAAATAGATCTGCAATGCTGCTGACCAACACACCCAAGGACCCCCACACCCACCCCTCAGGCCCCTGCCCCCACCCAACGTGGTAGAAGGCACCCTCCGTGGAGTAGCAGATCCACTTGCTGCCCCAGATCTGCCTTGCCTGCCCCCCGCCCCGGGTGAGCTGGCATGTTCTGAGCTCCCACAAGTGAAAACCCTCCCCAATGCCGACAGATGGGGAGTCCTAAAATACAGCGTATGGATCATGTTTCGTGACTAGCAAAACACGCCAGCCGGGACACTCTGAGAACCCGGCCGGTTTTCAGGAACAGGATTTTACACATTTCCCAGGATTGGCGGATCTGCGCTCGCCTCCGCCTGCCTGTAAGCACCGGAGCCTGGATCCTGTACCAGGAGGGTACTCGGGACAGGTGGGTGGCCTATGGGGGAGGGGAAGCCCCCCAACAATTGGTTGGCTGTGCCCTAACCTTCTGCTGCCTTTAACAGCACTTACCATTTATTGAGCACCTACTATATTCCTTACTGCAGATCAGGTGTTTGGCACTCATTCGAAAGCCACGCAACCTGGGTTCCAACCCTGAGAGGACCCTGGGCACGTCACTTCACCTCTCTGAGCCTCGGTTTTCTCATCTCTGAAATGGGGTTGCTGGTCCTTCCCTCACTGGATCACGGTGAGGACTAGGGAAACAACCAAATGTGAGTAGCTAGAACAACCACGGTCACGGACACAACAGCACAACTGGCAGGTAACTGTCGTTGCCGCTGTTCTACAGAAGGCAAAGTGGACAGTAAGGAGCCACAGCAGTCAGCGGGTGTGGGACGTGTCTGCCTCTGAAGGCCTTCAAAGGGTCTACAGGGTCGTGGTTCAGTGGTTACCAAATCCGACTAGGAACCAAGAGGTTGCGGGTTCGATCCCTGGCATCACTCAGTGGGTTAAGGATCCAGCGTTGCCATGAGCTGTGGTGTAGGTCACAGACGTGGCTCGGATCCCGTGTTGCTGTGGCTGTGGCGAAGGCCGGCTGCTACAGCTCCGATTAGATCCCTAGCCTGGGAACCTCCATATGTTGCAGGTGCGCCCTAGAAAAGAAACAAACAAACAAACAAAGGGTCTGCAAACCCCTGGATTATTATGCCCAGCTGACTGTACTGTGAGTGTGTAGTGCTGGAGAGGGCACAAGATTTTATCAGTCTCACGGGGTTCTATGGACCCATAAAGGTTCAGAACCATTGTTCTGTACAAGCCTGTCTGCTTGACACACACAGGGTTCGCCAAGGGTCTTCCTGGGCTTTAGGATTTGGAGCAAGGATTACACCCCTGGCCCCTGGCCCCAAGGAAAGGAAAGTGGTTCTCGGCAACATCAGTTACCAGGGCTCCGGGCTGGAGGAAAGAGCTGGGAGAGCCACAGGCAGCCGGGAGTGTGGGCAAAGCCTCTGGGAAGGGAATCCACGTGCTCCTCACACAGGTTCTAGGATCTCAAGAAGAACGCACCACTCGGCAAACAGAGGCAGGCGGTCTGGGCTTCCAGAGGCTCCAAGGAGCCCAGAGGGATTAGAAGGGAGATGGCGGCAGGAAGCTGGCGACCTGGCAGCTGAGAAAGCACGTGGGCGAGGGGCACAGTGGCCAAGTCGTACCTCTGGCCAGGTGCTGGGCTCAATGAGCCAGGTAGACAGATATTACCCTCCTGGACTTGACCTCCTGAGGGCAGGGACGTGGTTAAGAAATAAGCCATACCAGTAAGATATAAATCAGGGCATCGAAATCTTATGTTTGGAGTTCCCGTCATGGCTCAGTGGTTAACGAACCCGACCAGTATCCTTGAGGACTCCGGTTCCATCCCAGGCCTCGCTCAGTGCGTTAAGGATCCGGTGTTGCTGTGAACTGTGGTGTAGGTCACAGACGCGGCTCGGATCTGGCGTGGCCGTGGCTCAGGCCGGCGGCTACAGCTTCGATTCAACCCCAAGCCTGGGAACCTCCATAAGCCATGGATGTGGACCTAAAAAGACCAAAGATAATAGTAAAAATAAATAAATAAAATTTTATGTTTCTTATCTAATTCCCTTCACAAGGAACATAGATCCTTGGATGTTTTTGGAAAGAAGGCATGAAGCTCATCTACTCACAAAGCTACCTGGATAGAGCACATGCTCAGTCTCGGCATTGTCAGTACTGATGCTTCCGCCCAAAGCAACCTCTGGAAGGTCCCCTCGCGGAATGGGAGAGCCGTGCTACTCCAGGCAAGGTGTCGTTCTGGGGGGACAGTGGGGAGACTAAAGCATATTCCAGACACATCTTGGCTTCTTCGTGTGCTGTGGTGATTCAAGGACACACAAAGCGCTCTGCCTCCCCGTAATGACAGACACAAGGGGCAGTGGAGCAAGCCTGCCCCACAGGTTCTGAGCAGCAAAGGTCTTGCCAAGAGGTGACAGAACTGGGGGAGACGCCTAATTAATCTGTTTCTTTTTTTTTTGGCTGGGGAGCGATGGAGAACAGAACAAGTGTCCCCACCGCCTGAGCCCTCCAGCACAGACAGCACTATGAACCACACACAGTTGTTAAATTTCCTTTGGTGCATGTGGTTTTCGGTCCCAGCGTCTCGGGGATGCATATAATCCAGACTTCCTATTTACCTCACATCGGTTTTCACCAACACTATAGCTACAAATGCTTTATGTTCCACTACTGTCGCCAGTGTGGAAATGCTTCCCAGACCAGGGAGAGCGTTAAAAGTCATGGGAAGAATCCTCTGACTCCGTGTCAGACCTTTCTGCTTCTATGGGAAACTTCCGGGAGGGAGGGCAACACACTGGGCCCAGCCGTCAGATGCTGACCCATGTGTATCCACAGCGAAAACACAGGAGCCTCCATAAAAAACTTCCTTACTGACCTCACCCAGTAATTGCCCTTCCAATAAAACCATTCCTAGCTACCAAGGCTGCCTGAACAGACAAGGCCAAGAAGCACACTTCAAAGACCTTCCAAGTCCCACCCTCACTGGCAGGGAGGAAACGAAGGCCCTGAAGTTCGCCTCCAGATCCAGGGGTTCCCAGCCACCTTCCCCACCTCCTCCTGCCAGAGGGCACGGAGAGTAAATCCTGGCTTGATCAAGTTGGCCTCCAAATTAATAGGGCAGGAAGGAAAAGCCTTTCGGTGTTTCTAAGGTCATGCCCGAAGCACTTGCATGAACATTTCCTTTAAGCTTTCTCTTAAAAACCCTGGCTTTCATAGAAGCAGCTTCTTATAAAGGCCAGGAGGCATCTCACCTCTGGGCAGGGCCAAGCCCAGAACCTGGCACACAGCGCACTCCTTACATAAACTTTGTAGACGGGCTGAAATTAGAGTCGATTAGGATCCTAAAGGCCCCTTAAAACAGGAATTGGAACATGTCCTCTGGATGCAGAGCCAGTGTCAGCACCCTGTATTATGGGTTGAATTGTGTCCCCCAAAAAGGTATGTTCAAGTCCTAACCCCCTGGAACCGTCCCTGGAAATACAGATCTTCCTTGATTTTACGATGGGGTTATGAGACTATCGTTAAGCAGAAAATGCACTTTATACACCAAACCTATCCAATATCAGAGCTTAGCCTCCCCTTCCTTATATATGCTCAGAACACTAACATGAGTCCACCTTTGGGCAAAATCATTGCACACGACGCCTGTTTTATAATGAAGTGTTGAATAGCTCGTTCCTCTACCATACTGAATACTGTACTGAGACTGAAAACTAGGATAGTGGGCTGGGGACAGAATGGTGGACAGTGTATCTTGTTCACCTGCATGGCTGCGTGGTCAGCTGCGAGCTGTGGCCACTGCCACTGTCCAGCATCACAAGAGGATCTACTGCCAGCCCAGGAAAAGATCAAAATTCCAAATCTGAAGTTTCCGCTGTGGTGCGGCCAGATCTGCCACTGTCTCTGCCGCGGTGCAGGTTTGATCCCCAGCCCGGTGCTGTGGGTTAAAGATCCAGCATTGCTGCAGCTGTGGCTTGGGTCTCAGCTACAGCTTGGATTCAATATCTGGCCTAGGAACTTCTATATGCCGTGGGTATGGCCAAAAAAAAAAAAAAAAAGAGAACAAAAATCAAAATCTGAAGTATGGTTTGCACTGAATTCACGGAGCTCTCCCACTGCTGTAAAGTCAAAAAAAAATTGTTGACTACTACAGTGTAAATCTGTGCCTCCTTTGCAGGTGCAATCAAGTTAGGATGAAGTCATACTGTATTAGGGTGGCCCTAATCCAGTGACTGGGGTCCTTATAAAACAAGGATAATTTAGCCTCACAGACACTCAGGGAGAAGCCACGAGATGACAGAGAAAGAGACTGGAGAGATGCAAGCTGAGGAATGCCAAGGAGTGCCAGCAACACCAGAAAACAAGAAAAAAGCATGGAACAGACTCTCCTTTGGGGCCTTTCCAAGGAACATGGCCCTATTGACACCTTGATTTTGTTTGGACTTCTTGGCCCCCAGAACTGCAAAAGGATAAATTTCTGTTATTTAAAGCCACCCCATTTGTGATAGTCTGTTAGTACAGCCCAGGACACTAATACACCCTGAGTTATTTCCAACCCGCTGGCCTCCAACTACGCCCTTGCCTACCCACCCACCCCTCTCCTCCTCCTCCTCACTGCTCCCAACTTGGGGTTAAGTGACCCACTTCAACAACCGTGCAACCACACTTGACCTTCCACCAACACCATCTGGGTCAGGTCAGAGTCCCCGTTTCCCATCTGGGTCACAGCAACATGAGCTGACCTTTACTGGGTAGTGGACTCTGCCCCTTGGGCTGCCAACCAAGAGAGCAGCCAAGGAGCATCTAAGACGATGTCCAAGGTGCTAGGAAATACAGACAAGATGTATTTGTGGGGGTGGAAGATGGGTGGAAATTAGGAGAACTGGCAAAAAGGGGAAAAAGCAAAGGAGAAAGTTCAAAACAGAGACTGATGGTCAAGGGCGCAGACAAGAGGCAAAGAGAGTAGCCGGTCTCCCTGCCCCCAAGGCCAGCCACATGCTTCTCACTCCCGCCCCCACTTGCTTGACGCCCGCTGGAACTTTTCGGTCCAACAGCCTGCCAAGCAGGTTAACACTGAGAGCGGGCTACCCACACAGCTGCTGCACTTTGAGCTTCCGCAAAGAGAAAGCCAACCTGCTTCCGTCCAAGGGCTGGGCTTTATTTGTTTTGGATTTTCAATACCTGGAACCTGAGGGGGCCAAGTCAACATCAGATGGCCAAGGAGCTGGCTGGCCAGATGAACAGGGCTTGGGTTCCACACACTGCATGGCCTGTGACAGCTTAAGGAGCACAGTCACCTGGGGTCCTGGGGGCCTCGGGGCAGGGACATCCCAGTCTCACTCCTCTGCACACTCACAGCTCAGATGGCAGTGCCAGCGTGCCTTGAGGAGGGAGGCCGGGGACTGACAGCCGTCACTAGGAAAGCCAGTGGCCACTAAGTCTCACCTCCACTTCCATAAAACCCCAGAAACAAAGCCTCCTCTGGCAGAGGCAGTGGCAGCGATGACAGATAATAACAGATCTAGTTGGGGAGTTACCACTGTGGTGCAACAGGATCGGCAGTGTCTTGGGAGCGCTGGGACACAGGTTTGATCCCTGGCCCGGCACAGTGGGTATGGATTGGGCATTGCCGCAATTGCAGTTAGGCTGCAACTGTGGCTCGGATCTGATCCCTGGCTCAAGAACTCCATAAGCCATGGAGTGGCCAAAAAAAAAAAAAACAGATCTAGTTGGTTAGAGACCATACCATGACCTTGTACCACAATCTTCCTCAGCTCCAGCACTCTCTCATACTCAAAGCGAGTCTGCAAAATAAAGCTGGGCTTGAAGGCCAAGGGCAGCACTGGAGAGGCAGCCTGATGGCTTGTTGACAAGTTCGGCTGGGCTAGAAACCCAGCTCTGCTATCTGCCATTCAGCAAGCCAACAAGGATTTATTGAGCACCTACTATGTGCTCTCAGAGGATGCATCTGCAAAAAGAGGGTGACAATACCCACTTTGACAGAGCTCACAGGAGGATGGAACATGATGGCAAGCCTAAGATGCCCAGTACAACGTCGGGCATGTGAAAAAGAGCCACTATGAAGGAGAAAATAGAATTATGGTCCTACCTTCCAAATCAACTTGAGCCCCAAGGTCTACAACAGACTTCTGTACTATCCACTAGAAAGAGGAGAGGCAGGGTTATTATCTGTGCTGTTCCCCACCGTGCTCCCAGCACCTACAATGGTGCCTGGCCCGTGGCAGGCACTCACACGTTTGTTATATGAATGATACAACTGCTGGGGATCTAAGGCACACAACGGTGGATGCAAAAGCATCAAACCTGCCAGGACACACTGGACATCTTGGGGATGAAAGGACAGAATGTGAGGTTATAAACAAGCAGTCCTGCCCCCAGCAAGGAACAAAAGGGCCAGGTGCCCACCAGTTCCCTCGAAACGCAGCCAAATTAAAAAGAGAGCCCAGCACTAAGCTGTCTCTAGAGAAGCACACTGGCTCCTCTTGGAGAAGACAGAAAGAGCAGGGTCGCCTGCGTCGTATTCATAAAATGAGGGCTGGGGGGTACACGAGATGGGCAGCCACTGAGGAACCAGGTGCGGAAGGGCTGGAAAAACATACCACAATCGTTATTTTGCAGATGTCTTTTTCAAGAGATGGCTCCCACTTGAGTCAGGATTCATGGCAACGTCATCCGTTTTAACCTCCCTCCTCTACCCATTTCCATTTCAGGTTCAAACATACCTGGCGAGTGTCCTGGAACGCAGAACACAAATTGCTGGCCATCTGGAGCACCCCCACCCCCACCGGTACATCCCCTCCCAGGGTCCCATCAGCCATGGCTGTTGGCTGTCATGGCAACTCTCCTGGCCCAGATTAAATCTCACCAGACCCCAACCCCGGGTACTTAACCGGAAAGGCTTTTACTATCTCCAGCCCCACTGGCTGTGCTCCATCCGCCACTCCCAACCTGTGGCTGTTGAGATGTATGACTCAGGGGGCATCCATGTGAAAAGGCATTAAGACAGAGGGAGAGTTTAAAGGCTGAGCCACTGCCCTCCTCAGCCGTGTGACCGGATGACAGGAAGCTTTGGCCTCTCCAGTTCCGCCATTCATAAAAATCAGCATATTACGGAACAATGCCTCCCACCGGGGTGGTTGGAGGGGACTCGGGGTAAGAACCTGAGAATGGTTCCTAAATAGTTCTATTTTTTGTTTTAAGGGCCTCACCTACAGCATATGGAGGTTCCCAGGCTTGGGGTCTAACAGGAGCTGCAGCTGCCAGCCTACACACAGCCACAGCAATGTGGGATCCGAGCCGCAGCTGTGACCTATGCTGAAGCCTGTGGCTTAACCCACTGGGTTAACCCACTTACCAAGGCTAGGGATCAAACCCACATCCTCACAGACGCTCTGTCAGGTTTTTAAGCCGGGACATCCTAAATGGGTTCTTTTTTAAAGTGAGGCACAAACACTTGTTCCTAGGAGTTCAAGTTTTCTCTTTGTCACCCGTGGAAGAATGGACAGAAGCACAAGCTAGAAAACCGTGCCAAGTACAAGGCAGTCCTGCAAAGCAGAAGTAGTCCCGTTTTTCTCAAGTGATTAACAGGCCCAAGAAAGGCTGGGGTACGATTTACGAGGGCCACAGCCAAGAGAGATTTATACGCGTATGGCCTTCGGATGGTTTTCTAAGACTGTGCACAACCCTCATTTGGCTGAGGATCTCAGCAGCAAGTAATTTTCTAATTGATTCATTAGCACTCCAATCAACTACTACTTTAGACACAAAGGGCCCTGCTTGGGTCTGAATGCCTGAGCCTGGGAAGCTGAACTGAAAGGAACACTCCAGCTCCCAGTTTAGCTCAGCTCAGGGGCGCGGGGACAGCCCCACACAGAGACCCTCCGAAAACCACACCACCGCAGAAAATGACCTAGGGACTGGAAACAGAAACAGAGCCTGCCCAGCTTCTTAAACTGTTAGTTTTCACAATGAGAATTTTCTAACTGGGACACAATTATGCAAAAATGCTTAAGTGAAAGAGGGGGAAAATGGTCTGAAAGGAAACACTCCCCCCAAAAGTTAGTCCAAAGTTAGCCTCAGTGGTGGAAAGACTCACAACTTTTTCCTCGTTCTCCTTTTCAAAATGAGCATGTACAAGACACATAATTTCCTCAGTTTTCTCAGGTGTAAAGCCATAGCAATCACGCCCAATTCCCAGGGTTACTATAAGCATGGAATTAGATCATGTATGAAACAACCACAACCCAAGAGCCATGGGTGCACCAGGCTTACCCACTAGCTCAGCGGCTCGAGGGCTCACCTGCCTCTCTCGGGCCAGGAATCAAAGTCACACTCAGGGAGGTTATAAATTACTCCTGTCACCTGTGAATTGTTGAAGCCACAAATGCTTAAACTCACCGATCTCAAGAGTAAAGCTGTAATAATTTAAATATAAATTAAGCTTTAAAAACAGTCTTTCTTCATCATTCCATACTCCTTTGGCACCCGGAATGTAGGTTCCTCAGGAACCAAGGCGTTAGGAAGGAACCTCCAGCAGATACTTTAAGGGGATGATCAGAAACTGTGCTGGACCCTCATGAGATTCAGGACCCGCTTGCTGCCTGTACACCTAGCTGTAGAAAAGTCCTCACACAAAAATATGGCATTTTGGAAGGACTCTGATTCAACCCAGCCTGGATGAGCACTCTCCTCTACTCAGTCAGTCCTCCACCTACCCATCCATCCAGCCGCACACCCACCGATCTATCCATCCATCCACACATCCAACCACTCATCCATCCACTCATCCATCCATCCAACTCATCCATGCACTCATCCATCCATCTACCCATCCATCCAGAAATCCAACCACCTCCACTCATGCATAAACTCATCCATCCATCCAACCACCCATCCATCCATGCACTCATCCGTCCATCCACCCATCAAACTACCAGTCCACTTATCTACCCACTCATCCATCCATCCACCCATCCATCCAGAAATCCAACTACCTGCACCCATGCACGCACTCACCCATCTATCCATCCACCCACCCATGCACAAACTCATCCATCCATCCATCCATCCAACCACCATTCATCCATGCACTCATCCATCCACCCATCCATCCATCCACCCACTCATGCACAAACTCATCTGTCCACCCACCCACCCATCCATCCATTCATCCGCCCACCCACTCATCCATCCATCCATCCATCCAACCATCCATCCATCCACTCATCCATCTATCCATCTGCCCATGCACTCATCCATCCATCCATCCATCCATCCATCCATCCATCCATCCAAATGTCAGGTTTATTCTCTACCAGGAATACTTGGTGAGCCAAGAGGCAGTGGGAACTCCCAGCCAACTGTAAGTCTTCCTTATTATGAAAGACAAAACACACCAAGTAGCCTCAGTTTGTGCAGCCTTAGGCTAGACAGGGCTCAAAGTTCATAAAAGGACCAAACACCTAGAGACGCCACTTCGTTCATCAAAGCCACCAAAGACACCTTAAGAAGCCTGAAGGAGACCGATTCAAGTCATACTTCCCCTAGCAAGGAATGAACTTGTTTCTGGAGGAAGTGGTATTCTTCAGAAAAGGCTAATGGGTCCAAATTCCTTGGCAGGTAGATAAGGTGGCTTCTTCAAATGACACTGTGAAAAGAAGTCAAACTTCCAGAAAACATCCCTAAAGAACCTGTGTCAGAAACTGTCCCACCCGGTCTCCTTCACTTCCTGTGAGGCTTCACCTCATCTCCACACCCCTCCCCCCTTCCCTTCACCTCCCACTCTCCGGAGTAGAAAGTCGCCCATGTCGTGTCTCACTATGGCAACATTAACACAACAAGGCAAACATAAAATGTGGGTGGCTACCATCTTATGAGTCTCACCTCACTTGGATCCATGGCAAGAAGCAGCTGCCCCTCGCTCATCTTTTTCACTGTCCAAACATCTGCCATCAGCACTGTACTCACTACTATTATTACTGCTCTGTTAACTCTCTGAATTTTTCTTTTCTTTCTTTCTTTTCAGAGCTACACCTGCAGCATATGCAAGCAACCAGGCTAGGGGTCAAACTGAAGCTGCAGCTGCTGGCCTACACCACAGCTACGGCAACACCGGATGGATCTGAGCTGCGTCTACAACCTATGCTTCAGCTCTTGGCAACACTGGATCCCCAACCACTGAGCTAGGACAGGGACTGAACCTACATTCTTATAGGTACCAGTCGGGTTTGCAGCCTGCTAAGCCCCAAGGGGAACGCTCTGTCAGTTTTTCCTATTCTAAAACAGAGGATGATTAATAGCAGAAGAGGAGAGTTCCTGTCATGGCGCAGCAGAAATGAATCTGACTGGGAACCATGAGGTTGCGGGTTCGAACTCTGGAATCGCTCAGTGGGTTAATGATCGGCATTGCCGTGACCTGTGGTGTAGGTTACAGACACAGCTCGAACCTGGTATTGCTGTGGCTATGGTGTAGGCCAGTGGCTACAGCTCCGATTAGACCCCTAGCTTGGGAACCTCCATATGCCGCAGGTGCAGCTCTAAAAAAAAGCCAAAAAAAAAAAAATAGCAGAAGAACCTCAACAAGGTTCATGAGGCTCAACCAGGATGCCCTAAAGAGAGCAGAAAACTCACCCATTCCCAGAAAACATAAACAGACTCTGAGAGGTGCTCCCTGAATGGCAAACTCTAGAACAGTAGGAGAAACTTGAGATATGGGTGAAAGGGAGGAGCTGACCTTCAAGAACCCCAGGTAGAGTCCCCAGGTAGTCACACCAACCCCCTATCTGTAAGGGATTTACTAACCCCCAACCCCTGCAACAGGGAAGGCAGTTCTCTGAGGGCCTCCACCAACTTTGGAGCTAGTACACTGTTTGCTTTATCTATTTTGCATTGAACGAGGCCTTGGCTCTCTAATTAGAACAGGGCAGATCCATTCTTTCCATAGAAATCAGGCCCATTGTGAGAGGAAGAACTCTGGGCCAAAATCTAAGCCAAAATGGGAAAGATGAAGGTCACCTCTACTTTTACATCCTAAAGGTCCCAGAAATCTTCGGCTCAACCCACCCTTCCCCACTCCACCCTGCAACCTGCAGCCTACACACACACACACACACACATACACACACACACACACACACACACACAGCTAGTGCAATCCCAGAGGCTTCAATATTGATGATCTTTCCTTTCAGCTGTTCTGAGATGCTTCCACTTGTAAAGACCCTTTGTACTCACTACCCTCACCCCCAAGCCAAGAAGATCTCTCCCTCTAAGAAAATGAAAAGTCTAAAGTATCCAGGAGTTCCCTCGAGGCAGAGTCAGAACCCAGTTCTGACCACTCTCTCCCGGGCTCCATGGAAGTCAACAAAAATGGACAGGGTCCCTTAGGCTGCAGCTCAAAGAAAAAGGAAGTAGCACTCAACAAACCCTCACTGAAATGCACTGAATTAGATGAAATTACAGATAAAAAACAGACAAAACCCAAAAACCACTTTCTACACTGAGAAGCCAGTGCAGAGACTTGGCCAAGATGCCTCTTCCATCCACGGACATGGACCGAGGCACCTGAGGGGCTGAGAATGATGAGGTCAATTCCTGTTTCACAAATGGGAGACGGTGGTACAGAGGGCACCAGAGGCTGAGCTGGACCCTTTCCTTCAGTGGCAGGGGGCAGAACACGTCCCCTCCAAAGAACACTCCTGCATCCCAACGCCGGGCCAGGCCGGCCAGCAAAGGCTAAGTCTCCCATTCCACTGCCCCCAACCTCATCCTCTGAACCCAGAAAGCTGAAACCCACAGCCTGCTGTCCACGGACACCCGTGGTCTTACAAGGATGCATGTCCTTTGGCTGTCTGCAGTGTAGATGGCACCCACCCATCAAGCACACATTCCAGCCCCACCTTTCCCGTGCACCTGCCACACACAGGGGTGGCAGCCCATTGAGGACAAGGCACAGTGGGGCCAGTCCTTGCCTGGGATCCCAGAGCCCAGGGAATAGACACATCCTTGCCTCTCTAGCCCTCAGCTTCTGCATCTTTGAAGTGGGAGCGGTGAACCCTGAAACTCCCCATTGGACCCTTAACACAAAGAACTCTCCCCAGAGAGCTCACAACTGCAGTGGGGGGAGGGAGTAAGCCATATAAAATTCCCTCCCATCCCAGGAACCCTCAACCTCCCCAGAGGGGAGAAATTCAGAAAAGCCAAGAAACCCGAGGAGCCACCAATGGGAAATCCCTCTGAACCTGGAACTGAGCTAACACAGAACTTGGTTCACAGGACTCAGTGTTTAGGAGGGTCTGGACTTCTGAACACAACATCTAAACATGCCATTCTATCAGTACCATGGATTCCCGAGTCATTACAGCCAAGACGAGAAGGGGAGAAAAACAGAGCAGACCTCGCCGAGAAAAGTAGGCTGAGAAACGTCAATATCCCAAGCCAAAAAATCCCTTTGCTTGTCCTCAATACAAGGTCCCTCTAAAAGTCAGGAGCGAGGTAGGCAGAAGGCCCCTCACTCATCGGGGAGCCCCTAGGGTCAGGACAGCGTGAACTGCCCCTTCTCTGCAGGGCCTGGCACATGCAGCATCCAACCAACGTCGGCCGAGTGAATGAACGAAACCAGGTGCACCGTCCCGTGCTCCTCTGCTCCAAGCACAGTGGCCAGGGACCCAGCAAACCCGCAGCTCACGTGCTGAACTAAAACCAAACTTCTGGACAAGATCCAAATGGAGCTAAATAAAAGAGGAGGACACCAAGTGGAGATACTGCGATGGCATCTCCCCCTACTTAAAACAACCCCAGTCCCAAAGCTAAGGAGGATTCTTGGCAAACTACAGAAGTTCTCCGAAAATCCTCCTCAAAGAGTCAGTCCCTCTCGGGGCGCTAAAACGCTGGATTCAGTTTACACGGAGGTGTTTCAAGAAGGCAGCTATTGTGCGCAGAAAAGCAAACCTGCGTGCGCGCCCTTCTACCCACGCCCCCCTCTTTGTTCGAGAGACACAGTTCCACGTCAGGGCTCCTGGAACCCAGCTCCCTCTCCTCCGCCCACTCTGCCTGGCCAGACCCCCATTAACGCACTGCTCGTGCCATCAACACTGTTGTTTCGGAATGTGCCAGTAATTCTGGTGGCAGGAACAGCAAGCTTTAAGCTCAGCAGAGAAACCAGCTGGAGAGGGAGCCTCATGAAATAATGAAATGCCAAACCAGCCCCTACATCTTCTCCAGTCTCTCAGGTCACCTACCAGATTAGAAGGCCTGTTGCTACGGCAACCATATCTTGCAAGTGCCGGCTGAACTTCCCCATAATTTTTAACCCTTTAACCAGCTTGGGGGGGGGTGCCCATGAACCCAAATGGCAGGAGAGTTGGCCTGCTCTGGCGGGGCTCTTACAAATTTAAAGCAAGACAAAAAGAAAAACAGTGGCGGGAGTGGACGGGGTGGGAGCAGGGTGGGGGCGAAGGTCCTGGTTGAGCAAACAGACAAGCTGTGGAAAGGAAACGCTGCGCACATCCCACCTTTCCTGCCCACCACCGCGCCCCCTCACAACCCCCGCCGCGGCTGCGCAGCAAACTTTTCATGCACCTGGCAACTCGTCCAAAGCGTCCAAACTCAGGAGCCGAAAATGAGATGGGAATAAACAAAAGGCAAGATGGGCCTCCTGCCCCTCCCGGCCAGGCTCCGAGCCCCCGCCGCAGACGACTGCGGGGCCTTCTGGGGGTAGGCAGAAGGCGGCCGGGAGCCAGGCGGACGGGGACAGATGGCCGGGCAAGCGCTGGCACTTTCCAGTTGTCTGATGGGCGCCTGCTGCCAAACAAGGCCCCCCCCGCACCCCCCCAAAGCCCACATACAGCTCTGGGAAACTGCGGTGCTGGCTCCGGGGGACAGCTCCTCCCTCCCCGGCCTCCCCAAATCTGTAAGTCCTGGGAAACCCGAACCCGCTCCGTGCTCCCTCTCTCCTCCTCCCGTCCCAACCACCCAACCCTCTTTGTGCTCAGGGGCCAAAGTAAAT
>PVHT020000066.1:20265762-20306386 GCA_004024745.2 Catagonus wagneri | reverse complement strand
TCTCAAATTTGACGGCAAAGACTTAAAAACACCCAGAGGCAGAAAAATGCTGGTCCTGGCTGGGGGGGGGTGTTACTGACGGGGAGGGAGGCGGGAGTGGGATGGAGTGGGAGTTTGGGGTCAGTAGATGCAAACTATTACATTCAGAATGGATAAGCAGTGAGGTCCTGCTGCACAGCACAGGGAACTCTAGTCTTGGGACAGACAGTGATGGAAGATAATATGAGAAAAAGAATGTCTATGTATGACTGGGTCACTTTGCTGTACAGCAGGAACTGACACAACATTGTAAGTCAACTATAATTTTTTTTTAATTAAAAAAAAAAAGAAAGAAAAATGGTGGCCATGGCTTCACCACTGGGAGCGAAAGTCCTTACCTGACACCACATCTGGGGGAAGCGGGGGGTGCTGAAGCCTTGGGTTGGGGGTGGGTAGCCTCAGCAGTGGGCGCAGAGGCTCCAGATCTAGTGATGGACCAACAGGAGGGCCTGTGTGGTTCCCAGAGGACCCAGAAAAGGCCCCTGGGATGGACGGGAGGGAAAAGTGAAGAGGGCACTGAGCCCACTGGGAGGAAAGAGAAGCCAAGGAGGGCAGGAGAGGCGGAGGGAAGGGGGCACCCAAAGGCGCGGGGGCAGGTTCAGGGGCAAGTGGCACTGGCAGCAGTGGTTCCCCCAGAGTGCTTAGCACAGCGCCCCCTATGGCAGGCTCCTGATAAAAGAGGTCACTGGCCGCATGTTAAGTCCCAGCCCCACTCCCACAGAAGGCCCGGCCGGGATTCCCTGGGAGTCGGCAGGGCGACACAGGGCAGGACGTGCAATGAGGGGGTATACAGTGCCTCGGTAGGGCTTGGGGGGGCAGAGGAGGGTGCCCCCCAGTATACTGACACCATAAGCAGAGACAAAGGGGAAAATTCAACCCTGCACACCCCACCACCCCATGCTCTGCAGCTCCGGCTGGCCTGGCCACCTCCACCTCTCATCCATGTGGGGGCGGGGGCTGGGAGGCCACTGGGAGGCCATTCAGGCCAGTGAATTCAAATCCTAATGTTCTCTTTGCCAAGTAATTAACCAGAGGTCCCACTAAAGGTCCCCCCACTCCACCGCCAAGAAGTGATGACTTTTATTAGCATGTTCGCTGGCCATCCAGCCCTTCCGCATGCAGAGCGGTCAGCTGGGTCAAAGAAGGGCCATGGGGTGGGGGTGGGGGGGTGGGGGCAGGCCCTGTCCCTGGGGAGAGCGAGGGCACAGCTTCCCGTGGAGTGTCAGCATCAGGTGCCCGGGGCCCCGTGTTACAGCTTCGACACTGAGAGAAGCAGCTATGAAGTCCAGGAGCACCCTCTCAACCAAAGTGGGTGGGCAACCAGCGCTGGCAGAGGACCCCTGTACCAGCCAGGCTCGGGGGTGTCCTTAGCTTAGGGCCTCCTCCCATAACCTACTCCAGGGAACTGCACCTGTGTATCCCTCTGCAGCATCCAGGACAGGAGCTCCAAGAACATTTGCAAGATAAGAAGAAGTCTGCTTTTTCCATCTTAACCCATCAGATGGGCCAGCTGCCACCAAGCTTATCCACCGTTTGGTCTCATTTATCCAAATCCTTTGGTTTGTTCAACAAATCCTTCTTGAGCATTTACTATGTGCCCGACAGTGCACTCAAAAACAAAGGCGCACGCACCTGTCTGCCCCTGAAGGAGCCCCTTTCCCCTGGCAGCTAACTGCCGGTTCCAACAGCTCCCCAGGCCCGCCCTATGCACATCAGGCCCTCAGTAGGTAATGGATACGCTGAACTCTTGAGTTCTCATTAGGCGGGCCCCTGAGGCTGGCCAGCACACCCACTCAGGTCGGGAGGAAGACAAGGGCAGAGTCGGAGCTTCTGTGCAAATCCCAGTACTACTGCCACCCAAGCAGAAGCTCCATAAGCAATTCCACAGCTGCTAAACGCAAGCCCCTAATTTTATTTTTTTAGAACTGACAGAGGTAATCTTGAGTTTCTTTTTCCTTTTTTGTCTTTAAAGTTCCCAGGCTTCCTGCCTACACCATAGCCACAGCAACCAGATCCGAGCCGTGTCTACAACCTTCACCACAGCTCATGCCAATGCCGGATCTTGAACCCATTGAGTGAGACCAGGGATCGAACCTGCGGCCTCATGGACACTCATCAGGTTCGTTACCCCTGGGCCACAACAGGAACTCCAAAAGCCACTAACTTTAAAGAGACTGAAGTTCAGCCCACTCCAGGGCAGAGAGAGCACCAAGCACTGGAGACAAGAAGCCTGGCCTCCAGCCACAAAGGCTAACCTGCTATGTGACAGGACAGGACAGGACAGGCAGACTTCTACCCACTGGGCCTCGGTCTCCCCTGCTGGTAAACCAAGGAGGTTGTCCAGTCTGATCTCTAAAAACATCCAAATAAACAACATCAGGAGAGTGGTACCAGCCTAGCTGGACAGGGCTTCAGGAACAAAGGATGCAGCAAGGAGGATTCTGAGCAGAGCCGGCATCCCGCTGCTGCGTCCCCACCCACGCGCTCAACGACACAGGGAAATTCTACCCACAGCTCCGCATAATAATAGAAGTAACATTTAGGTAAGGTTGGGGATTAAACTAAACCTCACTTAAGAGGCAGGGATGTTGGCATTTGGGAGCAGGAAACAGGCCTGGGAACGTACTTAATACCTACCACAGAGTAAAGCGGATCACAGCCAGCTCCTGACTCAGGAGCATCTTAGGGCCCTGTCACACTCCTCGCTCTGGCCAACTCCAGACACTTCAAGGGTGCCAGGCCAAAGGTGGGGGGTGGAGGTCAGTTTTGGAGGCTGCATTTTCAGCTACATTGGCAAACCAGAAGCCAGGCGAGATGCCTTCCAAAACAGAACAGGAGCTATTTTAAATGGAAACCCATTGGTGGAGGCGGAGGAGTTTTATGGGAAGAACAGAGAACATGAATGAGTTGCTATAATTAACCCCAAAAAAAAGCTGTCATGAGGAAGAGGAATCTTTCCACTTGGTAGTGGTAATGTCAAGAACACAGAGTTTTAACCATTCTTTTTTTTTTTAGGGCCACACCTACGGGAGATTCCCAGGCTAGGAGTCTGATAGGAGCTACAGCCACAGCAACGCCAGATCCAAGCTGCATCTGCAACCTACACCACAGTTCACGGCAATGCCGGATCCTTAACCCACTGAGCGAGGCCACGATAACCTCATGGTTCCTATTCGGATTTATTTCTGTTACACCACAACAGGAACTCCCTGACTTTTAATCATTCTAACTGAAATGTGCTCCCCTGACTGGTAATGAGTTCCCCGTCACTGGAGGTGAAGCATGTAGAGGAAACTTGGGCCAAAGCAAAGAGACTCTTATGTTCAGAAAGGACCCTTTTTTTCTTTTTCTTTTTTTTTTCTTTTTAGGCTGCACCTGCAGCATACGGAAGTTTCTAGGCTAGGAGTTGAATCGGAGCTACACCTACCAGCCTACAACACACCCACAGCAACGCAGGATCCGAGCCACATCTGTGACCTACACTGCAGCTCACAGCAACGTCAGATCCTTAACCCACTGAGCGAGGCCAGGGATTGAGCCCACATCCTCATGGATTCTAGTCGGGCTCATTACCACTGAACCACAACAGGAACTTCCCAGAAGTGACTTTAGAGGTTATCAATTAATAAAATGTTGATAGGAGAAAATTACAAAAGGATTCACTCAAGTCCTTCATATTTTAAAAGTTTTTCCTTAAAAAAAAAAAAAAAGCTATAAGATTCCTAAGGGGATAGAGAAATGTTCTGCCTGCCTCTCACTAACCTGCAGGAGGGCTTTTTATAAACAGATTTCCCCGATATCCTTGGTCAAACTCCACCCACACTTCTTCCCAGCTGCAGAGGTCACTGTGTTTTTGTGGCAAAAGCTGCAGGTGGTGATAGAGATGATGGATAAGTAAGAAAAGCTCTATTGTGTAAAAAACAAATGTTTAGGGTACTTCCGTGGAAAAGAGAATCAGTTCAGAAAACAAGTTCGGGGATCAGACCCTACGTGAGAAATGTAGCAGGTGTAGAATTCCCGTTGTGGCTCAGCAGTTATGAACACAGCTAGTATCCATGAGGACACGGGTTCGATCCCCAGCCTTGCTCAGTGGGTTAAGGATCCAGCGTTGCCATGAGCTGTGGTGTAGATCGCAGATGTGGCTCGGATCCCGCCTTGCTGTGGCTGTGGTATAAGCTGACAGCTGCAACTCCAATTCGACACCTAACCTGGGAACTTTCATATGCCGCATGTGGGGCCTTAAAAAGAAAAAGAAATGTTCAGGTGAGCATTCACCGTCCTAGGAGAAGGAGCCGCCCTTTTGGCCTCCCGAACCAGGGTCACCCAGGCCGGCATGCCGGGTGGACAGCAGACCAGGTCAAACACTCACCCCCTGCCCTGGGAAAATGCTCAGATCACAAATCAGCGATCACCACACAGTCAAGGCGACTACTGGGTTTCCACGAGAATCGACTGCATTATCATTAAGTGCCAGCTCCTGCAGAGCTTTGTTCACTTGCTGAATTCTCAGGACCTAGTACGGGCCCTGGCACACACTGTCTGCTCAAGAAATACTCGTGGAAGGAGTGGATATGTAAAACGAATAAGCAACCCAGTATCTTCTCTTAGTTTTGGAGTCAATTACATAACTTTCCTCTAACTGACTCGCCCATCTCCTTGCATGCAGCTCCAAATATTAACACTAATATTATTTTGCCTTCCCTGAGTCCATGGCAGGATCAAAGGGCTATCGAGCAGCTTAGGGAGAAAAGATACGGTGTGGGAATATGGAACCACCAGCTTAAGCTCCACAAGGGTAGTATTTTTTTGTCTACAGGAATTTTGTGTTTTGTTCACTGCTTTATCCTCAACAATGTGGTATAATACTGGCACTTGCTCAGTATTCATTCCAAGTAGGTAAAAAGAATCAGCAAATGTACCCAATACAGTGACATCTTGGCGACTCGCTTCTCTCTCCAGACCATCTTTACTCAACTATAAAATGGCCCAGGAGCTCCCATGTGGCTCAGCGGTTAGCGAACCTGACTAGCATCCATGAGGATGCGGGTTCGATCCCTGGCCTCACTCAGTGGGTTAAGGATCTGGCGTTGCCATGAGCTGTGGTGTAGATCGCAGATGCAGCTTGGATCCCGCATTGCTGTGGCTATGGGGTAGGCTGCCAGCTGCAGTTCCGATTCAGCCCCTAGCCTGGGAACTTCTATATGCCGTGGGTTCGGCCCTAAAATGCAAAAAAGAAAAAAAAAAAGGACAGCCCTAGATGGGCTCCAGGGTCCCCAGCCTGTTCTAATGCGTTTGAAAGTCTGTGATCCAGGTAAGCTGGCCTAGGAATGGCTTTGCACAGAGAAAGCCTGCTTGCGTCCCCCCCTAGGTGTTTCCACAAAGGAGGAAGCTAGGAGGCAGTGTGGTGCCACAGAAAAAGCACAGACTTTTTCTGTGGCACCAAATATTCAAGTCTCAGCTCAGCTTGGAGCACAGTGAATTTTCTCAATTTCTTCTGCAAGCTGGGGACCCAGCCTGGCTACCTCCACAAGTTGAGGCCTGGGTTATACGATGATAATGCATATAAAAGCATATAAAAGCACCTGGCAAAGGTTAATTAAGGCTAGCACTTGAGTGAGGGCCTACCAACACACATGCACTTCCAACTCTAACCCTTATAATTACTTCTACCCTCAATGGGAGAAGCCAATTCAGACAAAGGTTAAGACCAGTCCACAAAATAACATTATTCACAGACTCATGAGCTGTAACTTGGCCTCTTCTACTTACATAGATGTAAATTTTCAGATAACACAATTTATCTAAAGTTTCTGGCTCCTTTCTCAGAAGGCTGAACAGACAGAAGTTTAAAGCAGACAAGGGGAAATATCTGGAAAACGGAACGTCCCTGAAAAAGAAGAAAGGGCCCTTCTGAAGCTACAATTCGACCCACACCAATGGCTGGCATGGGATGAGCAGACGGCTGCCCTCCCAGGAGGTGTGGCATTTAGGAGGCTCCTCTGGGATGGCTTTGGTCCCAGCGTGGCCTCGGAGAGGAGGTACAGCGCCTGTCCTTACAGAGCCCGGACCACCCTCCTGCCTCCCGACAGCCTGGCAGCCGGCAAAACAAGCAAGGCCCTCATCAGTGGTAGATATCAACACAGCATCTATGAGCAGCAGAAGTGACAGCCAAAATCAAGATAAGTGACCCTTCTGGACACACCGGATGCATTCCGCTCCCCCCACCACCACCATCACGATACTGCCGGGCAATGCGTGTTATCATTAAAAGGTAAAAGGCCTCATTTTTAGCTCTCCCTGACTGGGAGGCATTGCCATACCCCTTCCCCCATGGGTTCAGTCCTCCCTTTCCCACTAAAAAGAACCAGAAGTTAGTTCTCCCACAAAGAGACTTTGGGGTGGGGGCGGGGGCGGTGCACAACAGTCAAAACAGCTCAGAGGAGAGAAGGGTTCAAAGCCTGGCAAAGGTTTCTCGGGTGGCTGAAGGCAAAATTTAGAATCTACATATTTTCATTCCCAGGCTGGCATTTTATTTCACCATCTTCATATCCAGGGCTTCACCTCCACAGCGAGGACAAGCAGAAGAGACCGCAAATAAACACATCCACGCCAATATCCTAGCGAGGAAAAATGTCCTCACCCTAGACAGCCGCTCCCAGGAGCGTGCGGGGGCAGGCAGGGGGTGTGCCGAGTGCGGCCAGCACCACGTCCCCTGGACAGGCTCCGCACCAAGCAGGTGCTCAGTGAAGAACCAGCTTCCTCACGCCCAAGGAGCGAGGACTCCCTACACCAACGGTTCCTAGAACAACCTGCAAAGAGCAGGGAGGGGGGCGGGGGTGTCACCAGGGGTGGCTCTGTGGAGTGACCGAGCTAACCGATAGGGGAGGGACATCCAGGCTCAGACACATACCCGCTTAGGGCCACCAACAGAGGCAGTCCACTTGGTGAGGGAGGACCCCACGCCGGCTGCCCCGAGTGGCCCTGCACAGGCTCCTGAGGGCTATGGAAGAAGTGACTCCACCAGGAAGGCGCATCCAGCGGCGTATTTCCAATCCCACAAGCGCCCAGTCTTGAAAGCTTCAGGAAATGGCAGCCCCACCCCACCCCCAAATCTAATTTTTCAGAGACCAGGTAGTTGGTTTTATTTATTTAAGTTCTAGTTTATCTTCTTAAGCTGTCCAAACATTTGTCAGAGCATCTCAGCCACATGCTAGGCTGCCCCGGGGGCGAGTTCTGCTTTTAGTGGTGAATTTTTTTTTTCCTCCTCCTCTTCCCCAGATAATACAGCAACGCCTCGCACTTACAAGAGCTGTACGCTTCCCAGGGGGCTAGATCTTACTGGGGACAGAGGGGATTGTCTCAGAGCTGCGTTTGCATGGCACACCCTTGTCTTACTCAGATTGCCTATTTACATGGGGCGTCTGGAAAGCGGGGAGGGGCATAATCCTCCCAGCCTCCACCCTCAGGATACACCACTCTCTGGGGGGCATTCCTGGGAAGGGAGGCACCAGGCCTTAGGAAGCCCACTCCAGCACAGCATCCCTGAACGCCCAGATACTGTTTGCTGAGTCACAACCTCGTTTCCATGGGAAAATGATAAAGACACTTAGCCATGTGAGATTTTCCATCTGGAACTGCAAACCTCTTAACTGCACACTGCCTTGTTTTACCAATCAGGGAAATGGCGGCGTGTTCCTTCTCCCCAGTTCAGAGGCGGGAACCAGAGGACACACAATGCCTTCAGCAATAATGTGAATAAAGAGCATTTCTTTACCTGGAAGAAAAGGATTTAGCACAATTCAAGGAAATAAGAGACAAGCTTGCTCCCAAATTAGCTATCCGATGCCACGATGGACAGTCACAAAGAGGAGGATAACCTTTATTTGGACTCCTTCCCCCCAACTCAACAGCCCTCTCTGGCTCTCAAAAACACAGTCTCGGGAGCTCCCATTGTAGCTCAGCAGATTAAGAATACAACTAGTCTCTATGAGGATGTGGGTTCGATCCCCGGCCTCGCTCAGTGAGTCAGGGATCCGGCATTGCCGTGAGTTGTGGTGTAGGTCGCAGACGCGGCTCGGGCCTGGCGTTGCTGTGGCTGTGGTGTAGGCCGGCAGCTGCAGCTCTGACTGGAACCCTAGCCTGGGAACTGCCATATGCCGCAGGTGTGCCCCTAAAAAGACAAAAAAAGAAATTCCTTTATAAAAACCAAGAAGCTGGGGGTTGGGTGGGCACCATACTGTTTGTCCCTGAAACCACTCTGTGTGCCACTAAATTTTTTTCAATGTTAAAATAAACATTTCCGATGTGAACAACAAGGAAGGTTTGCTTTTTCTCTCTCCCACTATAAAGGTGTATCACAAGGAAAGGTAAGCTATTTGTAGCAGAGTTTCCTTTATCAAACTTAACCTGGGATTTACCGAACCCTTCAATTTTTCAGGAAACGGTGATTTGCATAGAGGTAGGCCCGCCTCCTCCCTAGAGATGTCTGGACCTCCCCAGCTACCAGAGGGGAAACACGAGGGACAGACCGGGTTCCTGGCAAGGTCAGCCCTCAGGGAGGCTCAGGTGTTGATCCTTAATTCAAGTACTTCTTTCCCACAGACTAGTCTGGTGCATGAGAAGACATTAACAGCATCCAAAGAGAATAAAGGAGAGCTGGGATTGGCTGGCTAAGGCTCACAAGCCAAGTCTGGCCCCCCACCTACAGTTTTCAATAAAGTTTTATTGGAACACAGTCACGGCCATTCATTTCCATATTGTCTGTGCCTGCTTTTGTAGTACAACGGCAGAGCTGGGCAGTTGTGCCAGAGATCATACCACCTACAAAGCCTAAAATATTTACTCTCTGGCCCTTTACAGAAAAAGCTTGCTGAACTCTACTCCAGAGTCAAATGCGTTCCATTTTATACAAGATGCAATAATAGACTGGTTTCAACGAATGAAGACAGTTGGTGCAACACCATTTTTTTTTTTTGTCTTTTTAGGGCTACACCCACAGCATATGGAGGTTCCCAGGCTAGGGGTCAAATCGGAGCTGTAGCCACCAGCCTACGCCAGAGCCACAGCAATGCGGGATCTGAGCCGCATCTATGACCTACACCACAGCTCACAACAATGCTGGATCCTTAACCGACTGAGCGAGACCAGGGATCGAACCCACATCCTCATGGATGCTCATCAGGTTCATTAACCGCTGAATCACGGGAACTCCACCCCCATTTTATAGATGGGGAAACTGAGGCCTGGAGAAGAGAAGGTTACTGCCAGCCTCAGACTGCCAGAAAGACTGAGTTCCCACCTGCCCTTCAACCCAGCATTCCATGTAACGCAAAGGAAGGGGTGAGGCTTCTCACAACAAAACACTGTAGCAGGGATAAAAATACAGAGAAAATCAAATCCTACAAACAAATATTAATCCTTGGTCCAAGCTTAACATCAGAAATGTGAAAAATGGGGAGGGGTGGAAGATGACACAGGATACTCTAAGCAAATTAATATCCAAAAGGACAGACTATTTTAAGCCCTTTAGAAACACCCCTTCACATACCCAGAGCACATGTGCTAATTACAAATCCTGCCCAGGCACTCCACCCCGCAGTTAGGGAACTTGGAGGTACCAAACCCAAACAGCCTTTTTTTTTTTAACCAGTTGTCTGCAATTTCAGATTTATCTAGTTCTCACACTAGTTTCGCCCTCGAGGAGACCAAACTAGTGAGGTTTGTGGTCAATTTTAACACCCCCATAAGTAAGACCTCTCCTAAAAGGAGTGCCTGGCATCTCCCCCAAAAGTGGGAAATCTGGCAGAGAGGGGAATGCAGACGGAAGGAACTCGCCTGGGTCCCGCACAGAAGCGGTAGGGGGAGGAGGGGCTGAGAGGGAGGGTCAAAATACACATCCTCCATTTGCAGAGCTTTCCTCAAACCCGCACCGGGAAAACACCAGACTCTGTGAACAGTGTGTGGTGACGGATCAACATCACAAAGTTAAAATTAATTAGCTGCCCGTCACAGAGGCTCCATTGTGCCGCACAGTGAAGCAATCAAAGCACAAGGGCATCGCACGCAATGTCGAAAGGCCCTTGGCAGCCCTGGGTACAAGAGGCGAGGGCATGCTCTGTCATGTCACCAACATGGTGCCCGAGGGGAAGGCACGCATGCTTTCCTACGTGTGTGTGTGCGCGCGCGCGCAATGGCTGTTGGGGAGACAGGTTTGGGGTTAGATTTTCTTAAATTACTTTCAAAAAAGCAATAACTAAAATACCGACTAGAACTACTCCTCTGCTGGAGAACCTCAAGTGAAAGACAACAGCTCAGGAACTGCAAAGCCCAAAGCTCGCCCATAAGCTACCAAGAGGCCAGTGAGAGGAAGGCAGGCATCGGGAGTGGCCGATCCCGTGGAGCAGGGAGGGCAGGTGCTCCCCACTCAAGACAGAGCTAGGATGGGACAATCACAAGTGTTAGGGACTCGGGGTGCTCCCTGAGCTGCTTGCGATCACCCCATACAGCCGTGTCACTCCCATTTGCCTGCACACCCTGCCACTTCCCAGATCTGCCAACAGCTGCTTCAGGCACCACCACCACCATGCCCCACCTTGCTCACACGGGCTCCTACACTGCTCCAGCCAGAGTGTCCTTGAAATCCCGTGGGGTGTACAACCCAGCTGTTAAGAGCATGGAATGCCTATGCTCAAATCCTGGCTCAGATATTTACTGCTGTGTGACCCTGGGCAGGTGACTTAACCACTCTCTGCCAAGGCTTCCTCATCTAGGAAACTAGTTCTAGTTCTGACCTCAGTGGTGTGGATTACATGAGTTAATTTATTCATTCATTCATTCATTCATTCATTCATCCATTCATTTGGTTTTCAGGGCTGAACCCGAGGCATATGGAGGTTCCCAGGCTAAGGGTTAAACTGGAGTTGTAGCCACTGGCCTATGCCACAGCCACATGTGATCCGAGCCGCGTCTGCGACCTATACCACAGTTCACGGCAACGCCAGATCTTTAACCCACTGAGCGAGGCCAGGGATCAAACCTGCATCCTCATGGATACTAGTCAGATTCATTTACCACTGAGCCATGACAGGAACTCCCAGTTAGCTTATACAGAGCACTCGGAACACTGCCTAGAACAAAGCCAGGGCTAAATAAGTTAACATTACTAAGGCCCCCACCCCTCCTTCTTGGAGGCTGCTTCCTCCAGAAAGCCTTCCTAATGCCCTCTGTAGGTAACTGCTCTTTCCTGGAGCCTGGAGCTCCAACTGTCGCTAACACCTGATGGCATGGATAGCTGATGGATAGCTTTTTTGTAACCATGGCTATTTAATCCCTGTCCACAGAACTCGGATTTAAGTACTAACTATATCCATTCCCATATCCTGCAACACAGGGGCACAACCTCACGTCACTTTATGGAACCTTCATTCATGCCATATACTAGATCATACATGGTTCTCTCATAATCCTCCCAGCAACCCTGTGATATTCCAGACTATCACTCTAGCTACACCCACGAAGCCCATGCTTCATCTCCCTAGGATGCGTGACTTTCCTGAAGTCCCAGAGTTGGTGAGGATGCTGCTCTTTAACTCAGGTATGTTGAAATTAAAGAAACAGAGCGAGCAAACAAGAGGGCCTCCAGTCAGAATTGAAACAGCTTTCGGGGCTCCATCAAAACAGATATTACTGCATGTAAATGCACCAAAAAAGGGTCTAACCTCCCTCTGTTTAAATCTGGTTAGCAGAAGGATGAGGAGAGCAAGGGGCAGAGGACTGAAGGGTTTTTTTTATTTTATGGGTTTCTATAATTTAGCAGTTAACATAAGAAGTACTTGGGTATGACCTATATAATTAAAATAACAAGAATCATGTTAAACTCACCTCCCACGGAAGATACCATTCAGATTTAATTCTAATAAAACTTGAGAGGTGTCTGCCTCTCCTGGACAAAGCCCATGGTAAGAACCAGCTTTGGATCCAGACAAACGTGGCTTCCTATCCCAATAGTATCCCTCTCTAACAGCGGCGGGGCCTCGCTCAAGCGACCAAACCTCTCAGAGCCACGAACCCCTTGTGCAGGAAAGGAGCGTGACCCAGTTAACCTGCAGGTCTCCATGAGGCTCAGCTCAAGTCCTGATCTGGACCTCGGCACACAGGAAGCCAGAGTCTGGCTGCCTCCCCCTGGTTTTGAAGGGTTAATCTTAGTCTATTCCTAGTTCTATACACATATATCTATGAGTCCGTCCCTCCCGAGAACGATCTACTTGGGCAAAAGCGAGGGAAAAAAAAAAAAAAGAATGCCACCAAACATTCCTGCCCAGAAACCCCCACCCCTGAGACCCCCCTTCTGAGAACACCAGCCGTCACTTAGGAGGCAGGAAGAGGCAGGCAATAAAAGTGGCGACAGAAACCTTCCTGTGAACGGGGTCCCCGATGCCCCATTGTCTCTGTAGCCCAATCTGTGCCTCTCACACAGGGTTTCAGGGACATAAAAAGCATTCAGATAAATGGGTCTCCACTACCAAGCTCGTCCACAGGGGAAAAAACATCAAAATCTAAACCGATTAATATGTATGAGGGCCCCCTCAGAGCCCTCCCCTGGAGACTAACATCGGAAGGGTGAACACACACAGAAGGAGGAGCCGGGTCCCAGTCCCCAATGCCAGACGGGCCCGACAGGGCCGCACAGCCAAGGATACAAGGCCAGCTCTTACTTCCCAAACACTGGTTCCCTGGGCCCAGGCTGCCCCTGTGGCCAGCCTCTTCCAAAGGCACACACGAGTAACTTCGCTAGGGACAAGGCCCACAAGTGAAGTGCTAGCAGTTCGGATGGGTTTTCGTTTTTAGAGTGTGCTGTGGATACCCATGACCCAACCATTCGACATCGAGGAATATCATCACAAGTCTGTGCCGACGTTCAGCCACGAGGATGTTCATCACAGTGTTGTTTACAAAACGAGAAAACTGGAAACAATCTTAATGTTCCATAGTGAGGGGCTGGTAAATGTCACAGCCTAGAAGTAGAATGCTTGGTGATCACAGAAAAAGACAAAGGCTCTCTAATGACACGGAAGGGCAGAAGCTTATGGAGCCCTTCCCCCAATGCCAAAACACGTGCCTAGTGAAGAAAGACATAGCTCTAAAGGATGCAGACATAGCCCAGGAAAAGGGACTTGTTCTTAAGCGTGTCAACTGGACCCACCGTTGTCCACATCTTAAAAAAAAACTCAGGCACCAACTCACAAGCCAGTCATCTCCCAGCCTGTTTTTGTTTTCTGTTCTTGTTTTGTTTTGGGTTTTTTTTTGGCCCACACCCATGGCATGCAGAGGGTCCTAGGCCAGGGATAGAACTCACACCACAGCAGCAACCCAAGCCAGAGCAGTGACAACTCTAGATCCTTACCTCACTGAGCCACCAGGGAACTCCAAGCCTGTAGTATTTCCAAAACACTTTTAGGATTCCTCAACCAGATGAGGTCTTATGATCAAATAAGTGTGAGACTCACCGCGCTTTATACTGTTCATCCACCCCAACCCTTATCCTACCCCACTTCTGAGATCTACAATGCATCCTAATGCACTGAAAACTCTTGAGAAGCCCTACATTAATTACAGAAGGCGCTGAACCCTGCAATTCCCACAAGGATCCTGCTGAAGAACCTTTACTGAAACACGTCTGAACATCACACTACAGAGCTGGGGAAGGCTGACGGCTCAACATCACCCTGGATGCGGTGGAGAAGCCTGAGGACCCTGTACCTCTCACTGCCTGGGAGCTCGTGCCTGGGGAGTCTTCAGTCAAGTCACCTCCTTATCCCGGGCAAAATCGCTCCATCTGGGAGTGGATTAAATCAGAAGGTCCGGTGAGGGGCCGGCAGGATGCATAAAGGTGGGAAGGTTAGGTGGGCAAGACTCCTGGCACCCCACTCCCCGTAAACTGGTAGATGAGTCTATATTTCTTTTTATCATTTGGCCTTCCACCTAGACTTCACTTAAAGAGTTCTCCTGCTAAAAAGGAAACAAAGTAAGCTAAAACCCACTGAAAGCTATATCCCATAAGCTCCCTTTAACCATTATAGATGACTTTCTTTAAATCTGCATTTCACGTGCGAAAAAGTCCTCTCAAAGGGAAGGGCTGAGCCGAGCCGAGCCAGGCTCTCAGGGAAAGGCAAGGGTTTGAGCTGAACCTACTGCAAAAGAGGCTCCGCAGGCTTAGGGCTGGGGATGAACCAGGTGGCCTGCCTCTGGGCAGGAAGGCAGGGAGCAGGGGTGACACTGCTCGGGGAGATGAGAGGGGCTGTGCAACGAAGTGGACAGATGAAAAGACATCTTGAAAGCCAAGGTCAAGAATATCCACGTGGCGGCTGACAGCAAGAAATCGGCTGATGTTTGAAGAGTTCCGCGATCAAAACAAGAGCGCCACTAGTTAGACGACCGAGGCACGCGGTGTCTGTGGCTCAGTGTGAAGGAAAGGCTGAGGACAAGTGTTGCAGTCACCTGTGCTCGTGGTCCGGCTACACAAGGGCAACTGCAAAATCCCAGGTCCAGCGGGGTACACGAGGATGCCCAGAACAGGATTAGAACTCAGACTCAACCACTTTATTTTCTTTTTAGGTCCACACCTGTGGCATATGAAAGTTCCCGGGCTAGGGGTCGAACTGGAGCTGCAGCTGCCGGCCTACATCACAGCCACAGCAACTCGGGATCTGAGTCATGTCTTCAACCTACACCACAGCTCACGGCAACGCCGGATCCTTAACCCACTGAGCAAGGCCAGGGATCAAGCCCACATCCTCATGGATACTAGCTGGATTTGTTACCGCTAAATCACAATAGGAACTCCCCAGACTCACCCACTAATTTGAAAACCCAGCCACATCCCTTTGGCTGAAAGGGGATTCCCAGGAATGGTACCCGCAATGCCATGCCAGGTGCCCACAACCCAACCTTCTCATTCCCGCAAAGCTTGGGATCCCCACATCCTCGGAGGGTCTGGTGGGGTGTGAAAGGTCATCCTGGGGACATGCTGAGAGGAATCTAATCACAGCGTGGAACTCAGAGTGTCTGGAAGAGAAAGGAGCTCGTGCTTCCTCTAACAAGGAGGGTTCAGACACTTTGCAGCAAACGGCCCACCCCCTGCCATCCCCTTCTGGCTGGCCGGCTGGCACTCCAATTCAAGCAGCTCTTCCTCAGTCAGACACCACACACCCTACCAGATCCTCCAGGGCCCTCCTGGAAGCTGGCACTTGGCTCCGTCAGAAAGGTACGGGGCTTCCAATTGGAATTCAGGGGCGCCCTGCATCCAGCTTTCACTTATCTGCAAATCCTAACAGCCAGGAAACTCACAACATCACTGGCCGACGTCCAGCCTGGAGTGTGACACTGATGACAAGGAACTCATCTCGAGTGTTATTCCAGTGACAATGACGGGCTAAAACGCTGTATCGAAAAGAATTCTGAACGCGGGTTGGAAGAGTTGCCCGCGATCCACCTGCAATGCCGGACGCGAGTGAGGAACGTCAGCGCGTGTGCCGGGCATCTGCCATCTGTCCCGGACGCCAGAACCAGCATTTGGATTGGATTTTGACTCTTAGCTTCGTCATATACTGGACCTGTGACTTTGGAAAAATAACAAAAACCACCTACCTGCCTCTTCTTCAACAACACAGGACAGTAAGCCTGGCGTGACGCTCTCACCAGACTGCTGGAGGGTGCCAAGCAGCTCCCGTTCAGCAGGCTGCACTCTAACATGTCCGGTGCAGGGGGGATTATTACAGTTAAGGGATTATGATTCCTCTCTGAGAGTGGCCCTGAGGCACTACACGATCCTGAACAGGCTTCTAAATCAACAAAGAATTAGCACGAGTGAGCATGGTGGCTGCAAGTGGTGGCAGCCCTCGGGAAGGCAAGCCCCGAATCCCAACTTGGGGATGGGCTCAGGGCCTGACTCTCTGTTTCTGCGTCACACAGACGAAGGGGGCGCCGGGTTGGTGCTGGAATCCCTGTGCCGCCCCTAGTTCTTCCCAAAGTTGCCTGGCACAGGGCTGTGGGCACACGCGGCCCAGCATAGTGGAACGCTCCGGCCACAGGGCCCAGTTTGCAAGTCGGCAGGGCCAACCACCTATTCCCGGCAGCGGTGGGTGGGAAAAGGGCAGTGACACGGCTGCCAGAAGGCCCACCTGCAAGGAGGCGTGCTGGAGGGCCAAGGAACCCCAAAGACCAAAGACAGAGGTTTCTTCTTCTGCACTGCTTTCTTCCCACTGGCTGCCCTGCAGGTAAACACCACGCTCTCTGGGCAGGAGCTGCGTGTCCTTGAGGACTGAGCCGGACAGCGTGCGTAGGCACCCAGGTTAACTGCGCTGCTGGTGGAGCAGGGACATCATGGCAACCTCAAGGGTCCAAGTGGGAGAAAGGGCGTGTGTGGCCATCACATGTCGAGAGAGCACTTCACCTTACACAACCCGTGTGCTCTGGAAGGCTGTCTCCAAGGAAGCCGGGTTCTGCCGGAGCTTTCCTGTGATGTCACACGGGGGCGCAGGGATGGGAGGGCCACACGCCCAAACTGGAGTCTCGGTGACTGCCAATTACCATAGCTTTGCAGGCATTATCCACCCACCAAGCTGTTTCCTCTTCCATAAAGTCAGGCTAAAATCACCCCACAGGACTGATGAAAGGAGCATCAATAACGATTACTAATAATGAGAGAGATAAGACAAAATCATGAAAATGACTACTGCTCACAGGGGTTGCGTGCCTCCCAGCACTACGCTGGGCACTATGCCCACATTCTGTTTAATTCCACCCAAGTCCCACAGGCTCCCAAACAAGGAGAGCTGGCGGCAGGGGGACAGGGAAAACCTGTCTTACGATTGAGTGTATTTTCTACCTTGCAACCACAACCTGGCCAAGGAGCTGAGTGAGGGTGCTGGCTCCCCAACCACGAAGCCCTTTCTGAGCACAGAGTCCCACAGAGCACACGCCATCCAAGAACCTCATCTCAATTCATAAAATGGCTTATCTCATTTACCAGATAAAGAGGCTGGAGGGGACTCCTCAACCTGCCCAATTAGTGGGTCATACCACTAGTTAATGAGCATCCATCTCCCAACCACCAGTTCTGGGTCCTATCCAGCAAGTCAGTGACTCAAGCGGCCAAGAGTGTGTGTGGTCCCTGCAGCCTGGGTCTTGGGGGTTGAACACTGGGTCAACTTCCCGGTGGCCCAGTTTTTGAACTACAATGGGGGATCACACCTGCCTCACCAGAGTTGGTTATGGGAATTAAATTACTTCACACATGCAAAGCACTTAGACCACGGCCCAGAACAGACTAAAGAGCTGAAGAAACACCAGCTGCTACCAACATCCACTGTCCACATCTTCCAAGACGAAGCTCTGGACCCACCTGGATGCTCTCCCCTCTACTTTCTCTCTGTTTTCTTTGAGGCCCAGCTGCAACACCCCTCCAGGAAACCCTCCCAGCCCCTGAAGCAGCCGGTGACATCCTACTTGGGGCTGGCTTCGGATTCTGCCTGCGGCCCCCTCCCAGCACTGACCATGACCTGTCCGCTGGTCAACTGATCTGTCTGCCCTCCTAGACGACAACCAACTTGATCCTGCCCAGCTTTGTCTCCCCTGGGCGCCACACCTCTAGCAGGACCTGGATGACACCCAATAAATCATAACCCACCCACAGCAGGTTTCCAGATCTTCCTACACAGCAAACCCTTACTGAGGGCTCAGGGGTATCAGGCCTGGGGCTAAGCACTGTCCTCTAGCACTGCTAATGGACACCTATTCCCTGACCCTGTTTTATGGATGGGTAAACTGAGGCTCAGCAGGACCAAGCAATTAAACGCAAGGCCACACAGCTGGAGAACAGCTGGGCCAGCACGAGAGCAAAGTCTACCTGATCCAAGGGGACCTTACTGTCCAGTCTTTGCTTCTCCTCCCTTCCTTTTGGACGTATAAAGTAGGGGGAGGGAGGTGGGAAGGCATCTTTTTGCACGAAGTGAGGTATTCCTGCATATACATCCCCCAGTACTGTGAACAATTAGTAGCAAACCAGCGGTGGTGCACTGGATGGCTCTGAGGCGCCCCGGCCCTCCTCCCGGTGTCACCTGTACTCACCCCCTCACACAGACACTCAAATGCCACCTGACTGACTGACAGCCTGGCTTCCACCTTCTTCCCTCTTCCCCTCGAGGGCCCCCCAGAACCAATAGGGGAAGTTGGTTGCTAATGGCAACGGCCTTGGGAGCAAGGTGAGACCTACCAGCCAGCTGCTGAGGGCTGGAGGGAAATTTTCAACAGCCTCTGGGGCCCCTTTGTGTCAATCAAGGCAGCCTCTTCCCTGCCTGGGTCTCAGTTTCCTCTTCTATAAAAAGCGGGTGCCACCCTCCATGATTCTGGTCACAGAGCTGAGAAGTGTTAAGGGAGTCTAGTCAATCAGGCCTCTGGAGGGGCCCTGGATGGATTTAGATGGACCAGTAAGTGTTTTTGTTTTTGTTGCATTTTTTTCTTTAAAAAGGAATGCCCCTCAGCAGCAGCTTAGCTCAGCAGACCCCCCTCCCCCGCCAACCTATTTATACCCAGGGCTGCAAACTGAGGTGTCTAAGCTGAGCACCGGGGCAGAGCCAGTTCCAGGCTGTGTGGGATTTGGGACCCCTGGAGCTGGAGTGACCATTAATTACTTTCATCCTGTCATCTCTACCAGACTGGAAGCCTGCTCAACAGGAAATACAAGCTATTATTGATGGGCACCCTCAGAACTGGTACCCAGGAAGTTCCCAAGAAAAGGTGACTGAAGGGCTCAAAGGGCCGATGGATGGGCCCGCCTTCGAAGAGCACCACGCATTCCCAGCAGCTCTCTGGCAGGGGGCAGTTAAGAGGCGGAGGAGCAGGAATGTGTGCAGGTGTTGGGGGCTGTGCAGCGCTCAGGGTGTCTGGCTGCTGAGCCCTCACTCCTAAGGTTACCCACCTGGGGACACAGGCTGGGAAGACGGCCCCTCTGAGCAAACACCCTGGGAAAGAGGTCTCATCTCGATGGCCTTTGTTGTCAATCCCTTGGGCAAGCCACAGAGAGTACAGCCACCTATTCCTTCCAGCCACCAGTGGCCCTGCCCCTTCCACCCGCCAGTTCTTGACCTGTCCAAGCCTTTCTGGGACTATCAACGCCAAATACCCATTTTCCAGAGTGAAATGTGTTCACCAACAGCCCTCAACCATCCTGTGATGGATGCTGACCTTCTCCCCATTTCCCAGGTAAAGACCCTACAGCTCAGAGAAACCAAGCAGTGAAGCTGTACCATGTGGAACAAGTTTTCCCCGCCCTCCCATCATCTACCCGCCTGGCCTGGTGGTCAAGCAACCCCACACAGCACCTGCCAAGGAACACCAAGCACACAGCTCCAGCACCCCAGGAACCCCAAAGGAGGTGCAGCTGATGGTTCAAATATCAACCCCACCATCCAACCTGGGATGTCAGGGAGCTAACTAGCCACTAGGGCATGAACTTGCTTTAAAAAGTTTACAGTCCTCGTTTTTGTGAAAGGACCACAGCCTGAGCATACTGGGGGGGGGGGGGACAAAGATCAAATGGGGGGGCTGTGCAGGGCACCCCCTGGGAAGGTGTCAATGGCCCTATGGCACCCTACCCTCCTCAGCACAACCTAGGAGTCTAACCTCACAACAGATAACCTTGTCCTGTGGCAAAACAAACAGGGAGGCAGAGGACGCTGCCCAGCCTACGCCCCACACCGCCCACCAGCTTGCTGCCATGTGGTTCTCCACCAGCAGGCGGATACGTTCAGGGCCTGCTTCTGTCCCCACACTCCCAGATGTCGGGAAAATATGCTGGTCAGAGCCTGCAGGGCTCGGCGTTACAGCAATAATCATCACAGGGCATCTCACTGGAGTCTCATGACAGCCTGGCCAAGTAATGTCACCCCCACTTCACTGATGGGGAAACTGAGGCTCAGGGAGGGAGGCGGCCTGGAGGGCACTCAATACACAGACTCGCTAAACAGAAAGTCCCAGGGATGGATGACAAGAAACAAGGTAGTGTTTATTTGTTCACATCACATGCACCCACTCATTTATCGGTTTAGCAAAGATGGGTGACGAACCTACCAGACATTACTGCTTAGAGTCTGCAGGGGTGGCGGAGACACTCCGGAGTCCAAACCCACCCTGGTCCCAGGGCACCTCTACCTCACCTCCGTGGGATTCCCCGAAACCTGGTTGAAGACTGAATCCTCCTTGGCTGAAGCTGCTATGGGACAGCCCGGCTACCAGCCCTCTTTCCTTTCCAGCAAGTGTTGAGCTGTGGGTCCCAGGTAACTGGCCCCGGGAAACCACCTTATGAGAGAGGATGCCAACCATAGTCTCCCTTCAGAAGCCTCCAGTTTCTCATCAGAAAAGACGGTGGGGCAAGGACTTGAGAGGGCACACAGAAACCAGTTGTTTTTTTTTTTCTTTTCTTTTTTTTTAAACACACAGTCCCAGCCTTTCAGGAGCGATGCACAGCCAAAGGCCTTCCTTTGGACTTTATCTTGACTCGACAGGCAGCTGCGGTGGGCCCTGCCTGCAACTGGAGACGGGGGGCGGTAAAAACCCTGCCCGCTGGGCAACAAGAGCAAGGCCGACCCTGTGCCATCGGAGGGGCACAGGTGGCGCTGACCAGGCTCAGGGGGCCCGGCATGGGACGGGGGAGGGGGTGGAGGGGAAGAAAGGGTGATGGGGGAGGGGAAAGGAGGGTCAGGGAGGGGAGGCGGAGGAAAGCGCCTTTGTGCGGGCCTCCCTTCCCCCACCGCAATCCCCAAGAGCAACAATCAGTTATGCAAATCGTGACCCCGCCCCCAAGCCTGGGCCGGGCTCCCGGCCCCTCCCCCGCCCCCGTCTCTAGGTCAGTCTCTGCTGTCTGTCTGTCTCTGCCACACACACGCACAGGCACAGAGGCCCTGAGGCATTGCCCATCCAGAAAAGAAGCCGACCCTTGCCCCCAACTGCCTCCTTTAAGATCTTCACTCTTTTTTTTAAATTACTTAATGAATTTTATTACATTTATAGGTGTACAAAAATCATCACAACCAAGATTTTTTAGTCCTTTGAAACTAATTTTACCCTGCCAGCCTCTTTCTCCATTGTATTTCCTCGCCTTGGGGCCAGGAACTGCTAACCCAGGGACGAGGTTCACAACTGGAAGAAAAAGATGCACTGCTCAGAGCTTCACAAATAACTGAACACGCCGCCCGTATCCATTTCGTTTCGCTGATTCTCCCAATGAAATACAATAATCTGAAGAGAAAAAAACCTGGCTTCGAGGTGGCGCTCTCCACAGGAGGCCAGTCTGGAACACTGCCATCCACGTGGAAAGTCACAGCCAGGTGACAGTTTCCGCTGGGGGCTCTTATTGCCGCCCCCCCCCCGCACTATTTTTCATGAGACGCACACTTCTGATTGTTTCAGTTTCAAATTACCATCAGTGTCTAAATTGGGAATCCCGCTCCTCCACCATCAGCGCATCAGAGGTGGGTATTCAAAGCAGCACTTATTGACAAACGGCGATGCAAATCTACCCCGTAAACTTGGACACACGCAACACACACACACACACAGCCACAGCCACTGTCCATCCCTGGAGTTTCTATCCCAACCAAGAAGGGGGGGTATGAGTGTCATCTCTCACCCACAGCCCCAAGATGGCAAACACTGACCACGACAGTGATGACAGACATCTGTGGGCACACGCAGAACCTGGGGCCTGTCACATCACCGGTTAAGCTTTTGCCAGCTTTGAAATAAAGACCATTAAAGACAAAGCCTAAATGTCTGCAGTGAGTCCTAGCTCCAGAATGGCAAAGACCTCTCTTACCTCCTGGGCAGGCAGGTCCCTAACCAAGGACATTTAAAACATTCCACCCTAGGAATGCCACAGGGCAGGCCACAGGGAGGACTTTTAAAGGGGCCTCACCTCGCCCCCTAACTGGTTCTCATCAGCTGAAAGTGCAACCTCTTTTCTGCTGGAAAGCTCCCCCGCCCTCAAAACGCACTGAGGTCCTGGTTTTCCGCACAAGGGCTGCCCCCAAGCTTCACCTTATAAGCCCTCGAAGTCACTCTACAAACAAGAAGGGCCAGAGCCTTCCAACCAGTCCAGCCTCCAACACTGCTTTCCGTTGTAGCTGAGTGCTTGCTGTATACAGGCCCGCCAACCTGCATTCCTCGCATACTTAACCTGGAGAAGCCAGCCTTAGGCACTGGTGTCCTCTGTTCTCCACCAATGAGGACACTGAGGCTCAGAGAAATATCAGGGTCATGCAGGCAACAGAAGCTTAGGGGACAAATCTTACAAATTCAACTGTCTTAACGTTATAATGGGTCCCTGTGGCTTCGGATAAAATTCCTAGAGACAGAATCACACATAAATTTGAAAAAACATTATCTCAACTTAGATGGAGACTGGATGATACACATGAGAAAGGTGGGTCAGAAGATAAACAGTGGCTTTGGTAACAGCATTTAGAACACTAATGCCAAAAATGTGTGCCAAAGAATTATATTTTTCACGCAAGTTGAGGACAGAATGTTATATTTCTACATTAACATGTTATCTTCTATGACACATGATTTTAAACGCAAGTCATTAATTACATTAGGAACTTAAACATTTTTAAGTAGGGAAAACCACTCCAGCAACAATGAAGCCACACTGACCCGCCACAGTTCAGCTCTGCCTCACAGATACACACAGGCTCCAGCAAACCCTTCTGCAGCCCTCTATCCCACTCCACCCCCCACCCCCGCCAGGACGTGCTGAGGAACGCAACCCAGGAAGCCATCAAGTTAGAAACCAGGCACTGAGGAGTTCCTGTCGTGGGTCAGTGGTCAACGAATCCGATTAGGAACCATGAGGTTGTGGGTTCGACCCCTGGCCTTGCTCAGTGGGTTAAGGATCTGGCATTGCCGTGAGCTGTGGTGTAGGTTGCAGACGTGGCTCGGATCCTGCGTTGCTGTGGCTGTGGCGAAGGCCGGTGGCTACAGCTCCTGTTAGACCTCTAGCCTGGGAACCTCCATATGCCGCGGGTGCGGCCCTAGATAAGGCGAAAAGACAAAACAAAACAAACAAACAAAAAAAAACAGACGCTGGAGTTCCCATTTTCATCATGAAAAACGAAATCAAGCCCATCCTTTCCCATATTCCCAGGAAATTAAGTTATTGGACAGATTTTTTCCCCCCATGTTCCATTTTTCTCCCCTTATCTTTGTGATAAGTGATAGCTAACGCTTGCTTAAAGATGATTAAGACAATCTTGTAACAAGGGTGGGTGTTCGGTACCCAGAAGTGGGGGTTTGGCTCACTCAGAGTTTAGCATGTCCTTATTTCTAGGGGTCGCACACAGAACTCATGACTGCAAAGACCCCAGGACCACTCAGAGAAGGAGGAAGGGGGGCTTCCCCAGGGAAGAGGGTTCCCCAGCTGCAACCCTGGACCTTTCCAACTAGGACAGCAGGTGCCCCCCAACAACACGGCTCCCTCAGAAGGGGGCTGCCAACAGCCGACGACAAACTTCAAAACTAACCCCCACCTTGCGGGGAGGGGGGGGCTGAGACCCCTGTCTGGTTGCTTTTAGTCCACGTGCTGACAAGCCAGACCAGGACCAACCAGCTATTTTGTTTCATGGGGAGCAGAGGAGGCAGGGGCCTCGGGCGGGAGGCTGGAGGCTCGAGTTAAGTTTCATGCTGGTGAGTGCGGGGGCACAAAGGAAGGAACCACTGGGGGAGGGGAGGCCGCAGAGCTGGAGGGCTGGGACAAAGGGGACAAGAGACAAAGGGACAGGAAAAGGGAGCCTGCTTTCCCCTCAGAGGAAGGAACTCTCTACGGAGCCTAATATTTTCACTCACACATTCCCCGGGCAAGAAAGGCACAATCACAGGTTTTAGGACGCAGTAGATTCAGGTGACCTGACGCCCCTCCTGTCTCAGCTGCACGCAGGTTTTCCTCGTCCCCCGCCCTTCCTGGTGGCCTGTCCAGGCCCCCTCCTCAGCCCACTTGTTCAAAGTCAGCAAGGCTGCCTTTGATCAGCTGCCTCTCTCCAGCCCCGATCTGCAACCCTGAAGAGAGACAAAGAATTTATTTGGAGAAAAGAAAAACCCTCCGAGTGTCAGCCGGTGACAGACATGATACCCTCCATACAGCAGCGAGGAGGTGGGAGCAAGGTGCCGGCTTTTCTAGTCTGTGGAGGCTTTCACCAGCACCCTCTGCACCCTCAGATGCTCTCTGAAGTCCCCTCTGCTTGGCCCTTTGGGGTTTTCCCCCTTGAAACCACTGCCCACCTCCCCTCCCCTCATCCATGCTGAGGGTGAGCGTGCCAAGCACCAGGAGGGCTCCAATAAAGACGGCACAATCTGAAATGTGTACAAGATCAGACCAGGAAGACCCTGGCTGTCTGGGTCTCAGTCAGGGGGACCTGGGGCTGTGCTCACTGCAGCTCCTGATGTGTTTTATTCTGATTTGGGTTTGATTTTGACTTTAGGAAGGGAGCCATCACATTTCACATTAACAAAGCAAATATGGCATCCACACGGAGGCCAAACCAACCCAGGAGCAGTTTAAGGGTGGGGCCAGGAGGCTGTTTGTCATCACCAGGAGGGACAGCAGGAGAGCGCCAGGAGCCAGCGGAGCAGCCCCCTTCAAGAGACCGCAGCCCTCCTGTGCAAAACTGGCTCGGCTCCTTCCTCCCCTCCGTGGTGCCACCCACACCAGGGTCCTGCTTCTCCGGACCCCACTCCATTCCCGCAAAGAGCAGAGAACTTACAATGTGCCAGGTACGACACAGGGTGACAGGGGCCCTGCCCTCCCACAAAAGCATCACACATACTGCGTCAGGTCCTTCACGCCTACTGTTTTAAAACCAAGACTTTCATGAGCACAGACTGTGTGCCAGGCACTGAGGGCTTACGTGCTTGCTGGGGCCTGGGGTGGGACACTCCCAGGCCTGCAGTGGGGACAATGGGCACAATCAACCAGAGCGAGGCAGGGGAGAGCTGCTCCAGGCTCCTCCCTCCTGTGTGGTCTGGGCTGGGCAGGGCTGGGCTGGGCAGCCAAGCTGGCGGTGGCCGTGGCCCCGACATCAGGTCAGGGGCAGACCCTCCCCCAGAGCAGCCGATGCTGCTGTTCCAGAGAGGGGTGGCCCTATCTGCGGCCTGCCTGGGCTACATCCCTCCTCCCCTCCCTCTTTCCTTCACTATCTCAGCAGCAACTCCCCACAGCTTCCCCTCACCTCCCCCCACACACCGGGCCAACGCTAGAGCCCCAGTGACTCCCCGGTCAGGCCCCAGCAACGGGCCCACCAAATAATGAGACCAAGGATCGGGCCACAGTCAGCTCTGGATCAGAACTAGCATCTGTCCTTGTGAAAAGAATTCCACGGTGACACATGCTCCAAGGTAAAACCATTTTCGAAAATTAAAAAAGGGAGAGGAAAGAAGCCACTTGTATCTCAAGTCTGCAAGGCAGCCTTGGACGGGGCCGACACGGCTTCCTGAGAAGCGGTGGCCCAGAGCAGCCCCAGCCTGTGACCCTGGCCCTCCCTGGGGCGGGATATTCCAGGACAAACCCGCTGACTCACCGGAAAGGGTGGCGCTGTAGCAGGCACCTGTGCCTCAGAGGGGGCTTCGGCCTGGCGGCGATGCCCAGCCCATCACCACGAAGAGGGGGCTCTGTGTTCCTGGCAAAGCCTAGGAAACCTAATTCAGGTTGGAGGGAACCTAGGCCCTGAAAGCATCCTCAAAACCAGCCTACCCTTCACTCTTTTAGTTGATGCTCTTGTGGATTTGTATTTCTAACCATCAAGTCTTAAAAAAATTTCACTAGAGGAGTTCCCGTTGTAGCACATCGGAAACAAATCTTACTAGTAAACATGAGGTTTTGGGTTCGATCCCTGGTCTCGCTAAGTGGGTTAAGGATCTGCTGTTGTGGTGAGCTGCGGTGTAGGCCACAGACGCGGCTTGGATACTGAGTTGCTGTGGCTGTGGCGTAGGCCAGCGGCTACAGTTCCGACTCAGCCCCTAGACTGGGAACCTCCATATGTCGCGAATGCAGCTCTAAAAAGCAAAAAACAAAAAAAAATTTTTTTTCACTAGAATAGCAGCCATACAAGATCGTTTTCGTTCCAACTTTTTTCCTGTCTCCAAGGTGCAGTCCAATCACCACTTTCTCCAAACTCCGAGCCGTACCCCCACAAGGTCCCAGACGAGGAGCCACACACTGACGCTGGGACCACAAAGGCATCCTTTACCACTTTACCGACGAAGAAGCCAATGCTCAGTTAACTTCAGGCAGCTAGTCCAGAAGTCACAGAGCCAGCTGGCGCGACAGCCCGGGGGCCAGCGCAGGAAGACGCAAAGCAGACCTGGCTGTTCCCTGGTCAGGGGGCAGGGGCAGCTGAGGGGACGGCAGAATGCATTCCGGGGGCCTCCTGGGGGGACAAACCCATCTGAACCTGCGGGACACGTCTCCCATTTAAAGAGGCACAGTTGGCATCTTAAGACACACAAGCCCCAGATAAAGGGGAAGAATAGTCCATAAGCTCTATGAGGACAAAGAATCTGCCCGTGTCCTTCTGTCTGGAGCCACACCTCAGGGGCCTCAACTATCTGAAGAAGGAAACACTAGACTGACTGACTGACTATCTAAGGAAAACAATCGTCTGCTCTGACCCCTCAGTGGATGTTGGATAAAGTGTCCTCCTGAACCGATTCCATTAGGACGGCTTGACTAGAAAAGAAAGTGGCGATTTGAAGGGAGTGAGCATTTCACGTCCCAGGAAGAGCCAGAATGGCCAGCTTGGAAGCGAAGAAGCTTCCCTGCCGCTGCCAGGGTGTGGCCGGACCTTCCCTGAAGCACAGATAAGAGCCACTCACAATTAGAAGCCACAGCCACTGCTCAAAGCCCCACAGCCCGCGTCCTGGAATCTCGTTTATCCTCCTCTGCTAAGCAAACACAAGTCTTCTCTGATAATGCAAAGGTCAACTGCAGACTTGTGTGGGCTGATAAAATCGCCACCAACCCTGAATTACAGGGGGGTCAGAAATCATAAAATATTCCCTCACAGGTAAGCAGGGGGAGCCAGAGAAATCAGAACCAGGATGCTCCCCGTCATCCCAGGCCAATGACCTGCCCCCCCGCCCCCGACCCCAAGGCTCCAGCACAGTGATGCTGTTCAGGATCCCAGACCACACCCCCTCAAACCCCTTCACAAAATGCAAAAACTGGGCAAGGGTCACAGGACTTCTGGCCTGAGAAGTTGGCAAAAACTGGGCTAATTCAACACTGGGCCTTTCGCATACATCTCCGAGGACCACTCTCTTCTGAGGCTCCATCAATGTCAGAAACCAGTCTCAGAAAAGGCAGGAGCTCCAGTCGTGGCTCAGCCGAACCCCACTAGTATCCTTGAGGACTCCAGTTCAAGCCCTGGCCTCGCTCAGTGGGTTAAGGATTCAGCGTTGCCGTGAGCTGTGGTCTAGGTCGCAGACGTGCTTCAGATCTGGTGTTGCTGTAGCTGTGGTGTAGGCCGGCAGCTGAAACTCTGACTGGACGCCCAGCCTGGGAACTTCCATATGCCACAGGTACAGTCCTAAAAAGCAAAAGAAAAAAAAAAAAAAGAGGGAGTTCCCATGGTGGCTCAGTGGAAACGAAGCCGACTAGGAACCATGAAGTTGCGGGTTCAATCCCTGGCCTCTCTCAGTGGGTTAAGGTTCCGGCATTGCCATGAGCTGTATTATAGGTCGCAGACGTGGCTCGGATCCCGCGTTGCTATGGCTGTGGCGTAGGTCTGCCGCTACAGCTCTGATTAGACCCCTAGCCTGGGAACCTCCACATGCTGTCGGTGCGGCCCTAGAATGACAAAAGACAAAAAAAAAAAAAAAAAAGAATAAAGAAAGTAAAAGCAAACACCAAGGCCAGGTCTTAAACTGGGCAGCTGTATTCGGACATGTTCTTAGGGCACGAGGCTTCAGGGAGCCGTTCAAGTACAGAGAAGGGGCCCCGGGAGGCAGGGAGCCACTTGGTTCCTCCCAATCACTCCTGCGGTCCACAAATATGAACTGGCTGTCAAGGCCTCAGGAGTCAAGCCCTGAGTTTAGGGGTCCTACCCCATGGGCTCAAAGATGATTGTGAGATGTTCCTTAGAACTGGGTGACACCCAAATCGAGACGTGAACAACGACTAGGGTTCCCCAGGGGGAGAAAGAACAGAGGGAGGTGCTCCAAGCAGGGAGAGCCCCTGTGCAAAGGTCCTGAGGTAGGAAGGCTGGCCCCTTCCTTTCCTTAACTAGAGCCTGGCAACGCTTAGGTATCTAAGTCTCAGGGTCCACACTCCATCCTACTCACAGAAATACACAGCCCTCATTTTCATTTTCCAATGCAAAAACATTCCAGAATTCTCTCAATTTTTTCCCCCCAACATACGAGATCCACCACCTCCTCACCTGTGCCTGCTGACCACCGAACCACCTCTGCGGTGGTTCCCGGGAGGAGGAGCTTCTCATTCCTGAGCGGCTCACATGGGCCTCCACTGCAGGTCAGAGCCTAGCTCCTCACCGGCCAGTGGTCATCCCAGCTGCCCATCCATGTCCCCAGAGCAGACCTGGGCAGGGACAGGGTGGGGGCGTGCTTTTCCTCATCCAAAGAAAAGAGCAGACCCGATCTGCTCGGAACAGCGCAGGCCAGGAAGGAAGGAAGTAGGAAGTCATGTCAAGTGCAGGAAGTCCTTGCTCAGCCCCAGATGAGACCAGAGCGCAGCCCAGCGACCCGTGCTCCGTTCTGGGATGGGAAAGAGGGTCTTGGGGACAGGGAGCAGGGGTGGAAACACAGCTCTGGCCCTGGACGTGGCACGCACTGGAGACACACAAACACTTCTCACGGAACAGCACTTGGACGCTCTGTCCTCACCCCCACTCTCCACCAAAAACAGACTTTGGGAAGAAAATGAATCAAGTTTTACAAGCTTCCCTATTTACCCAGAGCTACAAATCTATCAGTGGGGAAGCTTTTAAAATAAACTCTCTCCCGGCACTGTCACTTCCTTTCTTCCATTCGCCACTACACACACACACACACACACACACACACTCCCCCCCCCTCCCTCTCTCTCTCTCTCTTTAACTTGGCAGTGGATCCTGAGTCTGAAAGAGAAATTTCAAATTCAGACATACATCAATCCCTACCACCTGTAAATACTTCCGGCTTTTTATTCTCTTCCTCTCATTTACTCATGCGTCTAAACACACCCAGCACAGCTCCCTGAGCAGGACTATCTTCCTGAGAACACTGGCTACCTTTCGGCCTCTCATTCTGGCATTCCAGAAAGATTTACTGAGCATCTTCCAGGGCGCTCTGCATCTCTGCCTCAAAACAGTACTGCAAGTTGAGTGCAATCTCTATTTGACAGACGGAGACAGTGAGGCTCAAAAGGGAAGCAACTGGTCCAGGTTACCCTGTGGGAAAGGCCCTGGTGCGAATGACGGCGGGCTGCTTCACCTGGCTCCCAGTATCCCTCCCACATATCCACAGCACACAAAAAGCAAAATTGCTTCCTTCAGAAAGAAAGGAAGGAAGGGAGGAAGAATGAAAAGAAAAGAAAGAAAAGGTGGGGGGAAGGACTCATTCGATACTACCAGCACCTGGCGTTCCTGCTGTGGTGCAATGGAATCAGCGTTGTCTTGGGAGCACTGACACAGGTTCGAACCCCAGCCTGGCACAGTGGGTTAAGGATTCAGTGTTGCCGCAGCTACGCCTTAGCTTGCAACTTTGGCTGAGATCTGACCCCTGGCCCTGGAGCTCCATATGCCACAAGAGGAAAAAAAAAAAAAAAAATCGCCAGCAGCTTTAACAGTAAATCTTAAAAACTGGTGCCATTTTGAGGATCACAGAAAAAAAAAGGGATCACAGGAGTTCCAGCCGTGGCGCAGGGGAAACGAATCCAACTAGGAACCATGAGGTGGCAGGTTCGAGCCCTGGCCTTGCTCAGTGGGTCAAGGATCTGGTGTTGCCGTGAGCTGTGGTATAGGTCGCAGACGTGGCTCAGATCTGACATTGCTGTGGCTGTGGCGTAGGCCAGCAGTTACAGCTCCGATTGGAGCCCTAGCCTGGGAACCCTCACATGCCGTGGGTGCAGCCCTAAAAAGACAAAAAAAAAAAAAGGATCATAGAAAACCTAGCGACTAAAAAGCCGAGCCTGTGCTTCAACACCAATGACATCATTCATGCGGTTCCTGGAGGAATGGGGTCTGTGGTAGCTTTCCCCAGGACAGAAGAGTGTCCAATGGGCTGCATGGAACTGGCAGTGGGCAACGTCTTGCTGCCCCCAGGACTTGGGGAAGGAGAAGCGAGGGCTGAGCGGCCTCCCTGCAGTGGTCCTTGAACCTCTTCTAAGGCTTGAGATTCTCCAGATAATATGACCCACGTGCCTAGCTCCTTAGAGCCCACCGAGCAGGGCCATGTTGTGAACTCCCAGGAGCTGGCAGGAGATGGGACGGGCCCTCTGCTGATGAGAGGATCCAGGCTATGTGTTGGGGTCTGTGGCTGGAAGCAGCTCAGATCTCACTCCCAGTTCCAAAGCTGCTCACAACCCATAGTCCAGCTTGGGCAGGGGAGGCAACAACACAGTATCCTCCAGAAAAACAAAACAGGAAGAAGGACTTGCTCCATTTCCAAACTGGCCTCCCCAGTTCCTCCTAAACCCTCCGACTGGCTTCCTATACCTCTAAATCCATAAACAGGCCTTACTTTCGGATCCCATCCTCCTCCCCAGCAAGAAGCCCCTCTCCTCTCTGGCCTCCGTCTGTCCCCAGCCACTAGCAAATAGAATCTCCTGCCTGGGCATCCTTCCTCCCCCACAACTCCAGCCCATCCCCCACAGCCCACCCACCCGCACCCCCGGACCCTCTATACCTGGGCACCTCCTGCCCCAGCTCTCAAGTTGCCTCAGCGGTGAAGGACAGCAGTAAGAACTTTCATTCCACCTGCCCCTCCCACTGGGTTGCTCAGAACATGAGAAAATAAACTGTAAAAAAAGTCCAGTGTTATTCACGTGTGCTGGTGTCTCTGAGGTCCCGCCACACTTCATAGACACAGTAGTGCCCTCGCTGGATTCTGTCACCTATTGCCTCTTGCTTCCGGGGTGCTGGTCAGAAAACCCCTTGAGGAGTTCCCTGGTGGCTCAGCAGGTTAAAGATCCAGCATGGTCAATGTGGCGGCTCAGGTCACTGCCATGGCCCAGGTTCGAGCCCTGGCCCGGGAACTTCCACACGCCGTGGGTGCAGCCAAAAAAAAAAAAAGAGAGAAAAAAAGAAAACCCCCTTGAAGTGAGAGACTGAGGGAGACACTAAAAACTACTCTAACTCAATGACTGAATTGCTCAAATGTGAAATTCAACTTCTCGTTTAAAGCAAAAGCAAAGCTGCCAAATGCCGGGTCATCCTTCCTTCAAGAAAGGAAGGATTTCCAACTAACCCTTTCAACCAAATCCAATATGGCCTCTTAACTAAAATCCCTCTACTCTACAGAAGGGCCTTCTCGGATTATTTTCCTTCAAAAAGGCATAATTTACACATCGAGTGTCTTTACTTTCCAAACCATTCAGAATTAGGGAAAGGGGGGAAAAAACACGTCTGTTTCTATTTGAAACTGTCAAAATTAGCATTCAGTAATTAAAAATCACACCCTTTCTCTTAATAACCTAACCAGCATGATACAATCAGGTTGTGCCAACTCTTTAATCTAATTGACTAATTACAGATTTTAATTTAGTCAGTTACTGAACAACTGTTGACAATTTGTTTTCATTAGGGACAGAACAGAATAAATATTTAGGCTTCCAGTCACAGAGACTCCTGTGATCAGCTCTCCACCGTGACCCCAACTTCAGAGCGAGCTCTGGCTCCAGCAACATCCTGAGACCCAGGTGAGCACGCCGCTCGCAGGCCGCGCCTCGGCTCCATCCTGTGTCCACACAAGCCCTCCCACAAGCTGGCCCTCTCAAGGCAAGATCCTCAAGTGCGAGCAGCGGCCTGGATCCCCAAAGTACAGGCAATTCCCAAATTCACACACGTCACTCGGGAAGTGGCAAACACTTAAATGCTGTGAAGAAAAATAAACGCAACGCTACATGTCACCGGCTTTTAAGCAACAAAATAAGTTAGCAGTCAAAATAGGTTTATCTGCGTTCATCTTACTGGGATGCAAACTGTCGCTGACATCTTTTGTTTTTTTCATTCAAAGACACATGTTTGCAGGTTTTTACAGAAATGATCCAATTCTTTCGAAGAGGCTTTTTTTTTCCCCCATGGTCCCTCATCTCTCAAAGTCACCCAAAAGTTTATTAAAGTAACCGTGTCCTCAGAGGCTAGGAATGGGGCCCTGGGTTCAAATCGTGCTCCGTTGTTTAAGGACGTCACACCCAAGGCTCATCACTTCTCAGAGCCTCAGGTTTCCTCATCTAAGAAATGGGATAACAACAGCCTCTGCCTTGCAGAGGTAACGGGATTAAACGGTGCCTGGCCCAAGATGTGCTGTGAAGGCTAATCACCGCTGCTTCAAAAATCGCTTTTGTACCCTGCCCTGTCCCCATGCTGCAAGTGAGGAAACTGAGGCCCAAAAAGAAGACAATGGCCGGTGGAAGGGGGACAGCTAGTAAGGGGGGAAGGCTGGTAAGAAAGCTGATTTCTGGACTCGCCACCCAGTGATCCATCTCCTCCACGCGATGCCAGCTCACAGCGGGGGGGAAGGTACCCGTGCCTTTGCAGGTGTGCGGGGCTCTGGAGCATCCTCAGCAGACGGGAGCTCTCCACCCAGGAGCTCACCCCCCTGAGGTGTCCAAGCGCCAACTGGCATTTTCCCTCACAGGGAAGCCTTGCCTACACTGCCTGCATCGCGGTGGAGACCTAGAGCCCACGCTGACCCCTGACCCTCCTCTCAGGGGGAGAGGTGAGGCCTTCCTTCCACAGAGGCCAGCTCCGGCCATCCCAGGGCACAGTGAGCAGGAGCTCAGTGGGCGGGGAAGCACAGACATAAAGTCAGCACGTCCCAGTCTAAGGACTCTATAATCTGGTGTCTCGGAAACTTCAGGGACGCTGGAGCATGGCTGTTTTGTTGTTGTTGTAGTTTTAACTCAACATCAAAACTGGGTTTGCCTCAACTGAAATAAACCCCAAATTCCCAATGTTTTCTGAGATGATGAGGAGCTTTAATCAGCAACTATTATGTTGGTCTCGTTTTTCCTATGTCTTCATTAAAATGAATGGTGACTCAACATATGCAATCTCTTTGTAAATAAAATATTTTCAAGCATGGGGCCCAAAGCGGGTGAAAGAGGATTAATAAAAGCAAGCCTTCAAAGGGAAGATACGGGAGTTCCCTAATGACTCGGCAGCTTAAGAATAAAAGCAAGCCTTAAAAGTGAAGATAAGGGAGTTCCCTGATGGTTGTCGCTGCTGTGGCTTAGGTCGCCGCTGTGGCACAGGTTCGATGCCTGGCCTGGGAGCTTCCACATGCCACAGGCACGGCCAAAAATAAATAAATAAATACAATGAAGAGATGAGGAAGCTCTTCCTTAAGGTATAGGAGCTGGAAGCAAGATGTCTTCTTCCTGGAGTTCCCGTAGTGGCTCAGCGGTTAATGAATCCGACTAGGAACCATGAGGTTGTGGGTTCAATCCCTGGCCTTGCTCAGCGGGCTAACAATCTGGCGTTGCCATGAGCTGTGGTGTAGGTCACAGATGCGGCTTGGATCTGGCATTGCTGTGGTGTAGGCTGGCAGTTGTAGCTCCGATTCAACCCCTAGCCTGGGAACCTCCATTTGCTGCAGTGCAGCCCCAGAAATGCAAAAAAAAAAGTCTTCTTCCCAGATGAGGTCACTGAAAACCAGCCCAGCCCCTCTGCCCCTGGGAAGTACAGCACTGGTGAGTACCCATACGACCTATAGACAGGGCTTCAGCTCGTGTGCCCCCTGGGGACCCACTGCCCACCCCCCTAGTCCTGCCAGCCCCGGGTCTGGGCAGTGGGTCACCAAGTACTTAAGCAGCAAAGATACCAAATCTCATCCTCATTCTCAGGCAAAGCAGCGTGGTAGAAGCAGTTAAGAACACTTTAGTTTAAGCCCAGCTTTGACACTGCTGAATCCCTCTAGTGACTCAGTTTCCTTTTCTACAAAACAAGAATAAATACAGGACTTAACCCATGGGGCTCCTCTGAATACAACGGGAGATAAAAGCAGCACTTGGAAAGGTGCCTAGCATACAGTCAGTGCTCAATAATTGTTCGCTGTTATCAGTTCTGCCTTTATGAAGTGGGAAGACTATTCTGCCCCCTACCCCTGCCTGAAGAAGGTGAGAAGTGACTAAGAAAAAACTTGGCACATAGGAAGTGCTCAGTAAACACTAGTTTCCTTCGTTAAACAAGAGATTCATCATTCTTCAACCATGACACTTTTGTTTCGTAACTACACCAAGAAACCATCACTCCAGCTCTCAGTGGCTCACTCCCAACGGAAGATCTCACTCCCTAAAATCCTGGGGGCGGGGGTGGGGGTGGGGCACAGTCAAACAGGGCGATTTGGACACGCCCTCTCCTCCTCCAGTTCCCTTTGACAAAGATGCTGCTAGCAAAGTAATGCCAGAGAAAGTATGTGGCGACAGTCCACTAGATTTAAGTTCATTTTCCGTAGCTTGGGGTCAGAATCGACTGAAGCGCTCTGGTGATCAGGTTTTCTGCAATTCCCTATGCCGCGCATTAGCTCACTGACAGAAACTCACTGCGGTATTTAAAGTGGCAGCCATCACAACTAACTCAAATTGTATTGGCTTCCCCGACGCTGAAATGCTCTGCTGAAACCATCAATTGGCCAATTCGGAGATAACGCAGTGGCTGAAATTCCCTGTCATGCTGTAAAATCCCCTTTTGAAGCGGCTCCGCAGCCTGGAGGCCCACAGCGAAACCTGCGCCCAGAGCCGCAGCCAGAACTGACTCGTGGAACACAAGTGGGCGCTGCCAAGAGGCAGGGCCTCCAGAGAGAGGAGAACATTTGCTACTGGAAGCCTTTTAAGGGACAGCGAGAAAGGAGCGGCCGCGTGCACACGCCCGGCACCAGGCCTGCCCGCTGGGCCGTCTGCCCCCTCGGCCCAGGCCACACGGCCAAGGCCACGGGCAGCCCACGGCATCTCCCAAAGAAAGCTGCAAATTCCAACCGGATGGCACAGACGCAGACCCAGCGCCAACCTCCCACGTGAAGGTTTTCTAAAGTCAGCGGTGGCCAAAGGGATCAGGGACTTGAGCGGCCACAGACTTGCTGTGTCACCACCCTACTCCAGGCCTCAGTTCCCCCATCCATAAACTGAGAGGCTCCTTCTTGAAATACGTTCCACGATTTGATGGTCTGTTGACGTTTGGAACAGACCACAATTTACTAACCATTTTTTATATACTCTCACCTGGCTTCCAAAAAAGCTTGAGAGGTAGGAAAACAAGCCAAACCTTACTTCACATCGTTTCATATCACAGATGAGCTCAGAGGAGCCAACCCACGGCCACCCCAAAGAGTCAGAACTTGAACCCTGCTCATCCAAGTCCAAATCCTCTGTGCTGCCGGTGACACTGCCTCTGTCCCATCACCAACCAGCACAGGGTCAGGTGTGCAGAGGGCACCCAGGAATAACTGCCCACCGGCCCACAGCTGTCCTGGGCCAGTCTGCACAGCCATGCTCTGTCCAACCCAAGAGCTCGAAAAGCTGTTGCCAGCATCCCGGACAAGGAGGTCTGCCACTGCAGAGCCTGCTCTCTCAAACGGACTTCTGTGACTGCGAGAGAAGGATCAGAGGAAAGCCTCAGACAGGGGCCCCAGGGAGCAGCTGCGCTTCTTAAGGTCAGAGGGCTGTAAAACAGAAGTGAAATGTCAGGCGCTTCACCCAAACACACAAAGAGCGGGGCACACAAAGCCCGCCTCGGAGTTGTGCAAACAGCTGTCACCGGGAGGGGACAGGGAATCTGGAAGGCTGGGCCAACCTGGGTCAGACAGGATGCCCTGAGACCTATTCTCAAGATTCTTGCTGTGACGAGAGCCTGAGCCCCTGAGCCCCGCAGACGGTCAGACAACATCCTCCGCAGGGGGCCGGGAACCCCCCGCCTCAACCGCAGACAGGCTGGAGGAGCTGCCCCCGACCACCCAGCAGGGTCGAGTGGCAGACTTCAGGTGGGAGCCGCTGCTGGTTCAGCACTCGGCAAGCATCCGCCGAGCCCCCCTCACAGGCTCGATGCACTGAGAACAGGGCAGCGAACACCGAAGGCAGCGGTACCCAGGAACCACCAGGCACCGCTCTGGGAGCAAGCTGGGGAAACCAACTGCCCCAAGAACCCTCGGAGGTGGGAATGCCTCCCGCCTGATTCCAGATCAGAAACCGGCTCTGGGCGCAGGTTTCGCTGTGGGCCTCCAGGCTGCGGAGCCGCTTCAAAAGGGGATTTTACAGCATGACAGGGAATTTCAGCCACTGCGTTATCGCCGAATTGGCCAATTGATGGTTTCAGCAGAGCATTTCAGCGTCGGGGAAGCCAATACAATCACTTGCCGCTTGGCCAAAGCCACGCAACCTACAGGACCCCAGACTCAACTTTCTGTCCTTTTTGGGGGGAGTAGCTTTCAAAGTTTAGACTGAGAGCTGCAACAAGGCAACTTTTACATCAAAAACCCAGGGCCTGTGTTTATTTATCAGCACCCACAAATCGCCTGAAAACAGAAGTTTCTGAAACAATACTCAGGTTTACTCTGTGCGATACAGAGTTTCTTTGTTTTCATAACTGCCAGTTGTGACCCACTAAGTTCATTTCACAGAGCACTAATGGGTCACAACTCACAGTTTGCAAAACAATGTGTTCTCACTCGCCACTTGTCCAGCTCCATTAAAACCTGTATTTAGCACGGCTGATCCCTGATCCCGGAGCAGGGATCAAACCCTTTTCGATTCTCGAGGCTGAAGAGCCTAGCTCACCACCCTCAGGATTTAAGACTCTGCAGCTGGCCCCAGGAGCAGAGGCAGCAGAAAGTGGGTAGAGATGGGGGGGCTCCTGCCTGCAGGGGCTTTCAACCTAGAAGAGGGAAGGGAAGAAAGACAACCTTGACCCCAATCACTCTCCTTCTAGGTAGCAAGTAGCAAGTGAGCAAAAGTCACAAAGCTGGCGGGGGCGGGGGGGGGGGGCCGGGCTGGCCCACAGAGGAACAAAAACCCCACCTCGGGAACCCAGAAGGGGATGCCAGGAAAGGGTCAGAGGGGGCTGGGGAAGTTCCAGGGTCCTAGAGCAAGGGAGGCGGCTGCCCGAGGAGGAATGGACACACTGAACAATGCAGGCCGGTGCTGACCGTGAGCGTCCGCGAGTCATCACCTCATCCTCAAGAGCAGCGGGGCTGGTCTGGAGGCTTCATGTGTGACCCCCACCCCAGCCACCGGAGGGTGCTTGAGGAAGGTGGTTCAAGTCCCGGGACCCAGAGTGCTAATCAAGCAACAGGTGGCTCTTGCGTCCCAGGCACACCCCCCTGACACCAACGCCGTTCTGAGGCTGCCTACTTCTGGCCATCAGGAAGCCAGGACACACCCCAGGCCTGAGGTGAGATGACAAGAACGAAAGCGCACACGGGGCTCTGCTGCGCCAGGCACGCCACGTATCACATGTGTGCATGCGTGTGCGCATAAACCCATTTAATCCTCGTAACAACCTCAGGAGGCTGGTATACTTTATTAACCTCAGGCACAGAGAGGTTAATGAAGGTGCCCAAGTTTGCACAGCCTGTAAGGGCAGCAAGGCAGTGCAGGGCAAAGCAAAGAGTCCTGGGCCTTGATGTGGGCTGAGTCCTATCTGTGACCTCAGGTGGGGGGCATCTTTCCTCTCTGGGCCTCAGTGCACTTCCACGGAAGCTGACTAGGTGACTCCAGTCCCACCACCTGCAGCCAGGCTGTAACACAAACTACATCAAAAACCCTTCCTGGCCGCTTCATGGGGGTAGGGCTGTTTACATACCCCCCAGGGAGTGGAAAGAGGGTGCAGCCCTTGCACCCAGAATCAGCTTCCAGAGAACCTGCAATGGCCAACACCTGGCTTCCTCGCCCTCTCCTTAAGGCCCCTTTCCTCACTCAGTTCAAAGTTAGGTGAGGCCCAAGGCCAGCCAGGGCAAGGTAGGTACCTAGGAGGATGAAGGCAAAAGCCCAGCCACGGGGCTTCCAAGCCAGGTCATCCCTGAATGCATTTACACAGCACAGCTCACCTTCCCTGGGCAGTTTTCCATGACTTTCTCACGGCCACCCCCACCGTGAGCCGAGCAAGGGCCAACCTTACAGTTAAGGGGGTGGATCTTAAGAAGCAAAGCCCTCCCCTGCCGCCCACCCCTGCTAACGAGGGGTGTGAGGCCAAAATGCGCACCCAGGTTTCTGCTGGCGCCAAGCTGCAAGCTCTTCCCATTGAGCTATGAGGTGGCCACTCACAGGAGTGGGACAGGACCACTCTGTCCGACACAGATTAAGGGGTACAGACGTCTCAGAGAGCATTTATCAGTGCCAACCTGTGCCAGGACCGCCTGCTCTGCCCCCAACAGGGGTGTTGCAGGGGAGACAAGACACTGTACTGAGTATTGGGGGGAGGACTCTACACACATCAGAGGAGCCCAGGCTTCAGAGGCCATCACTGGGAAATTCAAGTGTCTGGTTCCCCAGGGTCAATCTGCTTTCCCACAAAAAATATGCTGTTACCTCCATCGTATTAAGTTTCTGGGGAAATTTTTAGGACTGTGAAGAGAAAGGAAAACTCACGAAGCACTGGTCACAGAGAAACCACCATTTTACACATGTAATCCTACTTAACTCGCACGACAATCCCGCGAAGGAATCGCCATTTCCCCATTCAACAGATGGGAACGCTGAGGACCCAAAAGCCCGCCCTGCCTGGAAATGACAGAGTAGGGAATGGAACTCAGCTGTGTGTCCTGGCCACCTGTCAGAGCACAAACCCTTTAAAATCCAGCGGATTCAAGGCCCAGAGGGGGAAAGAAAAGCATAAATATGGGGAGAGAAACATCCCTAAAACTCATCTCGCCAAAGCTACACAAAACCCCTTTACCCCGGCGAATCAAAAACAAACAATCGTTATTGTCTGTTTGCTGTAAGCTCCCAGCAACATGTATTAAAGAAGTTTATGCAAATCGTCTAATGCACTTGTGCCACGGTCAGAATTACTACCAAGCCAAAAAAGATTAATTTTTCTAAATACTCTTCACCATTATAAAGGCTACAGCTGGTGTAACATTTCTGTTATCTTGGCTGCCAGGCCCTCAAGCACACATACGTTCCTTCCACCACTACTAAGCTCACACACGCACACTCACCCGCAGAGGCGGGAAGGTCAAGGGAAGGGTCAAGGCGGCTCTGGCCGAGGTCCCCACCACAGAGGCGGCTTCCCTTACGGCCTAGGACGGGTTCGCGGCAGAGAGAGCTGGGTGTCTCCCGGCTCCCTCAGAGCCGTGGCTGGCGCACAGCTAACTCTTGGCCCAAGTTTACAAATGCTTAGCTAACAAAGATGGCATTATGCACAGACTGGAGTGTACGGCTGGTCTTGGAGTTCAAATGGAGTGACCACTGCCAAAAACTTTGTTTGGGTCCCCACCACTCCCCCCGCCCCACCTCCTGCCTTGAAATAAAGGGCAAGGATTTTGCAATTTGGGGTCTGGCCGCCACTTGAAACCCATTAAGGTGGCCACACTGCCCGGGTTCTGGCAAAATGCAATTCGAGTCACTCATTTAGCGTTTAATTAGCTACCGATGGAGGCGTCTGGCAGCCTCTGGGGTTAAGAGGAACTGCAGCAAATAGGGTGGGTGTCGGAAGAAAGGCCACAACACACTGTCTGAGCACCAAGCGGAGCAGGGAAAGAAACAACTGTGTGTATATTTTGTTTTTATAATCTGCCACACAAGGGGTGCCAAGGGTCAGAGCCAAAGGCAACGCCGTGAACTTGCCAGGACCTCTGGGCAGATAGCTGGGCCGCTTATCTTGGGGAGAGCACGCCCCCGGCTCCTCCGAGAGCCCGGCGGTGGCCTTCTCCGCCCCCGCCTGCCCCCACAGCCACCTTCTCGTGCCCCTGCCCCCGAAGGGTTCTGGCAGGCATGGACGCACCCCGCCTGGCAGGAACCTCAACTCAGCGCATCCAAGGAGAGCCCTCTCAAATATCACTTTGCTATTTCAAACCCACCAAGGGCACTGGACCCCTGCCACAGAGCCACAAATACCTCCAACGCCTGTCCACGCCCAGGACTCTGGGGCACTTACTGATTTTAAGCAACCTGCCTGGAGACAAAGGCTCACAGCTGGGGGGGGCAGGGGAGTCAGCAGAGTCCTGCTGGGGGGGGACAGGGGCTAAAGAGCCAGCTCCACTGAGGCTGACCTGAAAGGGACCTCAGATCTTGGGGCAGGGAAACTGCGGCTCAAGACGTGCCAAGGTCATAGGACTCCACGTCCACTGGGCACCCCAAGTTCTGCAGTGGGGATCACAGTGGGACAGC
>PVHT020000066.1:20132675-20264762 GCA_004024745.2 Catagonus wagneri | reverse complement strand
GCAGCGACTCTGCAATCACCTCTCAGGGGCTTTGGTTTAATTCTCTGCTACATTCATTTCTTTGGTGACTAGATATGGGCACACTTTGGGTCAAAGGCAAATATCTTCCCTCTGTTTTGCAGAAATTCTGTATCTGTTTTGCAGAAATTCTGTATCAAATGAGGGTTGTTAAGAGCTGGAAGGTGAAATTTCAAAGACTTGGGTCTAGTCCCAGCTCTGCCACCTCCTGGCTATACAGGCCCTTGGACAAACCCTCTGAAGACCAGACCTCAGTTTCCACATCTATAAAATGGGGTGAGATTTAAATCCTAAAAGCTGACCAACAGGCAGCTGTGAAGCCAAAAAACCACAATCATGTATTGAAAAGGCGTTAAGAAAAGTACAGCAGCGTGAATGACACCACTCTCCAGCACCTTCTACGCAGATGCACTGAGCTGGTATAAGGGAGCACCCACTCCACCAAAGGGCCAGGACCAGACAGACATCGGCATCTAGGAGAACCCACGGGTTTCATCAGCACTCTGAGAACCACTGCTCTGGCCGGAGGGGAACAGCAAGGAAACCACAGGCAGGGTCTCCAAGAGTCTCCTCCCATAGCCTCGGGGCTCTTTTGACTTCAGGTAAACCAATTTCTCAGAAAAGTCCATTCTGTGTACCAAACCCCCAACGCTCCGCGTTATATGCGGTCAACATCAGGCCGCGCCGACTTACACACGATGAGCCAAGCAAGCTCAAGCTGCCAGGTGTGCGGGGGGAAAATAGATTGTGACTCAAATAAAAACTTACCAATTCAAAGAAAATTTAAACCCCCTGCCTGCTGAGTCACCTGGTTCATTCCAGGCTTGGACCAAAAAGCCTTTGAGGTAACTTTTCCCCCGACCCACCAAAAGGAAGGGGAGACAACTTGCCAGGAACACAATTTCATTTCCCTAAGAGAGTCAGGTCCCTCCTCATCCACGCACCACAAGCACTCACTACTCACTGCCCACCAAGGCCCAGGCGGGTACCTGAACCGCACAGGCCAACCATGAGAATCTTTGCATCTCCTTGATCCAAAAACAGAAGAATAGTTACTGCACACTCTTATTTACACTGCACTTTTCTTCTAAAAAGGATTTAAGGTAACTAGTTAACCTATGTTAAAATCACCTGGCTCAAGATGACCCAGCAAAAAACAAGTCACTGAAAGAACATTTTCCAATATTCCACTGGCTGTTCCAGGCTAGGTTACTCACTGACCCCAAATTACCTATTTTGTTCTTACCCACAGCTCCTTAATCCCTTCATTCACTGAGCATGTGTCCCTACTATGTGCAAGGTATTATGGGAGCTACAGAAATGAATAGCTCTGTAGATGAATGGTCTATGGCATGGAAAAAATTAACATGCTGTGGTTAGACTGACAAATCTGAATGAGAAATTAGCCAGAATAGGTGCAAAAAGGTGACATCTCCATAGACCTATGAGGCCAAGTCTTGGCAGAGTTGGGAGCACAGATGCCAGAATCAGCTATGATCCGTGTTTGGACCCTAATTCCTTTCTTTTTTTTCTTCTGGCTGCACCTGCGGCAGGCAGAAGTTCCCAGGCCAGGGATCAAACCCAAGCCACAGTGGCCACAATGTTGAGTTCTTAACCACTAGGCCACCAGGGAACTCCTGGATCCTAATTCATTTTCTTTTTTTAGGGCCACACCTGCGGCATAGGAAAGTTCCCAAGCTAGGGGTTGAATCAGAGCTGCACCAGCCTACACCACAGCCAACACCAGATTGGAGCCACATCTGCGACCTACACCACAGTTCGCGGCAACACCGGATCCTTAACCCACTAATCGAAGCCGGGGATGGGACCCACATTCTCATGGATACTACTTGCGTTGGTTACTGCTGAGCCCGAGCGGGAACTCCTGGATCCTAATCCTCATTTGCTATGATAACTTCTCTGTGCCTCCATTTCTTCACCTGCAGAGTGGAGTTCACAACCACAGGCCCCCCAAGATGGAAAGCCATCAACAGAGGCTTTGTATAGACACTGAGCTGAAGGAGTGATCAGAGTGTGCAGCAAACTATCATAAAAGCCCTCCATGGAGGAAGAGTTAAAAAGTGTGGGACGTGAATGTATAAGACAGACACGAGAAGATGGGTGTCCAAAAAGAGGCCACAGCAATAATTCTAGCACGAAGAAATGATGGCAGAAAAGATGGTAACCATGGGAATGGAAAAAACACATGAATATCTGAGGGCAAAGAGAAAAGAGGGTTCCTTTGCTTCATTTTCTTAAAAAAAAATTTTTTTTGGTCTTTTTGTCTTCTTAGGGCCGCACCCACGGCCTATGCAGGTTCCCAGGCTAGGGGGTCTAATCGAAGTGGCAGCTGCCAGCCTACGCCACAGCCACAGCGTAATGCAAAATCCGAGCAGCGTCTGTGACCTACACCACAGTTCACGGCATCACCGGATCCTCAACCCACTGAGCGAGGCCAGGGATCGAACATGCATCCTCATGGATGCTAGTCAGGTTCACTAACCACTAAGCCACAATGATAACTCCGGGAAAATTTTTTATAATTTCCCCATTGCTTCTCTGTCACCCCTGCAGTTCAGTGCCTCCCCCGCCTCCTTCACCACAGAGACATTCCCACCCCACCCCATTCACCTCTCCCTCCCTCCTCACAGGACCCACTTTTCAGGCTATATGATACCAAGTGCATCATATTGATTCACAAATCTGTGAACCCTGGGCCTCTGTCACTGTGTCTTCGACTCTTGGTAGCATCTTCTAAATGTCTATACCACATAATTCTGCGGCCCTTCTTTAGCAAATTTCCCTTTTTTTTTTAAGAGCTGCACCCACGGCACATGAAGGTTCCCAGGCTAGGGGTCGAATTGGAGCTACAGCTGCCGCCACAGCCATAGCAACGCGGGATCTGAGCCATGTCTGCAACCTACACCACAGCTCAGGGCGACGCTGGATCCTTAACCTACTAAGCGAGGCCAGGGATCGAACCCGCAACCTCACAGTTCCTAGTCAGATTTGTTTCCACTGAGCCACGACGGGAACTCCTCCTTAGCAAATTTCTGAAGGCAAACCTATGCAAACACTTACTACCACCATCCTCTTTCAAGATGGCAACCAAACCACAAGCTGCCGGAGTCTGATTTTATTTACTAGGACACCAAACTTGGTTAAAAATCATTAACTTCTCTGAAAGATAGCACAGACAGCCTAAACCAAGAGAGTGATCTGAAACAGACACACCCATCCATCCCCCTCCCCCAACTCTAAAATGAAACTATTTGCATAGTAATTGCATGGAGAGCACACAGGAATTGGCCGCCCATAGGTTAAAACACACACACAATTTCTACTAGGCAGAAAGGTCAAATCCACCCATTATTCTTCTACGTTAATGTACCTCTTAGCCTCCTTCCCCAGCCTCCAGCTCAGGAAACCCTATGATCATCACCACCGATGTTCCCAGAAGAACCACATCACAGGCGAACCAGTCCTCTCACCTCTTAACTACTAAAAGTTTACCAGGCCGTAAGTACTGTTTGCCAGCTTCTTTTTTTCAACCCTGGAGAGGGCACAAGAACTGGCCAAATTCCTCAGCATCCCACTCCAAGGATATTAACTTTACAGTCACACAAAATCTCACCACACTGAGCAGTCTCAAAACCAGTGAGTCTCCAGTGGAGTCGTTAACTCCTTGTATGATAAGGAGAACTTCTCACCACCAAGATCTTCCTGGCATAGGACTCGATCACTTGTCGATCTCAACCAAATGGGTTCTGGTCTCTGGGGCCAGTTTCAAACTGCATGTGGCGGGGGCAGATGGCCTGGCCAGGTGGATGGGCTCTGATGATGTTCAAAAAAACCAACTCGCATGCCCTAGAGTTTCAGGACCATTCCCTATTCACTCCATGCAGAAGTGAAAAATCAGATAAATCACCTGTTAGGTGCACGTGCACACATGTCCAAGCACACACACGCACTTAACCTCCTGCAAGACCAACAGGAAGCAAATGATGCCGGGAAGACCTTCAGACACAACCCCTGCCACCCTGCCCCAGAGGATCCTAACCTGCCTCATCTGATCATAAGTGGCTCCAACCCAGTTAGAGTCCAGTTTTTTTAAGGGGCCTGTGGTGGGAAGTAGACACACAGCAGACATCTCTCATAAGCACTTCCTATATCTTAAAAAACTCATCCAGACGGACGGTGAATGACAGAGTAGAAAGCACTACAATGGGAAGAAACTATCCTCACAAGAATATTTTCAACAACAGATTACGGACCAGCCAAGGATCTCAAAATATACACTGTCTTAATGGACACAAGTCCCCTCGCCTACACACACACACACACACACACACACACACACACACACACACACACACAAAATCTGAAAGACGGCTCCCTGAAAGTAACACAAGAACGCATTTCACCAAATTCTCAAACACCCCTTCTCCTCCAAAACGCAAGTTTCAGATTGCTTCGTGTTCTTCTTGGTTGTGTTCAACTTCTTCATAAACCAGCACCAAAGAGGCTCAGTGCCCCGCCCTCTGCAGCCAATGGCCCAATCAGGACATAAACCCCACATGGCTGAGCCCTGCACGACACCATTTAATTCTCCAGATAGGTATCTATGCTCTTTTGCATAATTACAACATCATGCAATACTGTTCACCAAGTGAGACAGCTGCCGCGAAGGGTCCAGGGCAAGGGCAGCAGGGAGGTGGGCAGGACAGGAAGAAAGGCAAGGAGAAAACAAAGACCACTGCCAACTGGCTATGTATTTGCTTTTGGTACTAAAGAAGTTAGAGCTAGCCAACCTTGTAATTATTGCCAGGATTAAAAATTTGTTACTCACGTAATCATGAAAGGCTTTTGCTTCACTTGAATGTTCACAAGTGTCTCGCCTTTCAGGAGCTGCACAGTAAAGGTCCCAAAATACGCTGCAAGTCGAAAAACAAAATAAGATCAGGTTACTAATTATTACTTGTGCACCCAATGGCAAGTGTACAAGGCACGGTGCTAATGGCACCAGGTCCCCCCAAAAGGCTCAATCCCACCTTTCCAGCCTTCCCTGGGCAAACTCAGCCTAGAAAACCAAATGGACCCAACCCCTTCCGACAGCCTGCCCCGTATAGTAAAGAGTAGTAGTTCTCATCCATCAGGCACCTACTATGTGCTGGATGCTTCACACCCAAGACACTGCTTGTAACAACTACCACAGCTCTATAAGGTAGGTGGTTCTATCTCCACTCTATACACGGGGCACCTGAAGCTCGGGCAGGTTAGTACAACCCACCCACGGATGCCCAGAAGGGACAGGCAGGAATCTGGATGAGAATCCAGGCCTGGCTCGTCTGTGTTCCTTTTACACCCCACCCCCCAAAATGGCTGCATTTCATAAAAAGGTTAAATTGTCAAAGTCAAGACTATGATTCATCTGCACAGCCACCTGGGTGACGGGCAATAAAGGGAACCCACAGGTTCTTAATCCCAGAGCCCTTACCCCCAGCCCTGCCACCTCACCCCCAACTTCCTCCCAGACCCTCTCCCAACGTATAATTACACAGGAACCATTCCCCCACCCACCCACCCAAGAACATATATCAGATTAGCCAAGAGCGAGGTTATGGATGATGGAGTGTCTTGTTCTTTCAAGCTGAAATAAAGCGCTCCTCAGAAAACCCCAGGTCCAGCAAAAGTGGGGTGGGGGTGCTATATTTCCCTGCCTCGTCCCTCTCCACGACTTTTGTACAGTCACTCCAACACTCTCTATTATGCGAGAACAGATGTACGGTTCCTTTGTTGACCAGTCAGACCCTATACAAACATGAGGCACTAGTCAATGGTATTAACAAGGGGCCTTAGAAACCCTCTGCAGGTCAGGGACCCAAGGCACAGGAGGAACCTGCTTGAACGCAAAATGGGCACCAGAGCAGAGGTCTGACTCCCAGGCCGGGGCTCCGGTCCCCATCACAAACAGCCAGCCCAGAAGAAACCACCTCCACTGCCAGCTTTGCCAGGCATCGCACAGGCAACTCGCTCCAGGTGTGTGAACAACACGCCCTAGCCGCCTTCAGTTGGGCTCCACCAATTCCCCCCACTGCACCAATTCCCCCCACCCCAAAAGCCTCCACGGTCATCGGCTCGGTGTCAAATCACAGAGCCACTACTGCCTGAGCCCAGTACCACACACTCTAGCTCCCAGGGCTGAGATAAGGCTGGAGAAGTTGGGGGAGATTATGGAGAGAAATAAAAGAAAATCAGGGATTTTTACTAGAGAGGGGGGTTCAAGAACGTTCCTTTCTGTCCTCTGAAGCTGCACACATTTGACTAGACTTCCTCCACATACTAAATGTTTCTAACACGACCAACTCCCCCCACCCCCTCCTTTCTGAGTAACTTTTACTCAGAAGCCTCAGTTTCTGCAAAAATCCACGATGGCCAGACCCACCAAGCCCAACCACACACTCCTCTCCCAAACGACCACAGCAAGCCTACCACCCACTCCCACAGGAGAATCCTCACGCCACACCGAAATGCCTCCAACTCCCGGCAGTTCCGAGGTTGGCAGAAGTAATTAAAAACTCATTTTCTCTACGCAAGTTACAACAGACACTTCATCCCCCCGCATTTCAAAGACTCTTGAAACAGTAACGTGAGCTGGCAGTCAGGTAAACGCGCTAAGATCTCAAGACAGGGCACTCCGTGTTTCCTGAACTCCACCAAAATATCAAAAGCCATTCTGCTCTCTTTTCCTTTTGAAAAGGATGTCAAAGACTCCACCAATCGGTCCCACAAAACACCCAAGTCTTACGCTCACAGCAACTCGCGCCAGCTGACCCTAAGCTTCCCTCCTGCAGGGCAGCAAAAGGAGAGCAGACTAGTGGTTGGTCTCACCTGGGCAGGGCCCAGGGCCTGGGAGAGGGTCACAGACAAGAGAGAGCCCCCGACTACCAACTACAGGCACTCAACCAGGTTCTCAGTAAAACGAAACTTGATGGTTTTAGGGATACTGGGGGGTGGGGGCAGTCAGTATGAATCAGTATCTTTTGAAAGAAGTGGCAACCCCTTCTTGCTTTTTCTCAGGGTACCTGAAAAGGTCCCCAAAGATTTTTTTCTCAAAGTTTGTAGCTCCAAGGAGAAAAAGGAAGGGACAGGCCAGTTGTTAACAGACCTGGTATCCCCTCCACCCCACCCTGCCCCCACTCCCTCTAATTAAAGCAGCATGCAGAATTGACAAAAATCCTTCCAGGTTTTTTTTCAAGCCCCTGCCTAGTGCCTCAGAGGGCGATGCAAAAGTAAGGAGTTTCTACCCAAGCACCGCGCACAATTTAGTAGATTCTCAATAGGAATGGAAAGGAAGAGGCAAAAACTTTAGGCATTAACCTCTTCTGCCCTTTTCCTCCTTTGCCAGTCCAGGTGTCAGAGCCCAGAGGTGCCCTGCTCTGGGCAATGCTGAGGGCTAAGGCGTGGGGGGGGGGCCTGCTCCAGACCTCCCGTCTTTGTTCACTTAGACCTGGGGCTTGGAACAAAACAAACACATAAACAACTATCACACAAACTTACCACCACCACGAGTGCAAAAACCCAGGCGGTTCTCCCAACGTGATGTTTTTTTCCCATCGAATCTGGAAGGGAGAGAGCAGAGAAGACAGCTTAGAGAAGCAGAGAGGAGGGGTGGGCTGGGGGCTTCCCGGAGCCAAAAGGCTGTGAGGACCAACTAACAATAAATGCCAAAAGGTGATAAAAATTCAAAATGGTGGCCACAGTGGCTGCTCCAGAAAACAAAGGCTTTAAGAATAGTGGAGAGGAGGGGGTGTCAATAAATTGGATGCGGGGGGGAAGTTCCACTCACCTCCGATAAGAAGGTCTGTGCAGATTTCTGTGCTCCTACATGCAGTAAATATTCATAGACGTATAAAGCTAACCTGGAAAGTGGGCAAGGGGACAGAGAGAGGGAGGGAAGGCGTCAGATCACACCGGGTGCTCGCTCCTGGACCTTGCCGGCCGGCTCCCAGCCCTGTCTACGCTGGCCCATTGTGGCCCCAACCAGAGGTGAGCAGCTAGCTCGACCTTGTCTGGAGCCACGAGTGCGAACAGTGAGGGGATGGGTACCAGGAGAGGCGTTACTTCAAGACGCAGGGGCTGAAGAGCAGCCCCCGAACTTGAACTTCCAAGTAGCGTCGCAGCCAAACCCACTAGATCTCTCAAACTCGCAAGCCATCCAACCCCAGAGCCTCGCTCTTTTTCCCGACCCACTCCTTGCCACCCTCTCTGGAGGTGTGAAAGTCGGGGAGACTCCGTCCGGGACTCTGGGGTGCTCCGCGCGCTCTGGAGAGGGCAGCAAAGCGCCACCCTCACCACCTCCCCCCAAAACAACTGTCCCCCAAGACTAGAGCCAAGCCGGCGCCGCCGTCCCTACCCAGCCCCGCGCCCTGGAGGGCGCGGGGCCGGCGGCAAGGCCGAGAGCAGGGAAGAGAGAGCTCTCCCGGCCGAACAAAGCCCCCGGCACGCACTCCTCACGCCGCGGGCGGACAAAAGGAGCCTTCGGGGCTGCAGAAGCCACGCGCCCCCTGCCCGCGCCCGGTGGGCAAAGTGCGGCCACCGCTTCGAGCGCCCCGGCTTGGGTGGGCGCCCAGGCTCGCTCACGGGACCTCACCCACCCCTCACCGCAGGCGCTCGCGCCCGGCACGCCCCGCGGCCCCCAAGTGCCCCATCCTCCGGCGGCGCCCCCCGATGCCCCAACCTCCGCCGGCTCCCAACAATGGGCTCTCCCACGCCGCCCGCAGCGGCCTCGGGAAGGGGCCAGGCAGGCGGTGCCGGGGTGCCGGAGCCCGGGGCCCGGGACACGGCAGCCCCCGCCCGCCCACCTGCCTCCCACCACCCGCCCGCAGCCCGGCGGCAGCGCGGCCGCCACTTGGAAAATAGGGCTTACTTTTCCCGAGCCTGCCCGTCCGAGGGCACCGCCGAGCCTTTGCCTTTGGCAAACATGTTTTGCAGAGAAGAGGGCGCCGAGCCTCGCCGCCGCCGCCGCCGCCGCCGCCGCTACCGCTCCGGCTGCTCCCGAGCTGCCCCCTCGCTCCCGGCCCCCTCCCCGGCGCTCGCTCGCTCACTCGCTCGCGCTCTCCTAGCCGCGCTCCCCTCCCTCCCCCCCAGGCGCTGGCTCCGCGCTCTTTCCAGCTGTCAAAGCGTCAGCCCCGGCCGCGGCCCCATTGCCCTGGAACTCCTCCCGCGCCGGCTCGGCCTGGGGTGCCGGTGCCGCCGCCGCCGCTCGCCCGTCGGCCCGGCTGCCCGCTGGCTCGCTCGCGCGCCGCCTGCCCGGCTCCGCCTGCGCCGCCCTCTGCGCCTCCGGCACCGCTGCCGCCGCCGCCGCCGCCGCTGGTCTACTTGGAGCTCAACCGAACGTGGCTGCCCGGGCGAGGGAGCTAGGCGGGCGTCAACGTCCCACGATTGATAGGCGCCTAGACCAATCGGCGCGAGGGGGCGGACCCGGGGCGGCCCGGGAGGGACGCCCTGTCAGCGCCCGACCGCGGCAGTCCCCGCTGCGGCCGCCTCCGAGGAGCCGCTGTTCCTGCTCCTGCGAGCGAATCGGGGGTGTTCGGGGGCGCAAGCCTCTCTTTTCTGTAGACGTGGGGAGGGGACACGAATCGGGACGGGGTAGCTCTAGTTTCCCAGCTTCTGTGAGGAGGGGTCCCGACCCGCGCTCTCCGAGGCTTGGACCACTGGGGGGTGGTGGGGGGGGGCGCTGCGGCAGAGTCGGAGGGGAGGGGACGCGGACCCCTGAGCGGAGCGCCGCTGGCTCCCTCCCGCCACGTCCCTCTCCCTTATCTGCCCCTCACCTCCCCCCGCCGCAGCCTGTGCCGGCCCAGCCCTTATCTCCCCCTCCCCCTCGCCTGTCCCCCACCCACCCCAGGCTCCGACCCCGACCCCGACCCCCTCCCCAGACTCCTACCCTCCCCCCCTCGGCCGCCCCGCCCCCTGTCCTCCCTCTCGCCCAGTCTGGCTTCGGAGCGCCGGGCCGGGGTCTCCACGCTGCGAGCTGGGCGGCTCGAGCCGGCGCCGAGGCGCGCGACTGCTCCTTTACTAGATCATTAAAATACTTTGGAAAACCCCAAAGTGGAGTCGCGCGAAAACGGCCCTTGGCCTGCTTTAGGGAGCCTGGGAGGGAGGTACTGAGGACTTGGGCTAAGAGAGGGGAGAGTGATTGCTCCCAAATTTGGGAGGTCTGCCCGCCCTACTAAGTTAGACCCCCTCGGCTTCTCCAGGAGAGACGGTGCTATTCCGGGGTAGGAGGGCATCACCTGGGTGCCCAGCGATGGAGGATGCGCGACGCAGAAATCTGCAAACTTCAAATAAATGCAGCTAAATTGGGGAGTGGGAGACGGGAGTCGGGAGTGGGGGGAGGGGAAGCTTCCATTGTCAGTGACCCAGGTGTACAATGGGAAATTGGGGGGGGGGGTGCTGGGAGAGTGACCCAGCTATTTGCTGCTGACTCCTTTCTGCCCACGCCAAGAACCCGAGGACACACTGAGTGTCCCTCATTAGAGACTCTTGAGACCAGAAACCAACGAAAGAGGGAAAGACTCCCCCATTTTCAGACTGTTTTTAGAGCGCGGTTCTCTTTAAATGCGATAAAACACTGTCGGCACTGTCTCTTTAAAAGAGTCAAGCAGAAAAAGCTGTGTAAGCGCTGATTGGCTGCCTGTTTGGATACATCTTTAGGGGAGCCTTGAAACTGTTAGCCTAGGTTGATTTTTTTTTTTTTAACTGCGCTGTTCCAATAAACAAGTAACGCCCCTCCCCCTAACATGCCTCGCACCAAACAATTAAAGGATAGGTCAGTGTCCTGGGGAAAACACGTTTCAAGTAGAAGAACTCAGAACTAGATTTCAACAAAATAAAGAATAATTCACTACCATTAAAGTTTGCTTATTTTAATCTGTCGAGGAGAGAAAAAGGGGCTTGAAAAAGAAATGCCCCGCAGCAAACGGATCTGCATTGGTTCAGGAAGGAGACTCTGTGTGCATTTTTGGAATAATGTTCTACTCTGTGTGACAGCCTCCCTAAGTTAGAATACAGCCAGGCCCTACTGACGCCTCTGGACGCACTCTGTTTTCTGCCATGACCTAGGCAGGGAAAGGGGACAGAAAAAGGGAAACACTGAACCCTAGTCTCTGGTTGTCTGTGTGTTAGCTCCTAGTTTAAAGGTTGTTTTGTGAATGAGAGAAGCATGGAGGTTGAGAGGGAGTTGAAATACAAGGATAGAGGAGAGAAGGAAATAATTACAGTTATTTTTTCCCCCAGGCCATTTAATTTAATAGGGCTAACTTAAGGTACCTTAGAGCCCACACTAATTAGATTGGCCTGGTCATACCCTTCCCCTGGACTTCTATTTTCGAAGTGCTAGGAATGGCCGGGGTTGGCTTGTCAACATACTGACTCACAGAGAAGCCTGACTCATCTTGGGTCTGCAAGGCCCACAAATTATGAGTATCATGAGTATAGGTTAGGTCTTGGCTAAAGGAAAACACAGCCCTTCTCTGGCCCTACTATGTCAGAGTCTCTACCGAGCTGACCATGCTCTGTCAGCTTCAGGGCTGCAGTGTACATATATCTTTTTGTGCATCATTTTCCTCACCTGTCAAATGGGAAGAGGTGTCTTTCATGTCTTTTGAGAGTCTGATGTTCTAGGATAAGATTTCCCTTCTGTCTTTTTCTTTCCTCACTGCCCCCGCCTTGAAAAAAGGACGAACACCTCCTTCCAGAGAAAGTGTGGTATGTATTCAGGGAACCTGCGCCAGGTATAGTATCCCTATGGTCTGCTCTTTGCTGGGGCTTGACACACAATGTTGGTAGGTTCGTAGTGGAGCTAAAAGAGACAGTGGGAGGACCCAGGCAGAGCAAGGAGGGTGCCTGGCCTCCAGGAGAGAGGAGAGTTGATGGGTTCCCAGGAAGCAGGACCACTCAGCAGCCTCAACTATGTGTGCCCTTATTGGCACAGTGGTCTGAAATGCAGTCAGATGGTGTTCCCTGGTGAGCTAGCAGTTAAGGACCCGGCATTGTCACTTTGGTGGTGATTGTTTAGTCCCTGACCTGGGAACTTCCACATGCCCATGCCACAGGCATGGCCAAATAAATAATCAGGTAAATAAAATACCATCAGATCAGAAGGAAAAACCCTACTTCAGAATGGCAGCATCTCCGTGGAGGGCCTACCTCGACAGGGGGGCGGACCTCAGAAATATGGCAGCAATCACTCTCTCCCGCTTAGCTCAGGTGCCCCATACCTTTCCCCACTGGATCCCCCAATCCCCACATCTCCCCCTTCCCCTCCCACCGCATCTTCTGGTTTAGTCTCTGTGTCTGGAGTGCCTTCCACCCCAACCCCCTTCTCTGATTTTTCTTTAAGGCTTACATCCCCTCCAAAGCCTCCTCCTCTGCAGAAACCTCCCTGCTTTTCACTCCTGGAGTAAAACCTGTCCTTCTAACACTCTGCTTGGTCTCCTTTTGCTCGAACCATAGTTGCCTTCCATATATTTTGCTCATTGTTGTGGCCATTTATTTACCATCTGTCTCCCCAGCAGAGGGGGAAGAAGGCAGGAACTAACCCTGTGTCATCTGTGTGTCTCCAGCACCCAGCACAGGTTCAGTAGCTATTAATACTCAATGCAGGGGAGCTCCCGCTGTGGCACAAGATCAGCAGCATCTTGGGAGCACTGGGACATGGGTTTATCCCCCCATCCAGCACAGCGGGTTAAGGATCGGGCATTGCCACAACTGCAGCTTAGTTCCTGGCCCAGGAGCTCCATATGACGCAGGGCGGCCAAAAAAAAAAAAAAAACTTCAATGTAGGAGTTCCCGTTGTGGCTCAGCAGGTTAAGAATCCAGCTGGTTCAATCCCTGGCCTCGCTCAGTGGGTTAAGGATCAGGTGTTGACCTGAGCTGTGGTGTGGGTCACAGATGCGGCTCAGATTCCACGCTGCTGTGGCTGTGGTGTAGGCCAGCAGCTGTAGCTCTTTCTATTTTGTTGTCTTTTTAGGACTGAACCTGCGGCATATGGAAGTTCCCAGATGAGGGCTTGAATTGGAGCTACCCCACAGCCACAGCAACATGGAATCTGAGCTGTGTCTGCAGCCTATACCACAGCTCATGGCAATCCCGGATCCTTAACCCATTGAGCAAGGCCAAGGATCAAACCCGCATCCTCAGGGATACTAGTTGGGCTTGTTAAATGCTGAGCCACGACAGGAACTCCCCAGCAGCTGTAGCTCTTATTGAACCCCTAGCCTGGGGACTTCCATGTGCCCCCGGTGTGGCCCTAAAAAGAAAAATAGGCATCTCTGGTCAAAGCCTTGAGCTATTCTGCCAGAGGAGGCTCAGGCCCAGGTTGGTCAGCTTCAGTTTTAGCTGAAGTTCCCCCCAGGCAATCAGGGGTCTCCGTGGGGGGAGTGCAAAAGGCAAGGCCCAGAGACCTGGCTTCAGCCTGGCTTAGGACCTGGCTCAGGGCTCACTGGTGGACTTTGGGCAGATGACATTCCCTCTCAGTCTGTCTGTGAAATGAGGATGTTAAGTGAGGGAACCAATGGGAATCGCTCGGTCTCAGTCAGCACTGGCCGAGCCCGCAGTTCTGACACCTCTGACCATTGACTGTTACTGCCATTGGAGGCTGTGCGGAGTCTCTTTGGAAACTGGGGAAAGATTTTGTGAATTGAAAAGGCTGATCACTCCTGATGTCATCAGCATAGCAGAGCCAGCAAATGGAGAGGTACTAAGGAAGAGGATTTAAGTTTGAAATCAAGTGTGGTTTCACAGTGATTTCTGATGCACATATGCTTGTCTTGAGCCAACTTGTAGCAAGAATGGGTTTTAGGTAATTTCTTGGATAGGTTTTGTTCCCTCTAGAAAGTACTTAACTGTGGGCTCAGCCCTGAGCCCGGAATGCTGGGAAGTACAAGAAAATGCAAAGCAAGGTCCTGCCAGGGTGCCTGGGGTGAGGAAATGCAGGCTGTGGTCCTTCTCTGCTCCTGCCGCACACACTCCCCCCCGCCGCCCCTCCCCTGCCTCACCAGCCTGCTCTGCCTGGAGTTCATTCCTCTGGACTCAGGGTAGGTCCCACGAGGCCTTCTGCGGTGTCCAGTTCCGGGGATCAGCTCACCCTTGCCTCCTGTTTGGTGCCTTGGACCAGCATGCCTCTGTTTTCACTCACTGGCCACATCTTTGTCCCTGCTGTTCCCTTTGCCTGGAACACTTTCTCCCAGATCAAGGCTTCCCTCGCTCCCTCCAGGTCCCAGGTCAAACATCAGCAGAACCCTCCCTAAGGGACCGTGGTGGTGGAATGGCACCCGCCCACCCATCCTGTTCTCCTTTTCTCCACGGCAACCATTACCACCTGACACATGTTTGTTGATTTCCTTTCTTACCCATTTCCCTCATTAGAATTTAAGCACTGTGGGAGTTTTATCCCCACTTTTAGAACAGGTACTCAATCAAAATATGTTAAGTATTGAATAACATATTTCACTTAACGAAGGCTTCCTAAACTTCTGGCATGGGCTGGGCACCGTGGTAGGTGCTGAGAACACAGTGCTGAACAGGATGATCGCCATCTCCTTCTGCAGTGAGCTTACAGCCCAGTGGGAAAGAGAAGGTCTGATTCCACAGACACACAGATCAGCATGCTCTTTTTTTTTTTTTTTGTCTTTTTGCTTTTTCTAGGGCTGCATCCGCAGCCTATGGAGGTTCCCAGGCTAGGGGTCTAACAGGAACTGTAGCTGCCGGCCTTCGCCACAGCCACAGCAACACGAGATCCAAGCCGTGTCTGCAACCTAGACCACAGCTCACGGCAACGCTGGATCCTTAACCCACTGAGCAAGGCCAGAGATCGAACCTACAACCTCATGGTTCCTAGTCGGATTCGTTAACCACTGAGCCACGACGGGAACTCCCACATCAACATGTTCTAACAAACTGTGCCAAGCAAAGGATGATCCCTTTGGGGTGGGGCGATGGTCAGAGAGGCCTTCTCTGTGGAGGTGACGTTTGAGTTCTAAAGGATGTGTGAGAGTGAACTATGCAAAGTCTGAGGAGAGAAGTCTCTGCAGTAGAGAGGAGCCTGCCAGGGGGAGTTATTGGTGGCTAGTCCTCCTGGCAGGAGCAGAATGCCCAGCCATTCTGCAGGTGTCCCTTGCCATGGAATCAGAGACTCCCCAGAGCAGGAAATAAGAGCTCCTTTCCGTAGCTGAGGGTGGGTGTGTGGGGTAACACTTCAGGAGGCAGGTTACTGTAGCAATGGCTGGAGTCAAAATGGATTGGACTGACCACTTTCACATCTATTATGATGGCTATTTTTTTTGGCCATGCCCACAGCATGCAAAAGTTCTGGGGCCAGGGATCAAACCTGCACCACAGCAGCGACCCAAGCCACAGCAGTGATAATGCCAGACCCTTATCCCATTGAGCCACCAGGGAACTCCATACGATAGCTAATATGAAAGAAAAAAGAAAGAAAATAACAAGTCCTGGCAAGCATGCAGAGAAATTGGAACCCTTGGGCACTGTTGGTGGGAATGTAAAATTGTGCAGCCACTATGGAAAACAGTATGGTGATTCCTCAAAAAAATTTAACATGGAATTACTATAGGACACACTCATTCCACTTCTAGGTATATACCCAAAGTAATTGAAAGCAGGTCAAAGAGATACTTGCATGCTAATGACCATAGCAGCATTATTCACAATAGCTAGAAGAAAACAATGCAAATGTCTATCAACAGAAGAACGGAAAAACAAAATGTGGCGTATGCAATCAATGGAATATCATTCAGCCTTGAAAAAGGAATGAAATTCTGACACATGCTACAACACGGATGAATCTTGAAGGTATTATGTGTGTGAAATAAGCACACACAAAAGGGCAAATATTGTGTGAGTCCATTCATCTAAGGTCCCAAGAGTAGTCAAATGCATAGAGACAGAAACCAGAATGCTGGCTGCCAGGGCTGGGAGAGGAGGGATGGGAAGTTATTGTCTAATGGGTACAGAGTTTGGGGAAGATGAAAAAGTTCTGATGATGGTTACACAACAATGTGAATATGCCTAATGCCACTAACCATTACACTTAAAATGGTTGAAATCGGTAAATATTATGTATATTTTACCACAATAAGAAACAAGAAAGGAGGATTTCCCTTGTGGCTTGGTGGGTTAAGGATCCAGTGTTGTCACTGCGGTGGCTCCGGTTACAGCTATGGTGCAAGTTCAATCCCTGGCCTGGGACCTACCGCATGCCACAGGTGCAGCCAGAAAAAAAAAAGAAAAGAAAAGAAAGAAAGAAACAAGAAAGGACCTTTTTGTTTCTGCTGGTCTGAGAGCTGTGAGGCAGGGCACAAAAGGGGTCCGATACACGACGTCATGATGCTTCAAAAGAAGCACCAAGGACTTCCCATCGTGGCTCAGCAGTAACGAACCTCACTAGCATCCATGAGGACACAGGTTCGTTCCCTGGCCTCACTCGGTGGTGTAAGTCACAGATCACGCATTACTGTGGCTGTGGTGTAGCCTGGCAGCTACAGCTCGATTCCACCCCTAGCCTAGGAACTTCTGTATGCTGCAGGTGCAGCCCTAAAAAGACCCAAAAAAGTACCGAAAAAGGGTGGGGGCATTTAAACTTTTCCAGTGAGGGTGGGGTCAGGTGGAATGGGAGGTGTTCTGGGAAAGCTAAACTAGAGGAGTCGAAGTCTAAACTGAAGTTTGAGTGGGAGTTGGGTAGTGGGGGGCAAGTGTGGGATGTGTTTTAGACAAACGGGAATGGGATGACATTAATTTTTTTTTTCTTTCTGGCTGCATATGAAGTTCCTGGGCCAGCGATCAGATTTGAGTCAAAATTACGACCTATACTGCAGCTGCAGAAACATGGGATCCTGTAACTCACTGCATCGAACCTGCGTCCTGATGCTGCAGAGATGCCACCAACCCACTGTGCCACAGTGGGAACTCCAGAAAGGACGGCACTCATTAATTTACTCAGCTGAGCCTGGACCATTCAGGGCCTTGGGTGTCATGCTGAGAAGTTTGGTCTTTGTCCTGCCAGCAGGGGCTTTAACTAGGGGAGTGACCTCTCCATGCTTCAGTAAGAGCCCTCGGGGACCACTGTGGAAGAGCCACGCGTGGAATACAGTGAGGGGGCCCAGAAACAGGTGTGGTGAAAGGCAATAGGGCTGGCCAGGTGGAGAGAGGCTGACGGATGAGCATTTCCTGGGCTTGGTAGCCCACAAGATGTGAGGGGGCTAAAGATGACACCCCGGCTCCTGGCATGGGGGACGGGGCTGCCAGTCATGGAGCCCAGGAGGGGAGGCTGGTCTGTCTTGCTGGGGAGTATGAAGTGGTCAGTCTTGGACCTGTGGAGTTTGAAAAGCCTGTCGGATGTCCGGATGGAGATACCCGGGAGATGGGTAGATAATGAATGAATCTGGACCCCCAGAATTCAGTCTGCCCTGAAGACATAGTCTGGGGAGTCAGCATCTAGAATTTAGGGGGTTTTCTTGTTTGCTTCTGTTTTTATTTTTTAGGGCCACACCCGCGGCATATAAAGGCTCCCAGACTAGGGGTCCAGTCAGAGCTGTAGCCACTGGCTTACGCCACAGCCACAGCAATGTCAGATCTGAGCCGCATCTGCAACCTATACCACAGCTCAGGGCAATGCAATCCTTAATCCACTGAGAGAGGCCAAGGATCAAACCTGCGTCCTCGTGGATGCTAGTCAGATTCGTTTCTGCTGAGCCTCGATGGGAACTCCAACATCTAGAATTTAGATTCAGGCCTGAAGGGTAGCTAAGGTGACACAAGATAACCTGTAAGGAAGCAGGGGTGCCAGCATGGTGCAAACAGTGTGGTCCTCTGAGCATCAGTGGTCCCTGCTCCTGAAACCCGTTCCTCCCACAGTTTGAGGGACACAGTTCTTTCCTGATTTCCTTCCTCCTCCTCTGCCTCTTCTGCCTTTTATCCTTTGAAGGATTCTTTTTACTCCAGCCTCCCCTTAATATTTTATTAGTCAAGCTATTGCTGATCCAATGTTACATAACAAATAGCCCCTGTATCTCAGTGGCTTATAATAAAAGCCATTTATTTCTCACTCACAGGGCTGAAGTCAACTGGACAGCTCTGCTTCCCAGTGCAGCACAAGTCGGCTCCGTGAGTCTCCCAGGCCTGGGCCCAGGCTGAGGGGCAGAGGCTGCCTGGCAAGTGTTTTCAGAATGAGTGAAAAGAGCATCGGGGCCCAGCCAAGAAATACAAGCATCACTTCTGCTCTCAAGTCACGTGGCCAGTGCCAACCTCAGTGGGGCCACGGAAGGGTGCCTTCCATAGAAAGGGGAGTGGGGAGTTCTCACTGTGACTCAGCGGGTTAAAAACCCGACTAGTATCTATGAGGATGCAGGTTCAATCCTTGGCCTCGCTCAGCGGGTTAAGGATCCAGTGTTGCCTCCAGCTGCAGTATAGGTTGCAACATGGCTTAGATCCCACATTGCTGTAGCTGTGGTGTAGGCCGGCAGCCACAGCTCTGATTCAACCCTTAGCCTGGAAACTTCCATATGCCTCATGTGCAGCCCTAAAAAAAGCCCAAAAAAAAAAAAAGAAGAAGAAGAAAAAGAAAGGGGAGTGTATATTTGCTGAACAGTAATATAATCTACCACAAATGAGCATCTTTCTGGCTCTGTCCTTGACCTTCTCTTTCTCTTTGGGGAAGCTCAACCATGCACATGGCATTGACCACCTCCAACCTCCGCAATGACTCCTGAATCCATCCCACTGGTACAGATCTTTTTCTCAGCACCAGCCCCATATAGGTTTAGTTACAAGGCGTTCTCACCTGAATGTCCCTCCAGTCCCTCAATCCAGGTGTCCAGAATGCACTCATTCTCCCTATCTGATTCTTATTCAGTTCCTATTTCTGCACCCCGTACCAGCATCTAGCCAGTTACATGGGCCAGAAACCTCGGAGTCTGTCTCTGCTCCTTTTCTTCCTCACCCCGAGCCAGTGCCACAGTTGGTCAGCTGGATCTTATAAGCACCCCACATTCTGTCCCCTCATCTTCCCACACTGTCATTGCTGCAGTCCAGCCCCGGATTCCAGCCCTCAGTGGCTCTCTCTGCCCTCAGACTCACCTTCAACCACCTGCCCTCTCCTTGCCAGCCAGAGGGATGTGTTTAAGGCTCAGATGTGACCATAGCCTGCTCCTGCTTAAAACTCTTCAGCGGTCGAAACTCTTGATCTTGGAGTTCTTTTGTGGCACAGTGGGTTAAGGATCTGGCATTGTCACTGCAGCGGGAACCCTCTCTAGGAATGAGATGAGAGAGCCTGGGCCCGGCCCCTCGAGGTGCTCACGATCTAGGGGAGAGGGCTTTGCGGGGGAGGTAAGCTTGGAGATGGGGCCTTGAAGGTGGAGTAGGAATTTGCTAGGCAGCCCAGCCGTGGTCAAGGGATCCCAGACAAGGGAGCAGCATGATGCCCAGGCGAGCATACATGTTAGGGCACCACAGCTGGTTCAGGGGGTGGGGTGGGAGGGTGGGGAATGGGGGGCAGCCACTTCCGCGCCTTCTGAGTTGACTTCACAAGCACCTGGGAACTCAGGACCCACCATGAGCCCCCTTGGATCCTGAAGGAAACCAAGGACAGTGTCCTGGTCATCTCTGTGCCACCCAGGACCTAGCTGATGTGTGCTCTGAGCTAATGAAATATCCTTGCTCTGGCAGAAAACACCATCCTGAGAATATGCGTTGCACACACTGCAGGCTCTCCTCACTCATTGAGCTGGGGCTGGGCATCCAGGGGGCACTCACTAATGTCAGCTGTGTTCCTGGGAGCCCTCCCCGACTCCTGGGGTGGCCCGTAGGGGACAGAAGACTCCAGAGACCGCAGATGAAGGAGGGTGCCTTGGCGGCCCTCTCCCCCAGCTATCTGGGGCACTCAAAGCAGAGCTCGCCGGGCTCATTCTCCCATTCTGAGCTCCGTTTCCACGGAAACAGACATCAGCAACCGTCAAAGTCCCGGCTTTCAAACACAGGTCTCTTCCAAAACTTACTCTCACGTGATTCACAGGCTCCACAATTATAGCAGCCCACCCTCCACTGAGCTGTGAGCAGGAGAGCCAGGCATCGTGGGCAAAGCTAGGCTTGAACCCAGGGCCCTAGTCCTGGGTCAGCGTTCAGTCCTTTATCTGGTGCTGCCTGCAACCCAGGAAGCCCAGCAGCCATCCTGCCCAGTTCGCCTGGGCCTCAGTTCGCCCATCCATCCGTGTAATGAGGGGACCTTAGGTCCCTGTGCTCTCTGGGCATCTCAGGGTCAGGATAGGAGCCTGATCCTAGCGCACAGCCCGCAGTCTCTAGCCTGATCCTAGCTCACAGCCCTCAGTGTCCAAGGCTGATGTGGCTGGAACCTGAGATCTGCTTCCCGGTCACTGAGGGTCAGGCCCTTGGCACACTGGGATCGAAGCAGGGTGGGGCACAGAGCAGGCTCATGGGGGAAAGGCTTCTGAGCACTGTCCCCCTGGCTCTGCCTGGCCTCCACCCGAGTGCTATCCACCCGCCTGCGCTCCCAGCCGCCACCTTCACATCCTCTGCTTTGTCTCTGTCTGTGGTCCTCTGCTCTCTCCATCTCTGTATCCGTGTTGTCTGAGCCTCTCTGCCTCCGGGTCTCTCCACACAGTTCCCTCTTTCCGTGGGCTCCTCTGGGCTTTTAGCTGCCTCTCTGGGTTTCTCTCTTCTCCACTAAAGAGACCCCAGAGGACGGGGATTTTTCTGTTCTGTCCATTGTTGCCTCCACCACGCCTAAGACAGCACCTGGCACGTAGTAGGTGCTTGGCAAACATTTGTCAAATGAATTCTCTTTTTCTAGGTTTGTTGGATTTTTTTTTCTCTCTCTTCTTGGCCACGTATCTGTGCCTACTCTCTCTGGCCTCCCTTGGCAATTGTTGTGTTTCTTTTGACTTCTGCTTCTCTCCCTCCTTTTCTGTCTTTGTCTATCTCTTTTGCTCAGTCTCTCTCTCTCTCTCTCACTGTTCTGCCTCTCAGTTGCTGCTGGCCTCTCTCTCTCCTTCTCTCTCTCTCTACACACACACACATACACACACACACACCACACATGCACACAAACCATCTGTGGCATGCTTTACTGTAAATGTTTCCTAGGTTGACGTGGGTTTAGGAAATCTAACCTTAAGCCTTCAGCTTCAACCCTCAGACAGCCGCCTACACACATTCCCCCCTCCCTCAATTGCCATTAGAAACAGGACGGGGCACTGGGGCAGCTCACAGCAAACTGGGAAGTCAGCGGTTTGTTTCTAATGCCTTCAGCTGGCTCCTGAGTCACTGTTTTCCTCTGCCCAGTGCCACTCACCCCCCCACCTCCGCCGGCCAAAAACCCACCCCTCCCGATTATCCACTGTAGGGAAAGTTTCTGAGGTCACTGCTCTGTGTGACCTTGGGCACTGGCAACCTTCTTCAGAGGACCGTCTAAACGTTTCTTCTTGGGGACCTGGAGGAAGATGAAGGCTTTGTCCCAAGAAGAGTTTGAGGCCCCTAGAAGCATGAGGAGGTGGCATGTGGCAGGTTTAGAGAAAAAAGCTGTATTCCCTAGATACCCAGCTTTGTAGGGGTTCCTATTCGAGAGACGGTGGTGTGTCGTGGTGGAGCACGCTATGGAGTTCAACAGAAGATCTGATTCAGAGTTCCCATCGTGGCTCAGCGGTTAACGAATCCAACTAGCATCCATGAGGATGAAGGTTTGATCCCTGGTCTTGCTCAGGGGTTTAAGGATCTGGCGTTGCCGTGAGCTGTGGTGTAGGTCGCAGATGTGGCTCGGATCCTGCGTTGCTGTGGCTGTAGCGTAGGCTGGAAGCTGTAACTCTGATTTGACCCCTAGCCTGGGAACCTGCATATGACACAGGTGTGTCCGTAAAAAGAAAAAAAAAATTAAACAGAAGACCTGGTTCAACCGCAGCTCTACCCTTTATTCTCTGTGTGGCTTTGGGCAAGCTACTTGACCTCTCTGAGTCTCTGTTTCCTCATCTGGAGAATAGGGGGTCGGGCTATCATCCTTTTGAGGTGAGATTTAGAATAAAGAGTAGAAAGCCTTTCACATATGGTACATGATCAGAGAATATCATGTATAGGACAGGATATGCCAGGAAAAACAGAGTAAGTTCGTATTAAATATGTGTGCTGTGCCAGGCCCTGTGCTGAGACTGAAGCCCAGTCTTGTGTGGTAGTTAAGAGCTCTAACTTTGGGGTCAGAGAGGCCTAAGTGTGAGACCTGGTCCTGCCCCTTACTGCTGTGTCATTGACCTTCTGTAAGCCTGGGTTTCCTCGTTGGTAAAACAGAGATCATCACAGCAACTCTTTAGGTTTGTTGGAGGATTCAGTGAGATAATAGCTATAAAATATTTGGCCAAGTCCCTGGTCTGGTGTGTGATCAGGAAATATTAGCTGGCACTAGTTTTCCAAATGTTAGCTCATTGACTCTCACAACAGTTCTAAAAGCGGGTGTTATTTCACCCATTTTCCAGGGGAGGAAGCTGGGCTTGGAGAGGAGGGCTGATTTACCATGTCACCCAGCCGGCAGGAGGCGGGGTGAGGACTGGAATCTGGGCCTCCCAGCTCCAGCCTTTTTCTTGGCATCATTGCTGTTTTAACCTCTCGCCCCTCCAGAGTTCCCCCAAATCTGGAAACTGAGCTCTAGCCGGTAAGTCTCCGCTGAACACTGAACAAACTCCTGTGCTCACTCTCACTAGGCAATCATGTGGTTGCAAGAGGAAGCAAGCTGGGGTTCTGTTGTGGCGCAGAGGAAATGAATCTCACTAGCATCCATGGGGAGGTTGGTTCGATCCCTGGCCTCGCTCAGTGGGTTGGGGATCTGGCATTGCCGTGAGCTGTGGCGTAGATCGCAGATGCAGCTTGGATCTCGCGTTGCTGTGGCTGTGGTGTAGGCCAGCAGCTATAGCTCTGATTCGACCCCTAGCCTGGGAACTTCCGTATGCCGCTGATGAGGCCCTAAGAAGCAAAATGAAGAAGAAGGAGAAGGAGACGGAGAAAGAGAAAAAGGAAGCAAGCTGTAGGAGCGAGCCCCTGCTCTGGGAGGCTAAGAACCCAGGCTCATCCAGGGCACCCCAAGCTCTTGTACTTGACCTAGAACCACAAAGGGTGGGAGAGGTGTAGCAAGAGTCAGGAGCCATGAGCATCGGGGCCTGTGAAGTCCTTTAGGTGTCTGCTGATGTGAGTTCTGGGGAAATGATATTCATGAGTGTGGTCCTTCTTCTATATTGACACGGAAACAAGAATAGCAGGTGTGGCACCTCACTGGCACCCAGAGGCCTGCTGTGGGGAGAGGGAGGGGAGGGCGGCGTTTGCTTACGAGAATCATCCTGGAGACAGTGAGGGGATCTTAAGGTAGAAGACAAGGCACACCTGGAGACTGCTGACTCCATGACTGAGTTCCCCAAATGCCTTGGGGTTGGGTTTAAACCTGATGGGGCGCCTGGATGGGAGGACCCAGTTCAGTCATAGAGTCACGATGTCTGCCCCACTGTGTTCCCTCCATAGCTCGACTCCAATAGCAGGCTGATACTGCTAACTGAGCCATCTGCCGGGGAGTGCAGGGGTCCTTCTGGAAAGAGGGTGGGGATAGAGATTATGGACAGTGTCTTTGGCTGATGGAAGTGCCTGATAACACTAATCCCCCCATTTAAAAAATTTTCCAACTTGTCAGAACTATGAGTCACCCTCGAAGTGAAGGGATTCCCACGCCTGGGTACCGGTTGGCTGGCAGATGCCAAAACAAATCAAAGACCCAGTAGTGAAGTGCTTGGCTTGGTTTGAGCAAGGTGCTGGGGCGGTATTGTGGGTGACGCACTGTCACTTCTTAGAAAATGAACTGTCTTCAGAGCAGCAAGTTTCTCTACTGGGCAGGTATTTATCCTCTGCCACTGTGTAAACATGATTCCAGTTCAAAAAGCTTGCAATGAAGGGATCGTGTTCCAGGTTAATTAAAGAGTTAAAAGAGGAGTTCCCATCGTGGTGCAGCGGAAATGAATCCGACTAAGAACCATGAAGCTGTGGGTCTGATCCCTGGCTTCGCTCAGTGGGTTAAGGATCCGGCGTTGCCGTAAGCGGTGGTGTAGGTCACAGACGTGGCTCATATCTGGCGCTGATGTGGCTGTGGTGTAGGCTGGAGGCTACAGCTCCAATTAGACCCCTAGCCAGGGAACCTCCATATGCCACAAGTACAGCCCTAAAAAGCAAAAAAAAAAAAAAAAGAAAAAAGAAATAAAAAATTAAAAAAATAAAGAGATAAAAGAAAGCAGGACCAGGGAAAGAAAAAGAGAATGAAAATAAGCAATACATCTGTTGGAACTAAGCACCAGATGAAGCTGTAAGCTCCTCACTGGCCAAAGCGAAAAGGGAAACATGGCCACTCTTGCCACAAAAGGAATAGAAACTACATTTGTTGAGTACAATCTGGAGTTTTTAACATACACAATCTCTTTTTCTCCCCAATACCCTTGCAATGAGCCATTGTTATTCCCATTTTCTGGGAAGGAGAATGAACCTCAGATGTTGCAGGGGCTACTCTGATAGTGTCTCACTGAGATGCTCTTTCCAGAACCAATGCACTCAGCCCTCAGCTTCTGGGAACTGTGGCTGCGACCAGCTCATGACAGCCTTCCTCCCTGGGAATTGCCTTTGGCTCAGGGAACTCCTTCACCCAAAGAGACCACTCCCCCCGCTTCGTGTAGAGGGTCTTAGTCCTACTCTAAGGGTCTAGAGGTCCCACATCAGGTAATGTTTCCAGCAGGGGACACAGGAAGAGTGCCAAAGAACTTCAAATACAACTGCTGCGTGATTATTTTGAACTCCTCGAGCTAAGAGACCATCAGCAAAGGGAGGCATTCCCCACCCTGGCAGAGGGGTGACCCGGGTCATCAGGAGAAGGTATGGCCCTGGAGTCAGGCAGGAGGGCAGAGGAGCATCTGTGTCATGCTCTTGGGACCCATGGGGGCGCCCTGTGTGCTACATGCCCAGTTTGCATGGCACTTGAACAAACGGCACAGAGCACGGTGACGTGGGGTTCAGACCCTTCATGGTGGAGGGTCTGGGTCTCCATCAGGAAAGCTGCCTAAACAAGAAGAGACATCGGCAGAGGGGAGGGCAATCTAGATCAGGTAGCAGAGCCAAGGTCACTGGTATTAGTTGTAGGTTTGTTTGTTTGTTTTGCCACTGCAGTGACAAGGCCAGATCCTCAACCTACTGAGCTACAAGAGAACTCCATTTTGTTGATGTTTTTATTGCATTTATTTATTTTTTTATTTTTATTTTTTGCTTTTTAGGGCTGCACTTGTGGCATAGGGAGCTTCCTAGTCTAGGGGTCTAACCGGAGCTACAGCTGCCTGCCTATACCGCCACAGCAACACCAGATCCAAGCCGAGTCTGCGAACTACACCACAGCTCATGGCAATGCCAGATCCTTAACCCACTGAGCAAGGCCAGGGATGGAACCCACAACATCATGGTTCCTAGTCGGATTCCTTTCTGTTGTACCACGACGGGAACTCCATGTTGTTGTTTTTAGGTGTAGTCTTGAGATCAACTTGCACAGCTGGTGCTGTAGTTGATCTTTCCCTTTCAGGCTTCCCAGGAAACAAACCCAAGTGGAATCCTGAAAAAGTGATTCCTAAATGGTTACAGAAGAGAAGAAATCAGGACTGTGCAAAGGGATACGCTGAAGTGGACACTCTGGCCCTCAACTCAGATCTCTTCTTTAAGGCTCACCCACCCACCCCAGGCTGCTTGGGATATTGCTGCAAGGGTCTTCCCTCAAATTCTGCCCCCTCCCAGGGGTGGCAAATGTGGAGTTGCGTCACCCAGCTACCTTACTTCAATTTGGAACACCTCTGAAGGGCCAGGCCCAGGGGTCTCCCTGGGTTGAGCTGAGTCCTCAACTACAGCCACATTGCAAGTCAGCTTATACCTGGGACCAGTCCTGCCTTCCCACCTTCCTTACAGGCACATCTTCCCAGAGCGCATCCCAATAAACCTTGGGCCACAACTCTCAAGGTCAGGGTTGATTTCAAGAGAACCCAGTCCAAAGCAGACATGTTGGTGAGATTGCTCAAGCTAACAACTCAGACAGATACCTAACCCCACTGTGTCATTGAGGCAGTTTCCCAAAGGAAGGAAAAGTGTTCCTCCAATAAGTTATACAATTGTATTAAGTGGTGAATAAAGACTCAAAAATTGAAAACGTGTATAACCTTCATAGAGGGAATTTCCAGTTTTCCAAGTACTACTGTTGCATAACTGACAACCCCAACCTTAGTGGTGGAAACAACAGCTTTTTTATCATTTCCAGGGATTCTGCAGACCTCGGATGGGGCACAGTAAGGGTGGCCATCCTCAGCTCCATGATGTCTGAGGACTCAGCTCGCAAGACTCCAATAGCTGAGGCTGGAATCTTCCAGAGGCTTCTTCTCTCACACATCTGGTGCCTAGGCTAGGATGACTCAAAAAGTTGGATTCAGCTAGGATTGTTGTGGGCTCTCCATGTGACTTGGACATTTCACTGTACGTCACCTGGGTTTTAAGAGGGAGAGTTCTGAGAGCATGCATTCCAAAAATCCAAGGTGGAAGCTGCAGGAATTTTTATGACTTGGGCTCCGAAGTCACATAGCCTCACTTTTGCATATTCTAGTGGTCAAATCTGCACAAGTCCTCCCAGAGTTCAGATGAAAGAACTTGGTGGGCGGAATACCAAAGAATTTGCAACCATTCGGTTTTTTAAACCACACACCACTTGCAGGGATTTATCACGGGAGTTAATATAAGTGTCTAAGATCTGAGATGGAGGGAAGCTTACCACAATGTTGTTTCTAATGCAGAAAAACGAAACAGTATAAACGAGCAGATTCACAGAGGTCGGGTAACTCATTTGTTGTACAGTGTGTCAGTACTATAAAATACTATGTAGCTATTTTAAAAGGTGATATAATATGATGGACAGGTTTTTATAATGTATTTTTAAATGGAAAAATTTGGTTGTAGACAGAATACCTGGTAAAATACGTTTTGAGGAGTTCCTTTTGTGGCTCAGCGATGAACAAACCCGACTAGGATCCATGAGGATTCAGAGTTGATCCCTGACCTCATTCAGTGGGTTAAGGATCCAGCATTGCCGTGAGCTGTGGTGTAGGTCGCAGACGCAGCTCAGATCCTGCGTTGCTGTGGCCGTGCTGTGGCCAGCGGCTGTAGCTCAGATTCAACCCCTAGCCTGGGAACATATGTCGCAAGTACGACCCTAGAAATCAGGAGAAAAAAAAAATAATAATATGTTTTGACTTAAAGATAGGGTTTTTTTTTTTTTTTTTTTAGATTACAGAAATATTCAACAAGCTAATTGAGTTTTTCCTGTGCCAGCCCTGACCCAGGGAATACAAAGTAATAAGAACTAGCTACTTGCTGTGGAAGGGCTTTCAGTCCAAGGGTGAGGATTGTGGTAGTAGAGGTGATGAAGGGGACAGACATACATGAGGAAGGATGTTTCTCTTTGGTGACTTTTCAGAGGTGATAGCACTTGTGTTGAGTTTTGAAATAAATGGGCCAGACAAATTAAGAGGGGCAGGGTAGTCATGGAGGCTGACAACACCCTCTGTCCCTTTCACCAATTATAACCTCATTTCTGTTGCTGATGATTGGCTTAGAAATGTCCAATCCTGTGTGTGTGTGTGTGTGTACGCACACGTGCGCATCTTTTTAGGCTGCACCTGCGGCGTATAGAAGTTCCCAGGCTACGCCACAGCCACAGCCACTCAGGATCCAAGGCCTGTCTGCGACCTACACCAACAGCTCACCACAATGCTGGCTCCTTAACGCACTAATCGAGACCAGGGATTGAACCCACGTCCTCATGGATACTAGTCAGGGTCATTACCACTGAGCCAGGATGGGAACTCCCTAGGGTGGCTTCTTTTTTTTTGTTTTTTTGTTTTTTGTCGTTTTAGGGCCACACCCATGGCATGTGGAGGCTCCCAGGCTAGAGGTCTAATCGGAGCTGTAGCCACTGGCCCACGTCGCAGCCACAGCAACGTGGGATCCGAGCCGCCTCTGCGACCTACACCACAGCTCACGGCAACGCCGGATCCTTAACCCACAGAGCAAGGCCAGGGATCGAACCCGCAACCTCATGGTTCCTAGTCGGATTCGTTAACCACTGCGCCATGATGGGAACTCCCTTAGGGTGGCTTCTGAGAAGAGTTTCCAAGTGCCTAATAAAGAGACAGTAGGGATGGTCCCTTTTTCTTCCTGTGGATGTTGTCACATCTAGGAATGAAGTTTCAATCTATTGCTATCTTTTTTCCAACTTGGAAAGGATTCTGTTTTAGAATGAAACTGAACCTAAGAGTAGCAGAGAAAAGAAAGTGAAAGAGCTGCCCTCCTGCCCCCCGCATTTTCGAGCTGCTAATTGCATAGTGCCTAGGATCCACCCTGCCTCAATATCAAGTGAGAGAAGGCATTTCCTGATTATTTAAGCCAGTCTGAGTCAAGGTGTTCTGTCACTTGTAGCTGGAAAAAATAGAAAGAGAGAGAGAGAGAGAAAGCTCACTATTGCAAAAGAGCATTCTAGGCACCAGGACTAGACGAGAGAGAATGTCCTGTAGTTCAGGCTCCAGGGAGGAATGCCAAGGGCTGACAACAGAGAGGCCAGTAGGGCCAGTGCGTGACAAGACTATGCCAGCGAAGTTTCCAAGACTTCATCCTGAGGGCAGTGGGGAGCTGGCCAAGAGCTGTAAACACCACAGTGATGTGTTCGAATCTGCATCTTAGGAAAATCACTCTAGTAAGTAAGAACAATTTGCAGAAAAAAAGAGATCGAGACAGAGGAAAGAGAGGGAGAGATGGATACATACACAGAGAGAGTAGGGAGATCAGTTGGAAGACTGATACATATGTTTTGTTTTGCTTTGCTTTTTAGGGCCACGCCTGTGGCATATGGAAGTTCCCAGGCTAGGCGTCAAATCAGAGCTCTAGCTGCCGGCCTACGCCACAGCCACAGCAACGCCAGTTCCCAGCCACAACTGAGACTACACCACAGCTCACGGCAATGCAGGATCCTTAATCCACTGAGCAAGGCCAAGGATCGAACCCACATCCTCCTGGATGCTAGTCAGGTTCGTTACGGCTGAGCTACCACGGAACTCCAAGGAAGACTGATACACATGGGAAGAGATGATTGGGCAACGGCAGTGAGGTGGAGATCAGGAGAAAGTCAAGACATGAAGGTGGCCAAGTTGCCAAGCTCGGTGATGAACTGACTGCGGTGGAGAAGAGAGGCGCTGAGGTTTCCTCCCAGGGCTCAGGCTTGGGCATCAGGGTGTGATGGTCCTGTGTGCTGAGAAGGCAACGCCGGAAGAGGGACTGCATGGGAAACAGAAGCCTGGTTTAGACACGGTGTGTACCTCGTGCCTCAAGATGCTAGTCTCATAGGGAAGGTTACTGAAAGATCCCTTACCTTTCTTCTGCTAACCATCTTGATTGGCTTTGGGAAACCATCCCTCCATCGCTGAGTCGAGTTTTGGGGAGCCTGCCATCGTTCTGACCAAAGGGTGAACCATAATCTAAGCCTGGATAATTAAATGCTTTCTTTGGAATCTGAATCTCACCCTGTCTCAAATAAAGTCATCAGTCATCCCCTTAAGATGAGGTTTTTTCATAGTCCTGGCTCCCCTGAACTCAGAGTCTGAACAAGGGCCTTGATGCAGAAAATGTATATGGGAAGCGATCCCAGCAGAGCAGAACTGGGAAGAGAAATCTGACCCAAAGGTTATCACCTCGGATGCTCCAGTCCACTGCACCCTGCTGAAGAGTGGAGCGTGAGTCTCAGAAAGCTCTGCAAGGGGAATAAAGGGAGAGGCCTGTGTCCACTGGTTCCTGAGCCCGGCGGGTAAAGGGTGTTCTCTTCTGCATTCCTGGGTGCTCCCTGAATGCATCCCCAGCGAGCTCCCCGGGGCACCACGGGCAGCAGTCTGTGAGAAGCTTGGGGCAGGGACCGAGAGGCTCTGACACATCTCTCTCTCTCTCTCTTTTCTTTCTTTCTTTCTTTTTTTTTCTTTTTTCTTTTCTTTTTTTTTTTTTTTTTGTATTTTTAGGGCCACACTTGTGGCATATGGAAGTTCCCAGGCTAGGAGTCTAATCAGAGCTGCAGCTGCCAGCCTACGCCACAGCCCCAGCATCGTCAGATCCAAGCAGCATCTGCGACCTACACCACAGCTCACGGCAACGCCAGATCCTTAACCCACTGAGCAAGGCCAGGGATTGAACCTGCAACCTCATGGATACTAGTCGGGTTTGTTAACCACTGAGCTACAACGGGAACTCCATGGAACATCTCATTTGGAGATGGAGCACCGTCAGTGCAAAGTGGGTCAGAGCCCGTGCATAGAAGACCATGGAGGCGGAGGAAGGGAGGCTGAGAGGACATGAGCAAGGCACGGAGATGTCAGATACACCGAAGGAGAGGTTTCCACCTATTCTTTTTAAAATTTTTTCTTTTTAGGCCACACCTGCGGCATATGGAAGTTCCCAGACTAGGGGTCGAATCGGAGCTGTAGCTTCCGGCCTACACCACAGCCACAGCAACACCAGGTCCTTAACCCACTGAGCGAGGCCAGGGATCAAACCCGTATCCTTATGGATACTAGTTGGGTTCATAACCTGCTGAGCCACAGTAGGAACTCTGTTCTTGCCTTTCTAGCCCATGCTCCTGCCTGGGAACAGCAAAGACATACCTGTAACTCATCAACAATCCTGGCAGGATGCAATCCCAGGCTAAAGGAGGGTCCTCGATGTACCTCAGCTGAGAGTGGGACTGCTTAGACCAAGGTTTTGGCCCTGGGTGGGGAGGGGGTCTTCATGGGTCTATAGGAATCTACAGTAATTAAAACATGAATTTATCAGCGTTCCCGTCGTGGCTCAGTGGTTAACGAACTCGACCAGCATCCATGAGGACACGGATTTGATCCCTGTCCTTGCTCAGTGGGTTAAGGATCCTGCATTGTCATGAGCTGTGGCGAAGATCACAGACGTGGGTTGGATTCAGCGTTGCTGTGGCTGTGGCATGGGGTGGCTGCTGTAGCTCCGATTGGGCCCCTAGCCTGGGAACCGCCATATGCCGTGGGTGAGTCCCTAAAAAAAAAAAAAAAATGAATTTCTCACTCTGTGTGTGCGCACATGTGCACGTGCACCTGTGTGCAAGCATGCATGTGCGTGCATGCATTTCGCGTCCGTATTGAGCCAGCTTTCCTCACTAATGACAGCACTGATCACTGGTAATCACTGATCAGGTATCACTTATCGGGAACCATGAAGCCAAGGCAGGGAGAGAGAGGCAAGTAAAGACTTGGAATAGAGACACACAGGTGGTGTGTTTTTTTCATTCTATAAACATGAACTAAGCTTAGATATTGGGTACCTGTACCTAAAGAGAGCTCCGTGTCTAATAAAGCAGACAGACACAAATCTAAAGCTTACTAAGAAATTATAAGTGCTAAAATAAAGGGATAAATAAGGTATCGCAAGGAAGTAATTTTTTATGGGAAATCTGGAAAGCCTGCCCGGAGAAGCAAGTGCTTGGGGGGCAGTGGTTCTTCAAGGATGAAGAGGAGTTCCGGGCAGAGGGTGGGAGGACAGAGAATGGGAGAGAAGGCGTCAGCACAGTAAAATCGGAGAGGTGTGAAGCAGCACGGAGCATGGGGGACATGGTGGAAGGTAGTGGTGGGAGGGAGCTAGGGAGCTGGTACTTGACTGCAGGAAAAAGGAAGCCATTGGGGATTTAATTTGGGAAATAACATTCCTGTGTGCATATTTTACATATTTTAAATAAAATGTACGTGTGATGTAAAAATACAGTTGAAATAGTATAGAAAAAGTGAAAATTAAAAGCCTTCATTTTCCTTTCCTAAAGCCATCTAACCCCCCTAAGTTAACCATAACAGCTTAGAGTTGGCAGAATCTTGTGTATCGCTCCAAATGTTTCTACAGGCCTCAAAACACAATATATGTGTATATCCCTTATATTTCTAACAAATGAATTCATTTTTTGTTTTTTTGCTTTTGTCTTTTTGGGGCCGCACCCGAGGTGTATGCATGTTCCCAGACTAGGGGTCGAATCAGAGCTGTAGCCGCCGGCTACGCCACAGCCAGAGCAAAGCCAGATCCAGTCCTCATCTGCGACCTACACCACAGCTCCTGGCAATGCCAGATCCTTGAGTCACTGAGCAAGGCCAGGGATTGAACCTGCATCTTCATGGATCCTAGTCAGATTCATTTCCACTGAGCCACAAGGGGAACGCCATGATTTCATGTTGTATATAATTTCTGTAGCTTACTTTTTTGTTGTTAACAATATATCCTATGTATCTTTTCAAACTACGTATAGGTACATCTCATTCTTTTTAGCAGCTTTATAGTATTGCACAGCAGAAAGGAATGAATTACCCTCCAGAATTACTATGTCCATTTATATAGTCACTAAGCTGGTATGAATGTTCCAATTAGCTTTCGTCTTTGTCAACATTCTATACTTTTTTCTCTTTTTCTTTTTCTTTTTTTTCTTTTTTTTTTTTGGCTTTTAGGGCCACACTCTCAGCATATGGAGGTTCCCAGGCTAGGGATCCAATCAGAGCTGTAGCTGCCTGCCTATGCCACAACAACTCCAGATCCCAGCCATGTCTGTGACCTTCACCACAGCTTACAGCAACGCTGGATCCTTAACTCACTGAGCAAGGTCAGGGATTGAACCCGCGTCCTCGTGGATAGGAGTTGGGTTCGTTAATCACTGAGCCATGACAGGAACTCGCCTTTAGGCATTTTATTTCATCTTGACAATCTGATATGTCACTGGGATCTCACTGACAATCTTGACAATCTGGTATCTCATTGTTTTAATTTGCATTAATTAATTGAATTATAAATAAGGTGCTCGTCTTTTTACTGTTTGTTAACCATGTGTATTTGTTTTTATGCAAACATCTTGCTCATATCCTTTATTTACTTTTGTGTCTATTAGTCTTATTAATCTATTAAAATTATTTATATTTTAATAAAGTTAGACTTGTTTATTAATAAATTATAATAGTATATATAATGTGCATTAATTACCTTTTGACTTTGTTACAATGTTTTTGCCATATGGAAATTTAAAGTGTTCTATGTTCTTAAATTTATCATTTTTTAATAGCTTCTGGGGTAATATCATGCCTGAAAGTCTTTGCTCTTTCCCAGGTTATGAAATAATTTATCAGTGTTTTCCTCAAGCACTTTTATGATTTCATCACTTGGCTAGGGATTGAGCCCAAGCCATAGTGGTGACAATGCCAGATCCTTAACCACTAGGCCACTAGGGAACTCCTGATTTCATCACTTATGTTAAAATCTTGATTCTACTTGGAATTTAATTAGGATATGTCCATGCCTGAGCACACTTTGCTCTTTCTTTCTTCCTTCCTTTTCTTTCTTCCTTCCTTCCTTTCTTCTTTCTTCCTTCCTTCCTTCCTTCTTCTTTCTTTCCTTTTTTTTTTTTTGGTCTTTTTAGGGTTGCAGGTGCAGCACATGGACGTTCCCAGGCTAGGGGTAGAATTGGAGCTATAGCTACCGGCCTATACCACAGTCATAGCAACACGGGCTGAATCTTCGACCTACAGCACAGCCAGAGCAACACCGGATCCCTAACCCACTGAGTGAGGCCAGGGATTGAACTTTCATCCTCATGGATACTAGTCAGGTTCATTACCACTGAGCCACGACAGGAACTTCAAACTTGCTCTTTTCATGGTCCCCTATATTCCCAACTACTTACCCCATCTGTTTAGTCATGCTTGGACTTTGAGAGCCTCCCATTTCCAATTTAAGAGTGGGGCCTAGAATGAGGACTTATCCCCAAACTGCAGGTGGTAAAAACAAAAATAACAGGAAATTCTGAAGCCTGCTATTCTGTTAGTATCTGAGACCTTTCTCATTCTACACAAAAGGGCCAAGTGCAAACAAAGACATGTGTTATGTCATGGAAATGACAGGGCGGGCAGGTGAGTAAAACAGTGACTGGTGCTGGTGAGGATGTGGTGCCAGGGCAGGCTCACGGATGCTGCTGCGACTGCCCCTGCGCGCAGCCTTTCTGGAGGGCAGTGTGGCAAACTATTTGTGCTCTTTGGCCCGGTAAGTCTGCTACTGGGGGTTTACCTGAACTGATAACCCGAGAAGCTAGCTTTCACACATTAGAGTGAATAAGAAAGAAACATTGAAACAGTTGTAATAGCCAGAGGTTATGGTGAGATAAATTAATAATGCTTCCTCCATATCAGAGAATATTTCACAGCCATTAGCAATCAGTCATATTTGAAAGAAATAGTCAGTGTCATGGGGAACGTTTGTGATATAATTTTAAGTGAAAAACAAGAATACAAACTACTTACAAGGTATGAGACATTTTCCCCCCAAATTCTGTGTATATGAGGTGTGTGTCTCTAGGTTACGTATCCACCAGTTAGTGGCTCTGAATGTAAGCAAGTCACTTACAGTCTCTAAGGGTCAGTTTTGTCCTCTGCAAAATGGGGCACTGGTGGTCCTTACCTCATATAGTTGCTGTAGGGGTTAAATAAGACTAAATAATGACAAAAAACAAACAAAAAAACATGAATGGTAATTAAAGACACCCCCCAAAAATCTTAAAATGCCAGTCTGGGTGGGGTTACAGATGCTTTGACTCCTCTCCTTTACATTATTTGCTATTTTCAAATTTTCTAAAACGACGTAATATAACTGGGAAAGAAGTGAAAGTGTTTATGTGTTGTTCTTTCAACGATAAGCTATATGGCTTGAATGTAAATAATGGAAATTTTTAAAACATAAAATATATTCTTTTTTTTCTTTTTTTGCTTTTTAGGGCCGCATCTGTGGCACATGGAAGTTCCCAGGCTAGGGGCAGAATTGGAGCTACAGCTGCCGGCCTACACCACAGCTACAGCAATGCCAGGTCTGAGTCGCATCTTCAACCTATACCACAGCTTATGGTAACTCCAGATCCTCTACCCACTGAGTAGGCTAGGGATCGAACCCGCATCTTCGTGGATACTAGTTGGATTTGTTTCCACTGAGCCACAAGGGGAACTCCTGCCTTTAATTTTTTTTTTTTTTTTTTGCCTTTTGTCATTTTATGGCCGTGGGTTTATGGCCTCACCTGCAGCAGGTGGAGGTTCCCAGGCTAGGGGTCTAATCGGAGCTGTGGCCACTGGCCTGCGCCGCAGCCACAGCAACACGGGATCCGAGCCACGTCTGCAACCTACACCACAGCTCACGGCAACGCCGGATCCTTAACCCACTGAGCAAGGCCAGGGATCAAACCCGTAACCTCATGGTTCCTAGTCGGATTCGTTAACCACTGTGCCACGACGGGAACTCCCTGCCTTTAATTTTTTGACTATTAGAATGCATTTTCTGGGATTGCTATGGTGTAGTAGGTTAAGAATCCAACTGCAGGGAGTTCCCGTCGTGGCTCAGTGGTTAACGAATCCGACTAGGAACCATGAGGTTACGGGTTTGATCCCTGGCCTTGCTCAGTGGGTTAAGGATCCGGCGTTGCCGTGAGCTGTGGTGTAGGTTGCAGACGTGGCTCGGATCCCGTGTTGCTGTGGCTGTGGCGAAGGCCGGTGGCTACAGCGCCAGTTGGACCCCTAGCCTGGGAACCTCCATATGCCGCTGGTGTGGCCCTGAAAAAGCAAAAGGACAAAAAAAGAAAAAAAAAGCGAGTTTCTGAAAGGAAAAGCAGGCTTTGCCATCAAAAAAAAAAAAAAGGATGAGGAATTCCTGTTGTGGCTCATCAGGTTAAGAACCCAACATAGTATCCATAAGGATGCGGATTTGATCCTTGGCCTCACTCAGTGGGTTAAGGATCCAGTGTTGCTGTGGCTGTGATGTAGGCCGGGAGTTGCAGCTCTGATTTGAACCCTAGCCCAGGAATGTCCATATGTGGTGGGTGTGGCCTTAAAAAGAGAAAGACAGGAAGGGAATAAAAGCCGAAGGGGGCAGAGTGAGAGAGCTGGGCACCAGCCTACACTAGCATCTCTAGAAGAACATCCATTTGCTGATGGAGTTACCATCCCCTTTTCAGAGGCCCACGTGAAGAGGGTGGTGTCCGCGTTCTTGCCAGTGGCTTCACATGCGGATGCTATGCAAAGCATCCTGGAGACCTGGGTGTTGCGAAGTCTTCTGCCCGGGTCCCTTTCCTGGACTTCACTTCACCCTGAGGGGGTAGCTTCTTGAGTTACTTTTTTTTCTTTCAGTGAATTCAGGAAGCGTTTTAAAAAGAACCAAAAAAGTTGTTGCGTATCATAAAGGGGCGGAGGGGCGGGGAGTCTGCTGGATGGGGGTGGGAGGCTGTGGAGAAGGACTCTAGGGAGATAAGAAAAAACTGGCTCCTGACTCTGGGCAGGAAAGGACCCAATTTCTGAGGACCAACCATGTGCCAGACACGTCTTCAAATGTGCTTCGTGTACTCCTCACACACCTGGGAGTGAGGCACGCATATCCCCATTTTATAGGTGAGGGGAAGGAGGTACAGGGATGATAAAACACTCGCCAAAGCCACTCAGGGAACCAGGAGCAGAAGAGGGATTCAAGGATCCAGGTCTATCTGCCTTCTTTCTGCTCTCTCTTGCTGGCTTGGGAACTCACAGTGACCCTATCACATTCCAGATGGAACCCCAAACTCTGTCCCTAGTCCCAGGCCTCTCCAAACATTTCCTCCTGCAGTAGATGGAACCAGTAGGTGAATGAACCATTGAAACCAGGCTAATAGCCCTGTTTGTTATACATAGTCTGATAGATAAGGGGCCTCTTCTCTCCCTTACTCACTTCCATTTGCACCTACACCCCCACACACACCTATATTCCCTTCTTCTGTGCCTCAGTTTCCCTGCAAAGAACTCCTGTTGCTGCCAAAGTTCAGGTAGAGGAGAAGTGACTCTCTTCATTCATTTATCTATTCATTCAACAAACCCGCACTAAGTTTCCACTGATGTGAGGCCTATGGCAAGAGCCTGATACAGGAGCTCCTGCTCTCAGGGAGTTCATAATCTAGTGGGGGCAGCAGGAGTCAGTCACAGCACTTGGCATCAGTGCCGTGAGGTCTATAGGGCACTAGGGTGGCACTTAACTCAACCCAGGCAGAGGTGGGATACGGATGGGGGGGGGCCAAGGAAGACTTCTTAGAAGAGGTGACACTTGAGGAAGCCACAGAAAATGAGATGAAGTTCACTGGGTACAGAAAAAGGACATCCTAGGCTAAGGGACAGTATGTGTGTCAAGGACATTTGTCATGTTCATGGTTGTCCATCTTCATCTGAATAATCTTTCTGTAGTTGGGGTGATTCTCCCTGCTGGGTCCCACCTTCCCAAGATAGAAAACACAACATCGAAGCCCAGCTTCCCTTGCATCTAGGAAACAGATATGCAGCCTAGGCTCTGACCATCACTCAGGTCTTTGATTCAGGAAAGAGCAGCATGAAGAAAGAAGCTCTCAAGGAGACTGGAGTCTGCAGGGCAGATGCTTTGAGGGGTAGCACAGGTTTCTAGGTTGAGTCCCTGACACGGATGTGGCATTAGTGCTTATGGTAGCAGCAGTTGCCATTGACATTGAGATCCTAACATTTGGTGTTTGGCTACAGTGGTGGCAGAGGCAACAGGTTCTCAGCTGGCCAGTTTTGTTCCTAGAAGTGACATTTATTATTGGGTCTGCTCTTCTCATCCTTCTGATGATTCTTGGAACTTTGTAACAAATCCTATTTCTGCATTCACATGCTCAAAAGGGATTCTGTTGTTGGCAACTAAAAGCCCTGACTGAGGTGAGTTGCTGTGGTGGGTGATGAGGTGTACCTGGGCCAAATTGTGGAGGACCAGAACCAGGCTGGGGGGCAGGAAGAAGGCAGCGGGGACCTACAGAAGGATCCAAGCAGAGGCGTGGCAATGACTAGGAACCACTTTCTGAAGGAGAAGGGGAACGTGGAAACAGATTCAAAGATCATGAGGTTGGAGGGTTGGATCCTTATTTTCAGATCAATAGAAAGCATGGTTTTTAAGGTTTGAAAGAGTGAATATAGACAAATGGTTTAGGAGTTCCTGTTGTGGCTCAGTGGTAACAAACCTGACTAGTATCCATGAGGTTGCGGGTTCCATCCCTGGCCCCGCTCAATGGGTTAAGGATCTGGCGTTGCCATGAGCTGTGGTGTAGGTCACAGATGTGGCTCAGATCCAAGTTGCTGTGGCTGTGGTGCAGGCCAACAGCTACAGCTCCAATTCAGCTCCTCGCCTGGGAACTTCCATATGCAGCCCTAAAAAAGAAAAAAAAGGAAATGGTTTAGAACATGGACTTTGTTCATGCTCTGTGTCTCAGTTTCCTCATCTTCAAAATACATGTATCTACGTAATATTTTAAGGATTAAATTAGTTAATAGTGTAAAATGCTCAGAACAGTGCCTGACATTTAGTAAATACGTTGTGTTAGCTATTATTATTGGGAGCAGTAACATAAGAGCTTGGGCCTGTGATTTAGGATGACATGTTTCTGGTTTATGTTTTGCCACAGCTGTGATGTGCCTCCATCCCTGATGTAGGAAATGTGAGGACTGGATCTCTGCTCTTGTTTCCAAGTGAGAAGCCAGCTCTTCTCTATGACCTCTCAGCCCTGCCTCTGCCTCTGTCCCCAGGGGGACCTGGTGTTAAATCCATTCAGGTTCCTTTTATCACTTGGCTTCTTATTTGATACAGCTGACCACTCCTTCCTCGGAATGTGGTCTTTCATGGACCCTTTGATATCCTGGGCTCCTGGATTTCCTTAATCCTTTCTAGCTGCTCTTTTCTCTGTCTTCTTCCCAGCTTCTCATCCTCAACCGCTCTCTTAAATATGGACCTTTCCCAGGGTTTGTCCTGAGCCTCTCCTCTCTTCACTTTGCACTCAGTTCCCAGGCCATGTCCTCGGTTCTCAAGGCTTCTATCACTTCCTTTAACCAGAAGATGTTCATGTCATATCTCTACCCAGTAGAGCTCTCCCTTGAGCTCCAGTCCTGCATGGCTACCTGTCTCCAACACAGCTCCACTGGACACTTGTAATACACCTAAAGGAGAAAGAACTCATCATTCGCTGCCGGCCAAATCTTACAGTCCCCTTCCTGGAGGATGGCACCACTATCACCCAACTTAGATGCCCAGACCAGAAGCCCTTATTCTCAATGGGCCTCAAATCTCATTTGTCACCAAGTCCTGCCCAATCTACCCTCTCAGAGTATCCTCTTCATTCATCACAGTCTGTACTGTAGCCCAGGCCCTCCTCCTCCTCTCTCATTAGGACTTTGCACCAGCCTTCTCACTGTTTTCACTGCCTCCAGTCTTGTTCACTCCAATCCATGCTATATGATGGTATACATTATGATGAGGTGGAGCTTAGTCCATAATTTCAAGTTTAGTTTAATGTCCTAGATAGGTCAATATAATTTTTATCACATTCACAGAATAAAAAAAAATGACCATTTCAGTAGAGAAATAAATAAATTTATAAAATTCACTGCCAATTCATAGTAAAGCTCTTAACAAACTAGGAATAGAAGAGAATTTCGTTAATCTGAGAAAGGACATACACAAAAATTCTATAACTAACATCATACTTAATATGAAATATTGAGCACTTTCCCCTAAATCTCAGGAACAAGGTGAGAATATGTCATCATACTATTTTTGTTCAACCATTATACTAGTGGTTCTAGTCAGGACCAATAAGACAAGAAAAAGTAATAAAAGACATAAAGACTGAAAATGAAATAAAACTTCCATTATTTTCTGATGACATGATTGTGTACATACGAATTCTCCAAATCTATAAAGTATTAGAATTAATTTAGCAAGTTTCCTAGATATAGGGCAATGTACAAAACAATAAGAAGATAAAAACTGAAAGTAATACCATTTATAATAACATCAAAAAACATCAAATATCTAAGAATAAATGCAGTGAACTATATGCGAGACCCATACTCTGAAAACTTTAAATTACTGCTTCAGAAAGTAAAAGAAGATCTATGGAGTTCCTGACATGGCTCAGCAGTTAATGAACCCAACTAGGAACCATGTGGTTGTGGGTTCGATCCCTGCCCTTGCTCAGTGGGTTAAGGATCTGGCATTGCCATGAGCTGTGGTGTAGGTTGCAGACGTGGCTCAGATCTGACATTGCTGTGGCTGTGGAGTAGGCCAGCAGCTGCAGCTCCGAGTGGACTCCTAGCCTGGGAACCTCCATATGCTGTGGGTGTGGAAAAAAAAAAGTAAAAGAAGATCTAAATAAATGGAGGCATATACCATGTTCATGGATTGGAAGATTCAGTGTATGTATGTCTGTATTTTGTGTGTGTGTATGTGTGTGTGGTGACAGGACTACAGTAAGGGGACAGTGAATGTTTGGTTCCTATTCCTATTCAAAGAATATCATTTTAACAATAAGCAGCTTTATTGCTAAGAGTTGCCATGGAGAGTGCCAGAGGAGATCTTTGGCTCACTTTTAACATGAGGTCCGTATATACGGAGATGCTCTCACTAACTCAGTAACAGTAGGGAATGCAGTTTGAGTTTGCCTTTAGTTGTGGCATTAGATTGCTGAGCCATCTACTGGCTCTGTCTCTAACTTCATTCCTTACTTTAATGAAGGGGAATTGCAAAATCAGGGGTGAAGGCAATGGCAGAGATCAAAGTAACAACATCTGAGATGTAAAGTGACTTGGATTTACTTATTCATTCATTTATTCATCAAAACTTATATTAAACACTATATGTTATGTGCTGTATTAGGTATTAGGCTACAAAGATGACTTTGTACCCCAAGAGAGCACCTCTTAAGAAAAAACAGACATATAATCAATTTACTATGCAATCTACTAAGTCTATGAACAACATTAATATACCTAAATATATAGAAAGTACAACGAAAATTCAGAAGGAGCAGCATCTAAGTTGGCCTGAGAGTCAGATGGAGTTTAAAGGAATAGAGAGTTGTCAGGTGAATAGCTGGGGATTTCAGTACTGGGTGCTAATTCTACTCAAATTGACCTATAGAACAAATGCAATTCCAGTGAAAAATCTAATAGCTTTTTAAAAGTTAACACTCTGACTCTAAAATATATATGAAAATGCAGAGAACCTAAGCAGACACTGCAATGTTGGAGAACAAAGCTTGAAGACTTACACTGCCATATATAAAAACTCACTATAAAACTTTATTAAGACAATATAGTATTGGAACAGGTAGACCAATGATATGAGAAAACTCAGATGTAGGCTTATATATATATGTGAACACTTGATTTATGAGAAAAGGGCCACTACAATTAGAAGGAAAAGGATATTTTCAAAAAAACTGGTGCTGGAAATTTGGAAGGAGCTGGGTGGGGGTGCTGAATGAACTTTGACCCCTTCCACAATATACACAAATGTTGATTCAACATGGATCAGAATCTGGAGTTCCCATTGTGGCTCAGTGGATTAAGAACCCGACAAAGTGTCTGTAAAGATGTGAGTTTGATCCTCGGCCTCACTCAGTGGATTAAGAATCCAGCATTTCTATGAGCTACGGTGTAGGCTGAAGACGCGGCTCAAATCCTGCATTGCTATGGCTGTGGGGCAGACTGGCAGCTACAGCTCTGATTCCACCCTTAGCCTGGGATATTCCATATGCCACAGGTGTAGTCTCCCCCAAAAAAGAAAAAAAAAAACATGGATCAGAATCCTAAATGTGAAAGATAAAACAATAAAGCTTCAAGAAGAAAACGGAGGAGAATTTCTTATGACCCTGAAGTCAGCAAAGATTGTTTAAATATTTCACATATATACTGAAAAAAAAAATAAAGGAAAGGGTTGAAAAGATAAAGGAAACAAATATCATTAAAATGAAGAACTTCTGCCCATAAAAAGATACCACTAAGAGGGTGAAAATGTAAGCCATAGACTGAGAGAAAATATTTGTGATACATATGTCAAACAAAGGCTCCTACCTAGAAAAGTTAAAGAACTCATATATAGGAGTTCCTTTCACGGCGCAGTGGTTAACGAATCCGACTAGGAACCATAAGGTTGTGGATTTGATCCCTGGCCTTACTCAGTGGGTTAAGGATCTGGCATTGCCATGAGCTGTGGTGTAGGCTGCAGATGCGGCTTGGATCCTGCGTTGCTGTGGCTGTGGCTGTGCTATAGGCTGGCCGCTGTAGCTCCGATTAGACCCCTAGCCTGGGAACCTCCATATGCTGCAAGTGCGGCCCTAGAAAAGGCAAAAAGCCAAAAAAAAAAAAAACCCTCATATAGAGAGAAAACAAAGCCAGACAACATATTTTTTTAAAAATGGGGAAGGGGGAGGGGGAGGGATGGACTTGGAGTTTGATGTTAGTAGACCCAAACTATCACATTTAGAATGGATAAGCAATGAGGTCCTACTGTACAGCACAGGGAACTATATTCAATCTCTTATGATAGAACATGATGGAATATGAGAAAAAGAACATTATATATATATGCCTAGGTCATATAGGTCATAATATATATATGTGACTAGGTCACTTTGCTGTACAGCAAAAATTGACACAACATTATAAACCAACTATACTTTAATAAAACCTTTTTTTTTTTGTCTTTTTAGGTCTGCACCCACAGCATATGGTGGTTTCCAGGTTAGGGGTCGAATCTGAGCTGCAGCTGCTGGCCTATGCCACAGCCACAGCAATGCTGGATCCAAGCCTCATCTGTAACCTACACCACAGCTCATGGCAATGCTGAGTCCTAAACCCACTGAGCGAGACCAGGGATTGAACCTGAGTCCTCATGGATACTAGTTGGGTTTGTTAACCGCTGAACCATGATGAGAACTCCAATAAAACAATTTTTTGTAATGGGCAAGAGACTTGAACAGTTCACAAATCATCAATAAGCATATGAAAAGGTGCGCCACGTTATTAGCCATTACTGAAATGAAAATATAAGCCACAACAAGATACAATTATACACCTACCAGAATGGTTTAAATGAAAAAATTTAAGTGTTTGCAAAAAAGGTGGAGTAGCTGGAACTCTCATACATCGTTAGCTGGAATATATATTGATACAACACTTTAGAAAACCAGCAGTATCTCCAAAGCTAAAGGTATATACATTCTTTGCCTTAGGAACTCCACCCCTAGATGTACACCCAACAGAAATGAGTAGGTAGATATCCACCGAAAGAAGTATACAAGAATGTTCACAGCATTATTTATAAATAGGCAAAAACTGGGGGAGTTCTCTTCCTGGCTCAGTGGCTAACAAACACGATTAGGATCCATGAGGATGTGGGTTTGATCCCTGGTCTTGCTCAGTGGATTAAGGATCCTGCATTGCCATGAGCTGTGGTGTAGGTTGCAGACGCGGCTCGGATCCCGCGTTGCTGTGGCTGTGGCGTAGGTCGGCAGCTACAGCTCCTGCTAGACCCCTAGCCTGGGAACCTCCATATGCCGCGGGTGCGGCCCTAGATAAGGCAAAAAGACAAAAAAAAAACACCTTCAATTGCTGTCTACTTCCTACTAGGACCAAGTCTCACATATTCTCTAACCCTCGATTTGCTCATTTGTCAACTGGAAGGTGACTGTGATGCTTAAACGAGTGTTCAGTACAGTGCTGACCACAGGAAGTGCTCAAAGAAAAAACAAACTACCTCCATAGCTATGATTTTGCTTCAACACTTGCCTCGAGTGCCTTGCTTCATCTAATGGAGGCTAAATAAATAGTGTTGAAAGAATGGATGAGCAGTTAGATAAGACAAGAGTCACCATATTACTTAAGAATAGTTACATTTAGCTAAAGAACTTCCTAATAGAACCATCTTTTAAAAAAATTTATTGATTGATTTACAATGTTCTGTCAATTTCTGTGGTACAGCAAAGTGACCCAGTCATACATACATACACATTCTTTTTCTCACATTATCCTCCATCATGTTCTATGACAAGTGATTAGATAGACAGTTCCCTGTGCTGCACAGAAGGATCTCATTGCCCATCCACTCCAATTGCAAGAGTTGTACAACGATAAGCACAACCCAATTTTATAGCATTTCCATCCCAAATTCCCAGCCCATCCCCCCACCCCCAACCTGTCTCCTTAAGAAACCATAAGTTTTTCAAAGTCTGTGAGTCAGTACCCTGTCTAACAGAACCATCTTATCAAGTAGTTCAAGTACACCATGTCTGGAGGTGTACAAGCTCTGGAAGTAGACAGTCCACTGATAGCGATGTTGAAACAAAAGTCAGCAGAACAGGTGTCACGGAGCAGGAGGAGTTGGTTAGTTTTTCGATGCCTTTCTTTCTAGGCCCAAGATTCTGGAATTCTCTGATTCCAGGAGTCATAGCAAAAGCAAATAGAAAATCCCTTGGCTTAGGAGTTCCCGTCATGGCGCAGTGGAAACGAATCCGACTAGAAATCATGAGGTTCCCTTGCCTTGCTCAGTGGGTTAAGGATCCAGCGTTGCCATGACCTGTGGTGTGGGTCGCAGACACAGCTCGGATCCCGCATTGCTGTGGCTGTGGCGTAGGCCGGCGGCTACAGCTCCAATTTGCCCCCTAGCCTGGGACCCTCTGTATGCTGTGGGTGCAGCCCTAAAAAAAAAAAAAGCAAAATCCCTTGGCTTTGATTTTGCAGAATGAACAAGGGCAAATCTGCATATGGACTCACAGTATTTTAGTTCAGCTCTTCAGTACCACCCAGTTGGCCAGCCTCCTTTACAGGAGTCCAGAGAGAGGAAGGAACTGATCCAAGGTTACACAGATAGGCTAGAACCCAGCTCTTTCGAGTCAAAGCCTGGTTTTGCCTCCACAGGCATCAGGCCTTGGATGAAAATGCGCTTCTTTTACAAATTCTACGAAGTGATTTCTCTCCATAACTTTCCTCATCAGATGTGAATCACAGCAGTGAGTAGGTGGGCCGGCCAGGAACCAGGCTTAGGACAGAGGGGGCACCACCTGAGCTTTTCCCGGGGATAAATTTCAAGGTAAGAAGATGTAGGTTAGAAGTGGAGACAGGAGCCCTGTCCTCATCTTTCTGGGGACCACCGGGACAGGGGAAACAGATGTACCTAGTGTGGCCCAGAGCAGAGCAGGGGTCCCTGGGCGCAGCTGCATGCAGGCAGCTCTCAGAACTTTCCAAGGAAATGATTCAGAGGAAGTCTTTAACCCCTATGGTGCAGAGCAGGGGCTGCTTGATCACTAGCCACCAGTTTGGGAAAGGGAGAACTAGGAGTCTCTGAGGTTCCTTCCCCAAATCCACAACATTTTAGGGTTTTTTTTTTTTTTTTTTTTTTTTTTTGGTTTTTAGGGCTGCACCTTCAGCATGAATCAGAGCTGCAGGTGCCAGTCTACCTACGACACAGCCACGCCAGATCGGAGCTGAGTCTGCGACCTACACCGCAGCTCACGGCAATGCCGGATCCTTAACCCACTGAGTGAAGCCAGGGATTGAACCTGCATCCTCATGGCTACTAGTCACGTTCGTTTCCGCTGAGCCACAACGGGGAACTCCAAATTTTAGGAGCTTAAGGGTAGGAAAATCAAATTCACCTGGCTTAGTATCTACCACAGGAGACTGGAAGCATCTCTACGACTTCCCGCGGCAGCCCGAATCCATCTGGAACCCTCTCCCTGAGCCCGCGTAGCATCCCGGGGCTCCCTCCTCTCAGCCTTAACCTTAAAGAGCCGGGCTTCCTCGCCCTCCCGCCCCGCCCCGAGTTGAACGACAGCGGCTCCCACCTGGCCCCGCCCACAGCTTCCATCTGCTCTCCCCGCCCACCTCTCTCCGCCCCTTCCCCACCCAGAAGCCTGGGTGGTGTTAATAGGTCATTATCAGATCGCTCTCTTCTTAAAGCCCTCCTGGGGTGACCCTTTACACTTGGAATAAAGTCCCACGGTTCGCAAGGCCTTTTGGACTGGCCTTTGCCTGCCTCTCTGGCGGCGGGCCTGTGACTCCCCCTTCACTCAGGCATACGCTGGCAGCGCTGGACTTTCTTTCGGTGCCCGAGTCAGGCTAAGCTTGCTTTTCTGCCTCAGGGAGTTTGCAATTGCTGTTTCCTCTGCCTGGAACGTTCTTCCCCCAGATCTCGGCACACTAAGGGGAGGCGGAGGTTAAGGTCCTTATTCCCCTAGCGGCTGAGAGCATTGAGACCCCCTGGGAAGGACCCTCCGCTTCAGACAGCTGGCTTGCCCAAAGTCTTGCCGCTTCCTGCGGGCAGCTACCCAGTGGCTGGTCAGCGGGGTGTTACAAAGGCCTGGCCCGGTTGCCCGGAGTGGGACAACTCAGAAAGGCTATTCTTGCTCCTTGCCCCATGGGGGTCAGCTGCGGCCTTTGCTGTGACCTCGTGGTGGCCCATCTTCTCCCTTTACTCTGCGCTGTCTCCCTCCCTCCGCCGCCCTTGGTGTCCAGTGGGGTGAGCAACCCAGCAAGCTGCCTGCGTGCAAATCTCCATCTCAGCTTCTGCTTTGGGAAGTCTGATCTGAGCTATCCGGTGGGCATCTCGTGGTCATTCCAGCAGCTCAAGCATCCTCCCTGGCCGCTGGGTTGGGGTGGGGGGAGATGCTGCCCCATGTCTCTATCACCCTACTTAACTGCCTTTTTATCACCTTTTGAAACTACCTCTTATTTTTGTTCCTTCATCTGTTGTCTCTCTTCCCCACTAGAACATTCATTTCCACAAAAGCTGCTGTCTTGTCCTCATGGTGTCCCCAGAGTGCATGACAGTGCCTGGTGCATAGTTGATGCTCACTAAATATTTGTGGACGGAACCTATTGTGGGCAGAGGAGTGTGGGTAAGGAAGGAATGACTCTGAGTGATGCCTGCTTTTCCTGCTCTCCCCCGCCCTGCCCCACCTCCCAGAGCCAGGCTGCCCCACCTCCCTGAGCCAGGCTGCAGCCCCCTCCCCCATGTGACCCCGGCTGAGCTGGGGCCTCTTGGGAGGATGGAGCCTGCAGCCGCCTTGGCTGCTTGCCCTGTATTGATCAAAGCTGGGAGGCCTGCTGGCTGAGGTCTGTCCCAGCCCACGGGGGTGGGGAGTGGGAGGGGGATTCTGGCTGAGATTCGAGCAGGGCTTGCCTGGGGCAGAGCAGTACTGGCTAAAGATCCATCTGCTGACAGCACCCCTTCCCCACACCTCTCGAGGGAGGCCAGATTAGCCCCAGGAGGATGGCTGGGCAGGGTGGGCAGAGGCAGGGCTGCAGCCGGGCTGGGCTGGGGCAGCGAAAGCTCCTGGCCCCTCGCAAAGGTGCACATTTGATCTCACTGTTTGTGGAGAGGCTACTCTGTGTCCTCTCTTGGGACCAAGGAGTGCACAAGAGCCTCTATATTGTTGTTTTTTGGTTTCGAGGTTTTTTTTTTTTTTTTTTTTGGCCGCGCCCAAGGCAATTGGAAGTTCCCTGGGGCAGGATCAAACCTGCACTACAGCAGCTACCCAAGCAACTGCAGTGACAATGCCAGAACCTTGGCCCACTGCACCACAAGGGAATTCCCACAAAAGCCTTTTATACAGGCTTGTCAAGCACCCCCTGAGCAGACAGCACTGAGCAGGACCCAGGGGTGAGGTTCTCAGTGAGCTCAAGTTCTAGTGGGAGTCATAATTGTAAACAGCTCGCTGTGATCAAGGGCGCATGGAAAAGAAATGCTGAGTGAGGGGAGGTGCTGGGGAAGAAGCCCAAGGATGGTCCTCGCTTTTAGAGTCCTGACTTGAGAATAAATAATGGAAATAATTCCCATGTGGTCAAAAGAGACCTCTGTCCAAAAAGGAGAACTGACTTGCCCGTGGTTAACAGCCCAGCAGTTAAGCTGGGGCTGGAGCCCAGTCTCCTACCTTGTAGGTGGATTTAAGGGGTAGGATGCTCTGGCAGCCTGGGTCCTCCACATGCGAGCACTCAGCACCTCCTCCAGGCCAGGCCAGGTGATGGGTGCCAGAGACGAAATGGGGGAGGGTACCCATCCTGACCATAGGAGCTCACAGCCCAGGCGAGAGTGCATATGTGTGCGTGTACACACACACACACACACACACACACACACACAGTAATTCAAAGTGGTCCCATGATGAAGGTACCATCAGATAATCTGAGAAGCCCTCATATAAGAGATGGTCCCTGAACTGGGTCTTAAAGATGGGTGAGTTTTAATAAGCAGGAGAGGAGTTCCTGTCGTGGCGCAGTGGTTAACGAATCCGACTAGGAACCGTGAGGTTGCGGGTTCGATCCCTGGCCTTGCTCAGTGGGCTAAGGATCTGGCGTTGCTGTGAGCTGGGGTGTGGGTCGTAGACATGGCTCGGATCTGGCATTGCTGTTGCTGTGGCGAAGGCCAGCAGCTGTAGCTCTGATTAGACCCCCTAGCCTGGGAACCTCCACATGCCGTGGATGTGGCCCTAAAATGACAAAAAAAAAAAAAAAGCAGGAGAGTTCCCTGGCTCAGTGGGTTAAGGAACCAGCATTGTCACTGCTGTGGCTTGGGTCAAAGCTGCGGCACAGGTTTGGTCTCTGGCCTGGGAATTTCCACATGCCATGGGTGTGGCCAGAAAATAAATAAATAGCAGGAGATATTGGGAAGAGGCAGGGCAGCCCAGGCCTGGCACAGCATGAGGAAGAAGACACAGGCTGCTATCTTCTGCTGCCTGCGCAAAGGCAGCAGCCCCCTTCCAGGTCTCCAGACTCCTCACCCTTCTCCCTGGAAACCACACACCGCTGCTGGGGTGAATGTTCTGAAATATGCCTACCAGATGCCATTCTCCGGGCCAAAGCCCATCAGTGGCTTCCCACTGCCCTCTGGACAATGTCCTGTCATCGTAGACCTGAATGTTAGAGGCTACTTTTGGTTACAAGCAGGCACAGGACTACTCTGCGCTCTGGGTGCTCACAGACTACTTGGCAATCCCGACAGGCAGGCCGCGGCTTCAGGGCCTTGCAGCGAACAGCAGCACAGGAAGCCCAGGAGCTGGGAAGCCCACGATGGCAAGACTTTGGGGTGGCGGGGGAGGGGGTGGGGAGCCGATGGGAGGTGGTCCTTCAGGGGAATTCAGGGTGGGAGTGGGGAGAGATGGAGTTCCAGGCAGGGCCCCGGCCAGCATCATGCTTCCCGCCTGCCAACCCCAGCTCCTTCCTGGAGGATTTAAGACTGTGTAGAGCAGTTGTTTTAAATTTCCGGGCAGGGGGCTGTGCAGGGGGGGATGCTGCAGGCAGTCTGGGGTGTGGGCTGCTATTTACCAGGGCCCTTTGTGGGACACGGCTCTCCAGGCTGGAGGCTCCCGCAATTGCTTCCAGCTGGGCTGTCAGCCAGCCGGAGGAGTTGGGGGTGGGGGGTGAGGGAGGAGCACAGAGGCATGAGGGGTCCCCTCCAGCCCAGTGTCCCCTCAGCCTCCCTGGGTGGCTAGTCTTGCAAGGGTAGCAGGCCTGAGTGGGCAACCTTGAACATAAACGTATCTACAAACCGGGAATCCATCCAGCCTGGACGTTCGGAGCTTTATGGCCTTTATGCACTTAATCTTTCATTTCCTCTCCCCTGCTTCATCTCCCCGCTCACTTCCCCTCTTTCCCGGGAGGAATTGCTCCGTTCCCCCTCCCCCATGGCGTGTTGAGTCTCCACCGGAGGCCCCTTTGTCAGAAAGTACCTGTGTGTACAGCTGTCCCTTGGTCTCTGTCTGGGTCCCCACCATTCATTCCTTTTACTACAGCAGCAGTGAGTAAACACTGCGTGTCATAAAATCCCCCCTTGGCCACCCAGCACCCAGAGGACACGCTCCTAAGCCCTCCAGCAAACCCCTCTGCTCCCCTCAGGCAGACCCCAAGCTCCCGCCAAACAACTCGCAAGCACGAGGTGACAGTGCCCTTCCCTCCTTCGCTGGGTCCCTCGCCCAGCATCTCCGCTGTCGCCCACCTTTCCCCAGTGGCCTCAGCACTCAGGCATCACTTTCCAGATACCCAGGGCCTGTCCTTTGTGTGCCTATAGCCTTATTCGTAAAAGGAGAACACTCTTTGGTTTCTCATAAGCCTGTTGATAGATGAAGCTTTGGAAGTTGTACAGGACTATATCAATTTGAGGGAAGGGAGGCTCGTTCTCCATCATTTGGGGGGGGGTCCTACTGTCATGGAAACATATTCCTTTTACCGTCATAATCATTGTATGCTCTTTCCTGGTAGACTCTTAGGACTAGATTCTTGAAGTATGACTTGTCTCTAATATCCCAGCACTTGGCCAGGGTCTGGCTCAGAAAATCTCTCATGTGAGAGACCCTCCAGTTCCTTCTGGTCTTTTATGCAAGGGAGACCAGGGCCCAGAGAAGGGAAGGAACTCACCCAAGGCCACACAGCAAATGAAGGCAGGGTTGGAAACAGTTCCTCTATTCATATTTGTTTTTTTGTTTGTTTTTTTTTGTCTTTTTAGGGCTGCACCTGTGGCATTTGGAAGTTCCTGGGCTAGGGTTTGAATTGGAGCTGCAGCGGCCGGCCTACGCCACAGCTCACGGCAATGCCAGATCCTTAACCCACTGAGCGAGGCCAGGGATCAAACTGCATCCTCATGGATACTAATCGGGTTCTTCATTGCTGAGCCACAATGGGAACTCCGGGGACCGGTTCCTTTAAAAGATACTAGTTAATGAAAAGAGCCCCTGCCTGGGAGCCAGGAGAAGAGTAGGCTTTAGCCCCAGTTTAGCGTCCATTCCGATCTCAAACAAGTCACAGGCCTGTTACCTCCTTGGACACCGCCCTTGTCCCCCTCCCCCACCCGGTTTCCTTCCTGCCAGTTCTGATGGTGGAGGTGGGGAAAGCTTTCTGAGAGATGACTGCTCCTTTAAGGCCCCTCCCTCCCTCCCTCTCCTCCAGACTCTCTGGAGAGCTGGAGAACGGGGCTGGGACTGGAGGGGGTGGGGGGGGGTTGGAGGTGGCAGGTCCCAGCTGCAAGGCCTGGTGGGTCCTACACTCAGAGAACGAGTCTGCACAGGACAAAGACTGCCAAGTGTCCCTTTTGTTCTGGGGGTGGGGTGGGGCTGGAGCCTGGGCCAGCATGGGGCAGAATCGAACAGGATGGATGTGTATGCACCAGGACTGGGCAGGAAGGGGTGAGGGTTCTCTCTCCGAGGGTCCCAGAGGGTGAAAGTTCAGACAAGTCTCTAGTCTGCTGTCCCAGGCCCAAGAGTGCTTTGGCCTCTTGTTGGGGGGAAAGCCATTTGCCTCCTCCCACGGCCTGGGTCCCACAAATCAAAGTCACAGACGCTTTCTCACTGGGTTCTCTGCGCCCCCCGACCCACCCACCAGCTGTGGAGCCCCCAAAGGCGCCGAGAACTGTGCTCTCCCGGTCTTCCGAAAACCCCACTGGGATGGCCTCACCGCTCTCAGGGCTGAGGAAGTGACCATCAGGAAGGGCAGTGTCCCTGGCCACTCAACTAGGGAAGCGCAGAACCAGGATTTGAAATCAAGTCTAGTCCTAAAGTCCAGGAACTGCTCCTCTTCCCCTCGAGGGTAAAGGTCACTCCAGGACAGATTTTAACTGGACAAAGGGACCTTCCAAAAGGTGAAGCGACTCGCCTCGGGTCTCAGAGCCTGTTTGGGACATGGACTGGCCAGCCCAGCCTTCCCACCTGCTCAGACTGGCTTCGGACCCAAAAGACCTGAGCCTCACAGCCTCAGGATGTGGGGGCCTGTCTCCTCTCCGCTGCGTCAGTGTAAGCGCCTGGATTTCACCTTGGAGCCCTAGGGAGAAAAGCTCTTCCTTATCAGCTGTGTGCCTGTCACAGTGGCTACGTTCTTGGAGGCTGAGTTGGCTCCCCTGTGAAATAGGCTCTGCATGTAGGCTGGGGCTAGTGGAGACAAAGGTGAAATGACCAGGACCCAGTGAGGACGGACTCCGCCGTCTTCCCGCTCCTGTGCTCTGCCCTCCCTGCCTCCTCTTGCCCCTTTGGTCCTGAGATCAGATCACACTTGACTGATGGGCCACAGGAAGCTGGTTCAGCAGGGGTTGGGAGAGACAGGCAGGGGAACCGAACCGGAGGAGGAGGGAGGCCGAGAGGGGACAGGGAGGGGCAGAAAGAGGTGGCAGCATGGGAGCTTTGTCTTAAGGTTTCTGTTCAGAGGCAAGAATTCATTTCCTGGAGGCTCAGAACTCTTGAGCTACTCACTGCAGTCTCAATCCCCAGGACCCTAGACTGTCCTTGGAGGGAGCAACCCCCTCCTTGTCCCCAGAGTGTCCTTGGGAAGGCCCTGTCCGAGCACTGGCAGGGCGGGTCACAGAGTTGGGTGGCCCCAGGAGCCTGCCAGGAATTCCACGCCTCGTGGGCCCACCGGTTGACAGCGGACTGGAATGGGGGTCAGGGGTGAGCTTGTCTTGAAGTCAGTGAGCTCCCTGTTCTCAAGCTGCAGGTGTATTTGGGGTGGCCTGGGGAGTCTAGATAAATGATGGGGGCTCTAACGCTGCACCAAGCCCCCCGACTTGGTGTCTCTTTGAACCCAGGTCTCCCTCCACCCAAGTGTTCCCTTCCCTTCAGGGAGGCTGAAAACTGAATCCCCGCAAAGGAAGGGGGAGGCTGACCGATGTCAGGTTGTACCCCTCTGCTGGACGGGATTGATTCCCCAGTCTCTCAGGGAAGATGCTCAGGCCCTTTAAAAATAAATAAATAAATAAATTGAAGACCAGATTTAAAGTCTTGCCTGAATGCTCCCAGCCCGGCTTCCCCCTCCCCCCTCCCCCTGGAGCTCTCGCAGCCCCCACTGCCTGAGTCCCTCCAGGGCAGTTAGGGCTTCCAGCGGAATGGGAAGAGCAGGCAGGAATCTAGTCATCTTTGAGAGCCTCCCCAGTCGGGCTCGGCTCCATGCTGTAGGCCTTACCTCTCTGACTTCCACCTCCCCACATCCACCCGGGGAAGGTGGCACGATCCCCCGTCTAGAGCCTGGCAGAGAAGTGTCAGGCAGAGAGGAGAGGGTGGGGAACCTGTCTGAGGCTGCAAACAGGCAGAGCTTCAGGTCTTCCAAGCAGTTTTTTTTTTTTTTGGCTTTTTAGTGCTGCACCCTCGGCATTCAAGGCCAGGCTAGGGGTCCAATTGGAGCTACAGCTGCTGGCCACAGTCACAGCCACAGAAACGCAGAATTCGAGCCACGTCTGTAACCTACACCACTGCTCACAGCAACACCGGAACGTTAATCCACTGAGTGAGGCCAGGGATCGAACCCACAACCTCGTGATTCCTAGTAGGATTCATTTCCTCTGTGCCACATCGGGAACTCCCAGAGTACTTCTTGCCTATGCCAACCCTGCTGGTGATCTCCACAGCCAAAGTGCAGGGTCTGGCTGAAATGGGCAGGCACTGAAACCAGGAGGAGACTAATAGGCCATTTGAGATGAACCTGTCTCGTGGGGATGAAGACACTGAGGCCCAGAGAAGGCGGCGATGGACTTAGTCAAGATTGTATAGCCGTTATTCTAGGCTCCATACACAGTGCTAGGGGCTGGGGAACACAGTGAACAAGGGACTGGATGCTGGTCTCATGGACCTCTTACTGATGGGGACAGCAGTGCAGCTAGAGTTCTGATAAGGGTACCATGGCGGCCTCTAACTGCACAGAGCAGCTCCCTCACCCCATGCACCTGTGCCTCTTTGGAAGACTTCCTGGAGGAGGTGATTTCTGAGAATTGAAAGGTAAGCTGAAGGTTGGGAAAGAAGGACCAGCTGGGAAAGAGTCCTCCAAACGGGGAGTTTTTTGCATTCTCTGCCCCCAGGAAACCACTGGAGAGTTTTATTTATTTATTTATTTACTGTCTTTTTTTTTTTTTTTTTTTTTGGCTGCCCCATGGCATATGAAGTTCATGGGCCAAGGATCAGATCTGAGCCTCAGTCATGACCTAAGCCGCAGCTTTGGCAACGCTGGATCCTTAACCCACTGTGCCGGGCTGAGGATTGAACCTGCAACCCAGCACTCCCAAGATGCCACCTATACCAGTGTGCCACAGTGGGAACTCCTGGAGAGTTTTAAATGGTGAAGTACATGCTGGCTTAAGGTTGCCAGGTAAAATAAAAGACGTCTGATAAATTCAAATTACAGATAAACAACAAATAATTTGTTTCTAGTATCTGTATATCCCATGAGAATATTTGGGACATCCTATACTACACTAAAAAGATTATTCACTGTTTATCTGAAATTGAAATTTAACTGAGAGTCCTGTTTTTTGTTTTTTTTTTTTTTTTTGCCCCGATCACAGGACAGAGAGGTTCCCGGGCCAAGAATCCAACCCTCCCCACAGCAATGACCCAAACTGCTGCAGTGACAATGCTAGATTTTTTTTTTTTTTTGGCTTTTGTCGTTTTAGGGCTGCACCTGCAGCTTGTGGAGGTTCCCAGGCTAGGGGTCTAATCAGAGCTGTTGCTGCTGGCCTACACCAGAGCCACAGCAACGCCAGATCCGAGCCATGTCTGCAGCCTACACCACAGCTCATAGCAATGCCAGATCGTTAACCCACTGAGCAATGCCAGGGATCGAACCCACAACCTCACGGTTCCTAGTCGGATTTGTTTCCGCTGCACCACAACAGAAACTCCCGACAATGCTAGATTCTTAACCTGCAGCGCCACAAGAGAACTCCTAGAGTCCCGTATTTTTATTTGCTATGTCTGGCAACTCTGCCCTGGTGAGCTGGGTTGGAGGATCTGAGATTGGAGGCCAGAGACAGCAGGGAGAGGGCAGAGACATTAGGGACTGAGTTTGGACGGAGTGAGGAGACGGAAGAGGCAAGGCTAGCACCCTGACATCTGAGCGGTCAGGCTGGAGCATGGCGGTGGTGGGACGTGGGCAAGGGGCACAGTTACGGCAGGGGGCACACTGAGTTATGGATGGTTATGGCCGCGATTCCCCGGGGCCCTCCGAGTAGAAATGCATAGGTGACAGCTGGAGTTAGGGTTAGAGGCACAGTGGCCAGGGTGTCATTGGCAGAGTTGGGGGAAGGAAATTCCGACTGAGGAAATAGCAGGGGCAGAGGTGTCGCAGTGTCCCCATCACGTGCCCCGGTTGTAACTACTGGCTCAGGCGGCCGGTGCCCGGCTGCAGCTGGTCCGCATCCCCGGCCGTACCACCCTGGCTTTACCTCTGCTAATCTCCCTCCGAGTCCTGGAATTCGACTTTATCTCCCCAAAGGTCACCTTGCCCAGGGCCCGGCCCTGGGGCTGGACATTCCTGACATTCCGTGGCCCTCACGGGAGACAGCAGGCCCAGGTTTCCCAGCATCCTTAGCTCCTCTTGGCAAGATTTCCTGAAGGCCTACTATGCATCCCTGGGGTCTGTGAGCCCTGGTCTGACCAGTCTGAATTTGGATTCTGCCTCTGCCTCCTGTGGACTGGATGATCCTTGGGCCAGTTACCTCTCTTTCCTGAGCCACAGTGTCCTCGCCTGTAAATTGTGTATAATTCTGACAGGGGTGTTGTATGATCATGTCTTTAAAAACAACTGCCTAATGTTTGGCCTTCAGTAGGTGCTCTATAATACTAATTCCTCCTTTGCCTTCTTTGAGCCTCCGTTTCCTCATTTTATTTTTAAAAATTTTTAATTATTATTATTATTATTTGTTCTCTAGGGCACACCTGAGGGACAACCTGGAAGTTCCTGGGCTAGGGGTTGAATCGGAGCTACAGCTGCCGGCCTACATCACAGCCACAGTAATGCGGGATCTGAGCTGCGTCTGCAACCTACACCACAGCTCACGGCAACGCACGATCCTTAACCCACTGAGCAAGTCCAGGGATCAAACCCGCATCCTCATGGATATTAGTTGGGTTCGTAACCCACTGAGCTACAAAGAGAACTCCCTGTTTCCTCATTTTTAAAGGAGAACAATAATATAACCTCCCATGACAAGTCAGGGGACTGGCCATTCAAGGGTTCTGATGGCCCACGAAGTGGCTGTGAGGGAGGCCAAGGGACCCCACACTTCTCAGGGCCGGCAGAGGCTGGAGGCAAAGTCTGAGGTGATCTTAGCTGGGCAGAGAGTAGGCAGACAGACAAATGACTGCAGCCTCCGTAATGTGGCTGCTGGGAACCACTGGGCTGGCCAAGGGGTCTTGGTGGGAGAGGCTAAAAGAAACAAGGGCAGGGGAACCCACAGACCGGGGCAGCTGGGCTTCTGCTCTGAATGCTATTACATAGGGTTCTCCTCTGCCTTCCTCCAGCCCCACTCCTCCCTGCAAGGTGAGGTGTACATGGGGCCAAGAGGACGTGGACCCTGGAGTCCAAGTGTACCATTCTAAATGTTTTCTTTCTTCTTCTTCTACTTTTTTTCCCCTTTTGTCTTTCTATGGCCACACCTGTGGCATGTGAAGTTTCCAGGCAAGGGGTCGAATTGGAGGTATAGCTGCTGGCCTATACTACAACCACAGCAATTTGGAATCCAAGCCGAATCTACAATCTATAACACAGATCGCCGCAACACGGGATCCTTAACCCACTGAGCGGGGCCAGGGACTGAACCCAGGTCCTCATGGATACTTGCCAGGTTTGTTACCCCTGAACCACGATGGGAACTCCCCAAGCTTACCATTCTAGATCATCTTCCAGGCACTGGGATCTGGAATTCCCTGCCCAAAAGGTCCTGAGCCCACTCCCAAGACCTGGGTCTGTCCACCCAGGGGACTGTGCTGCAGGTGTGTGCAAGCTGGGCCTGCGAGGCGGAAAAGGAAGCAGTTTGGGGGGTGGGGGAGAGGTGTGCCTGGAAGCTTGGACAAGAGGCCTAATCTGCAGGGCTACACACGAGGACTCTGCGGGGGTGTGGGGGTGTGGAAGCAGTGGGGAGAGGAGGCACCTGGCAGGTGGACTGCCTTTGAGTTCTTGCCCCGGGCCGCAAACCATAGGGGTGATCTGCCCTATAGAGGGATTGTGGCCAGGGCAGTCCCAGGGTGTTAGTTAGAAGCTTTGATCCAATGATGGACCAGTTTTGCCTGGAGATTCTCAGATCCACCCCCACCAACCCCCCATGGAAATTCATATTCCTGGGTCTGGGAAAAGATCTTGGAGAAGATCTTGGAATTTCTGTATTAAACGAAGATGGCTAGAGGCCATGCTGGGTGCTTTGTGCTCAGAAACCTGTTTAATTCTCCCAATAACCCTGCAAGGGAGGTAGCTAGGAGGATACAGGCTGGCGAGGAGAACTGCCTAAGACCTCAGAGCTGCTATACGACAGAACTGGGACAGGTCAGCATAACATGCTATCTCCTTGGACTCTTCTGCTCCTCCCTCATCCCAAATGACCTTCCAAAACCCCGCAACCTCAGAAAGAGATAACGGCACATGTAGAATGTGGGTCAAAATTCCTGAATTTCTTCTGGACAGACTCTAGTTGGCCCCAGGGAAAGGAAGCTTAGAAGGCAATCGTGAAGCACAAGTCCTCTGCTCAGTGCAAGAGGGTGTGTCCTGGCGAGGGCCCTACCCCCGGCTGACTCTGGGGCCTCTCTCAGGCCCTGGAAGGGTTTGTTACCATCCAGGCACTGATGTCTCCCACGCTGGTCTCTTAGCTCCAAACTCAAGTGTTCTCAAGCTGGGCAGCACCCCTGGCCCCCTTGCTCCACACTCACAGCTCATCATTTTCCCCCCACCCTCAGAACTCTCTGGCCCTGCCGCCTTCCCAGTGCCCAAACCAGTCACCGAAGCCTCCGTGGCCTTCCTTAACTCTGCCTTCTCTAGCCACGTCTTATCCAGAGGTCACCATCCTGCCACGTCTACTTCCTTGACAGCCGTGACTCAGTCCCCACTTTCCACTGACATTGGATGGAAGGTCATCCCTTGTTCGGGATTCGCCATCTCTCAGACAGAGCACTGGTCCCTCCAAGCCACTGAATACATGGCAGCCAGAGTGCTGTCCAGGAAAACAAGGGACATGTCATACCTCTGTTCAGACTCTTCAGTGGCTCCGGTCCCAGTGCCCTTCAACTAAAAGCCAAGCTCTGAATTCTCTTTTGGTGAGGTGGATTACGGAGCCGGCGTTGTCACTGCAGCAGCATAGGTCTCTGCTGTGGTGTGGGTTTGATCTCTGGCACAGGAGTGAAAAAAAAAAAAAAAGCCAAACTACTCTACACGCTCCAGCAGCACTGAGGGGCTTTGTAAGTCTTCCCCATCTTTGCTGTTTTTCACCCTGTGTCTTTACCGCTGCTGTTCCCTCTTCCCTTTGGCTTCCTGGAGAACTGCTACTCTCTAAGGTTCCAACCGGCCTGCCTCCTCTGGGAAGTCCAGGTTGGATTAGGCCCCCTACTCTGGGCTCCAAAGCTCTCTCTTCCTGCACTTGTTCCCTTCGTAATAATAGCTGACGGTTACCCAGTGCTAACTCTGTGTTTTTGTTTTCAGCTTTTTTCAGGGCCACACCCGCGGTATATGGAGGTTCCCAGGCTAGGGGTCGAATCAGCTGCCGGCCTAAGCCACAGGCACAGCAACACAGGATCCAAGTTGCATCTGCGACCTACACCACAGCCCACGGCAACACCGGATCTTTAACCCACTGAGCAAGGCCAAGAATCGAACCCGCAACCTCATGGTTCCTAGTTGGATTCGTTAACCGCTACACCACAACAGGAACTCCTCCATGTCTTTTTCTTTATTGACCCACTTAACCCTGCACACCATCCTATAAGGCTGGTTCTATGATCACCTCCATTTTTCAGATGAGGAAAAGGTTAAGTAAATTGCCCAGGGTCACACTACTTGGGGATTTGAGCCCAGGGGGTCGGCTCCAGAAAGCTGGTCTCTAATCCTGAGATGCTGTCTCCTGCCGCATTGGGTGGACCTTTGGCAGGGTGCTGGGGTGTCCTCTCTAGACTGTGAGATCCCGGAGGGCTCTAACCCATCAGGGCTCTGACTTCCGACCCAACAGGATGAGCCCAGCAGCCAGCCCGGGTGCTGGCACGGGTAGGTGCCCAACGCCTGGCGCTACAGTCCTGGTCTCCGGCCCCCGGGGTTGGGGGGTGGGGGGCTCTGAGGGCCCACGGCGGCGGGGGCCTCGAGCGGCCCAGCTGGGGAGGGCTTGGGGCCAGATGGGCTGCGCGGCAGCAAAGAGGCCAGGGTTGCCGGCCGGGGCCGCGCGTTGCCATGGGGACGGGAGGGGGGCGGCGGCCCCGCCCCAGCGGGCGGGGAGCAGGTGGCAGGACGGTGCGCGGGCTGGGGGAGGGGCCGGAAGGGGCCCGCGGGGGCCGGGGCTGGCTGGGCGCGCCCCCGGCTGCTCCTCCTCCTCCTGGCCTCCTGGCTTCTGCTGCTCGTTTGGCGACCGGGGCTCTGCTGAGTTGCTGGAAGAACCCCCCTTTGACCAGGGGACCAGGGCTGCAGCCTTGGCTTGGGCTCTCAGTCCCTGTGAATCTACACCAAATAGTTACCTTCATCCTCCCCTTCCCAGCCTCAGCTTCCTCGCCTGTGACACAGAGAAACTGAACCAGGAGATTTTCACGGACCCTCCAGGGCACGCTACTTTTTCTGTGCCTCTGGGATCGCGTTGGGAGGGTTCAGAGCTGGGTAATTTCTCAGCCTCTTCCAGTGGAGGCGTGTTCTCATCAAATGCCGCCCATCGTAGGACCCAGAATTAGGGAACATCGGAGCCAGAAGAGCTGGTAGAGTCTCTGAACCCAAAGTCTCCAATACAGAGAGCAGACAGCGGCTGCCCAGAGAGGGTAGGGAACCTGCTCAGGGTCACACAGCGAGTCGGAGACCAAGGCAGGATGAGAAACCAGGCCTTAGCCTCCCAGCGCTCCACCCATTGCCTCCTGCCTAGGAGCCAAAACCCGGTGTGAGAGTGGGGGAGGGGCAGGCTTCTGTGGGAAGAAAACAAACACCCCTGCTCTCTACACGCTTCAGCTGCCAACATGGCTTGTCTGCCGCAGAGACCCTCCTGGGTGTCCCGCCACCGCCCTCCGGTACTTCCACAGTCTTCACCCGGGAAGGCTGCACAGCTCTGTTCCGTGTCCCCGTCCTAGGAAAGAGGTGTGGAGGTTGTGGCCTCCTCCCACCCCACCTTAGCAAGCCAGGAGCTTGGCCTCCTGCCCTCCTCAGCCCCCCAGTCTTCTGGGAAGCCCTGCTTTCCTTAGGAGCGAAGCGCCTCCCTTCCTCCGGTAGGGCTGTTTCTGAGCTCACAAAACCTCAGCCGTGGAGGGGGCTGGCTGGCTTCTCTTCCCTCAGGCGGGAGTCACCGGGGACTGGCCCGCTCTGGTTCCCAGCTGATGGTGGTGGGAGGTGATGGAGGTGGAGGGGGGCAGGGCAGAGGCAGGGTCTGTGCCTTTAAGGTACAGCTTGCTGCTGGAGTCACACACTCACACACACACACACACACACACACACACACACACACACACGCCTCCCTTGCACATAGTCACGCAGCCACACAGCCACACACACACACACTCCCAGGCTCTGTCTCTCTCCCTCCCTCTCCCTCTCTACACACAGACATACACACTCAGTGACACACACACACAAAAGCATCCACACTGCTCCCTCTCCCTCTCTCCCCAAGGTCTAGTTTTGAAAAACATGGGCTAGGGGAGGAAAGGCAGGGGCAAAGAGTTCTGACCTCGAATATGGGCTCTGCCTCCTCTGTCCCTCTTTGGCCCAAGAAAGGGGGCTTATTTTCCGATTTCGTATCACTACCCTGGGTCAAGGCTGCAGGGAGAAATGAAGGAGTCAGGCAGGGTGGGGATCAGACTCTTGGAGAGGGAGGGAAGGGGTTTTTTGGCTCTGGGCCCAGCCTGTTGGCTACAAACCCAGGAATCAGAGGGGAGCCTCCTGCTTCTTCCCGTCCTCACTCAAGGCGGGACTCACTTCTAGCACAAAGGAAGCAGGTTTAGGACAAAGTAATTGGGTGCCTTTAGCCATAGAAGGATGGACCAGTTGGTTTTTGACTTATGATGAAGGGACCCTTGATGCTTCTTGGACCATTTTACACCTTTAGTCGGATCTGGACTAGAATTATACCCAAAGCTCTGGGGTGAGAAGCCCTTCCTTCTTCTTAACTAAAATTGTTTTTGCTGTAATTCCATGTGTAGTACTCTCCCTATGTGACTCTCAACCTTTTCATCTCAATTTCCTCTATTTATGGGAAACTCCTATTTATCCTTCAAAGCCCCACTCAAGAGTCCCCTCAAGTTGAGAGCTTTCCCTGCTTCAGTCCCTTGGGCAGAATGAGTTCCTCTTTCCTCTAGGCATCTGGACTTTTGGCACTTTCTACATTTCTAACACTTTTTTTAAAATAAGCAAGTGTGTACCTGACCTGTGGATATAGCTCTTCTCATACTGGTATCTTTTATTTATCACATCCTATCCTCCTCTGTGGTGGGGATTAGGATCCCCCTTTAACCATCCTCTGGTTTAGCTAAATCAGTTGAACAGCAAAACAAGATTTGAACACATATATTTACCTGCTGTTAGAACTAGGCCTTTCCCCCTCCTCTCACTACGCTTCATGGGCAGCTTTCCCTTCAGAGGACTCGACAGAGGAAAAGGAAGTTCATGAAAGGCCCCAGAGGGATTGGAACTGATGTCACCACCATCACACTAACATGTACTCTCTTCAATTCAGTAAAACTTTATTGAGCATCTGTTTGTACAGACCCTGTGCTGGGGGGTGAGATCTAGAAACAACATGGGCACTGTCTCCCCATCTCTGGGGTCAACAGGCACGCAAACAGGCGATGATGACGTAGGGTGCCTGGGATCCTAAGGAAGCTGGAATCCCACAGGAGGCCCTGACACAGACTGGGGGGTACGGGGGAGACTGAGAAAGGGCTCCCCAGAAGGGGGCAGGAATCAGGTAGATGGGGCACACAGAAAGGCCATTTGTGAACGACATGGAAGAGTCTTGAGTGCCACACAGGAGTTTTACCTTTATCCCGGGGCAAAGGGTCCTCATAGGTCTTTGGCTGCACTGGCCCTAGTCCCCAGTTAACGCAGCAAAATCGCACGTTCTGACAGCTGCTCTTTTCTTTCTTTCTTTCTTTGTCTTTTAGGGCCGAACCGGAGGCCTATGGAGGTTCTCAGGCTAGGGGTCCAATCGGAGCTGCAGGTGCTGGCCTGCACCATAGCCACAGCCATCCCAGATCTGAGCCGCCTCTGTGACCTGCACCACAGCTCATGGCAACGCCGGATCCTTAACCCAGTGAGCGAGGCCAGGGATCGAACCTGCGACTTCATGGATACTAACTGGGTTCGTTACAGTTGAGGTACGACAAGAGCTCCCTGACAGTTGCTCTTGCCTCGGGGGTGTGGGGGTCCCAGAGTTCCCTCCCAGGGCACCCCCCGAGTCAGGAGAAGGAGGCTGACAATGACTGAGGACTGGCTACCCCAGCCTAGGCTTCCTTCCTCATCCCTGCCTTCACAGAGCACATGGTCAGAGTGTTGCAGCTGGCGCTGAAGTGTGCTGAGGGTAATTCCTTGGTAAAGAGAGCTGCTTCCATCCTGAAATGCCCAGTGAAATTGCTACCTTCTCTCCTTTTTTAAAAAGAATGAACAACAGTCTCTAAACTCTAAATCTGTTTCCCAGAAAAATGGCTGATGTTAAGACTGAAGTTGGAGTTCCCATCATGGCTCAGTGGAAATGAATCCAACTAGGAGCCATGAGGTTGCGGGTTCAATCCCTGGCCTCGCTCAGTGGGTTAAGGATCTGGCGTTGCCATGAGCTGTGGTGTAGGTTGCAGATGGGCTTGGATCCTGCATTGCTGTGGCTGTGGCTTAGGCCGGCAGCTGTAGCTCCGATTCGACCCCTAGCCTGGGAACCTCCACATGCCTCGGTGCGGCCCTAAAACGACAAAAGACAAAAAAAAAAAAAGGACTGAAGTGTAAGAGGTCATCAGTACCTCCCCCGTGATTTTTACTGTGTCTTCTTACCTTATCTGCTTCATGCTTTTCTTTAAATTAACTCACTTTTATGAAACTTTAACAAAAGAAACTGGGTTTGTACTCTAAATGTTTTGGCTTTCCAAAAGCAGAAGGTAAATACAAGAATAAATTCAATGAAAACAAAGCAATTCTAGCTCCGATTCCTTTTGCTTGTTAGATGGCCTCTCTCACTGCTATGAAGGGAGACTAATAAGCATCAGAGAGACGTTAAAGGCATCCTAGTCTCAAAAGGGGCCCTTCTCCTTCTCTTTGACTTAGGAGCAAGAACTGAAAAGGAGTAACTTTCCTGAGATGAGCTGAGGCTCCATGATCTCTGGCCAGGTCTCTGCCGTCCCTGGCCTCACCCCCGCCATCCCACTGGGTGGACCTGACCCACACTTCGGAAGACTCTGGGCTCAGTCCGGGCTCGTTGGTCCGGAGACAGGAGGTGAGATATCCAAGGTCATTCAGAAAAGGAGTAGCCAACTGGAGCCAGGGCCCCAGGATTTTGACCTAGGTGGGGCTGGCCTGGGGGAGAGCTGAGAGACCAGGTGCTGGGGAGCAAGCCCGGCGCTGTGGGACCCCAGAGGTCCATCTCCGCTTCTGCCTACCTGGATGTCCCTGAGCAAGTGCCAGCATTGCACAGAGCCTCAGGCTCCTCATTGACACGGTGGAACTCTCCCCTCCCTCGCTCTAGGTCCTATGGTACCAGGATTACTTCCAGAAGCAATCAACCCCCTAGGGCCACCCCCCCCCCCCCGCCCCTGCCCTGTACCTTACAAGGCAGAGTCCTGATCCCCTTACCAAACTCGCAGGCCCACCTGGGCTCCCACCCCCTGTGGTCTGGCCCCTGCCTTCACCTCCAGCTTATCCTCTTCTAGTCCAGCCACAGCCATCTGTGGAGCACAGCGCCGGCACTGTCACAAGCACACCATCAATATTTGTTGAATGAGTGAATCAACGAACACTTTGCCACGTGTTCCATGCTGCCTCATCTCTGCATCAGCTGTTTCCTTTGCTTGGAATGCCCTTTTTTCCTTTCTTGGTCTCCAAGCTTTGATTCATTTCTTAAAACCCTGCTTAGACGCACTCTTCTTCTAAGAAGCTTTCCCTGAAATTCCCAGAAGGGCTCATCACCCATTAACTCAACAGATATCTATTGAGTGCTTCCTCTGTGCCAGGCACGATGCTTGGGCCGGGGGTGGGGGTGGGGCGACACCAGCAGGAACAGGATGGGTGAGGTTTCTTCCCTCTTGGATCTTCCATTCTCCTCTGAGCCTCCGGAGCCTGGCTCTTGGTGCTGTTCTGACGCTGGCCACGTGGTAGAGCAGTTATTTGTGCCTGTTGCTCCTGGTCTGTGCACGAGCACTGAGCTTCAGTCATCCTGGGGCCCCAGGGCCCAGCCCGCAGCTTGCCACAGGACAGGTTGTGTTGTCAACCACCAGGCATCCTCCCTCCCCCACCCCCAGGGCTGGAATTTGTAGAACAGTGTAATCCTGAACAGAAGCAATGCCGGCCACACTTGTGAGCCCATGCGTGCCTACTGGGTGCCAAGCACCTGACCCGTGTTCTCCACCCCCTGACAGCACACCATACCATACCTTGGAACTGGGACCCAAACCAGGCCCCTGGTGGTCAGGCTTCCTCCCCAGTGCGCCCCTCACCCAACGGGAGCCTCTTCCTGGGGCCAGATTCCAGGAGCCTCCTCATTCTGAGCCCTGCTCTGCCCCCCCCAACTCCCGCCACCGCCCCAAGCACTGGCCTGGCTTCCTGGAATTTGTCCTCCTAATTGAAACCAAACACCGGGGCTCCTCAGGGCTGTGCCCCCAGAGGCCCTGGTGGGTTTCTCTTTCCCTCCCTCCTCCCCTCCTCAGCTGGGGGCGGGGTGCTCAGCCCCAGGCAGCATTTGGGGGGAGGCACTTCCCCGGCACAGGGTGTGGGGTAGGGCCCTCCCTGCTGCTGGTGTCTGAGTTAAACTCAGCCCTCTCTCAAAGGCTGGAGATGTAGAGAGAGGAGGAGGAGGAAGCAAGTAAAGGGAGAGAGCGGAGAGCAGTCAACCAGGATGGGCCTCAGAAAACCCTGCGTGAGCCTTGCCTCAGGCCCAAGGCCTGGGAACTGAGGTCGGATTTGTGAAAGTGGCTCCATCCAGACTTACAGGGCGACCCGGGGCTTCGGGCGAGTCACTTCATCTCTCCAAGCTTCAAGTTCCTCTTCTGTACAAAAATGTGGATATGAGGAACTTATCTCTCGGGATTACGGAGAAAATGAAACCTACATCTGTATTGTAACTGGGGTCGGTGCTCAGTGAAACCCAGCACCGTCACTGCGCTGGGCAGTAACGTGGGTTCACACAGTTGGTTGGTAGAAGGCATATTTGAGGATGTGTGGGGTTGGGGAAGGATGTAGTTGGAAAGGTCGCTCGGGGTCAGTGAATGTTTGTTGAACGAAGGAATTCATTCAACTTTCAACAAACATTCACTGAGGTCCCCCCTGCGTCAAGCCCTGGGACACCAACTGTGAGGAAGCCAGGTACCGCCCTCGGCAGCCCTCAGGCCCCAGTGGGAGTGGGGTGGGGGTGGGGGGCAGGTGGTCACACCCACTGAAGGCGATGACAGCACATACTGCTCAGGGCTGTGACCGGGAAGCAGAGGGGCTGTGGACTCGCCCAGGCTGGGGCAGGGGACCAGGTGGTCAGGCACAGCTTCCAGAGAAAGTGGCTGGTGAGAGCTGAGTGAGCTCTGAATGTGTGCCTCACCTCCCTTTCTGCACTTACTTCCACCAGCGCTTGTCCTCCTCGCCTGCCAGCTGGACCAGGTGGCTTCTGAGGACAAGCCTAAACTCACCACCATCAGATGGGGGGGGCGCAGCCTTCACCTTGGCCTCCAGCTCTGTGTTCCCCCCACTGTCACTCCCCGCACAGCATCATTCTAACCACTGGTTTCCGTGTCTGTGCTCCCTCCCGGCCGCGTTGTCTCACAGACAGACCATGTAAAGTCACAAATGGGAGGCCCATTCTCAGTTTTAAATTCTTTAGTAGCCACACTGTAAAACGTAAAAAGAACAGATGGACTTACTTGTGCTAATATATCTTTGTTAAACTCGAGATATCAAAACTATGATAAACATAGAATTAATATAATCAAATTATTCATGGGCTAGTTTACATTATTATTATTTTTTGTACTAAGTCTTTGAAATCCGGTGCATATTTTGCACTAACCGCATACCTCAATTTGAATTAGCCACATTTCACACGCTCCATCTGTCCGCATGGTGAGTAGTTAGCATAGTGGGCCATGTAGCTTTAGAACGTAGGTTCCTCTGGGCAGGGATCCTGTACTTTTCATCTCTTTCTTCAGTGCCCAGAGGAGTGTGTCCTAGATGGAGGGCACAGCATGGACAAAGACCCAGGCATGAAAGAACAAAGTATGTTCTGGGAACAGCAAGCCACTTGGTGGGGCTGCAGTGTGAAGTCACTCAGCTGGGAGCAGTGGGCAGTGGGATTGCCTCGAGTCTGTGCCACATGGAGACAGGCCTTGAGTACTGTGCTAAGGAATTTTGGATTTTGGTCATGTGGGCAACTCAGGTCATTCTTATTTAAGACCAGAGGAGTGTCATATTCAGGTTAAAGATTTAGAGCCCTCTGGTAGGCAGCATGGAGGATAATTTGAATGGAACTAATCAGGAGGCAGGGTGACCAGCTAGGAAGCAGATGCTGCCATACAGGTGAGTGATGAGGAGGCAGAGGGGATGAGGAGGTGGGACTGACTGGAGAGACATTAAGAAGGCTGAATATCAGGACTTGGGGACCAATTCACTGGTGGGGAGCAGTGAGAAGCTGGGAAGAAGTCCCAAGTTCTTAGCTTGTGGTGCCAGTTCTCTGAGCCAGGATACATGGGGAGAAGGGGAGGAGGAGCAGCTCTGTCAAGGACAACAATCCAGGTACATGCTGGCTCTGTGGTACTAGCAAGACATCTTGGTGGACAGGAGCAATAAGTGGTTAGGGCACTCCATACTAGGGTTCATAAGTGGTAGTGAGTTCCTTGTCACATGAAGCATTCAAGAAGGGGCTAGACAAACACTAACTGGGGATGCTGCAGAGGGCTTATACACATCCCAGGTGAGCTGGGCCTGTGATGGCACAGCTTGGATGGTGTCTGTACTCTTGTGCAGGGGACACTGTCTTTTGGAGCTTGGACATGTCTACAATTTGAGGACCTTTGTGGTTTAAAGGTGGTTTGCGTTTTTGGACCTTGGCCCAGAAGTGGGACTGGGGGCAGGATCGGGCATGCTGGCTTTGTGGGGGCAGAGGTTCCATTTTAAGAGACCACAAGGGAAGAGAGCCCTGAGGTCCTGTTGAACCCATATCTCAGAACCATAGAGCTGAAAGGATCCTTGATCTTCAATCAGCCCCTTTTCCCCAACTCAGTTTGATTTGTAGGAAAACTGAGGGCTTTGCCCAAGGTCACACAGAAGGTCATGACACATCAGGTCATTTCCACGTCGGCTCCCCACTTCCTTAGATCCCAAGTGCCCATAGCATCTGCATCTCCTGGCCTTTCCTTGGCACTAGAGATGTTCTTTAACACACGTGGTAAGGGATCCCGGTCCCTTTTAATTAGGAGGATACAAAGAGAGAAGTCAGACAGCCGCCCCCACCCACAGTTGGGAGGGTAAGTGTTCCCCAAATTACACAGCAGATGCCAGGACTCCAGCAACAAGACCCAGCTTGATAGCTTTGTGGTAACCTCAGCCAGCACAATTTTATTTTTATGTTTTAACTCCTTGGTGATATATAGACCTCTCACAGGCAGCAGAAATGGCATCCAGAACGTCTCCCTTGAAAAAAAAAATATTTTTGAACTTGTGCAACACACGCCCAGTTTAATTAACCCTTTTGTCAGGGTGCTTGGTCTGCGCTGGGCAGGGTGAGAAAAATGTTTCTCTCCTGGGAGGCGGGTGTAGTGCGAATTACTTCAGGAGGAGGCAGACATTGATGGTGTGCTAGCGGGGCCAAGGTCTTGCCGTCGGACCCCTGACTGGCCCCTGGTCCTCCTGGGGTCTCTGGGTCTCAAATGATAATTCCCCGGACAACCAACTTGATGGGCAATTACATGTGCCTCTTTTGGGGTCTCTATTTTCCCTTCTTTCTTCCCTCCCCCCCCTCCTTACTTCCTTTCCTCCTTTGTCTTTTTAGGGCCACACCCATGGCATATGGAGGTTCTCAGGCTAGGGGTCTAATCGGAGCTGTTGCTGCCGGCCTATGCCACAGCCACAGCAACGCCAGATCTGAACCGCGTCTGGGACCTACACCACAGCTCACGGCAATGCCAGATCCTTAACCCACTGAGCGAGGCCGGGGATTGAACCTGCGTCCTCATGGATGCTAGTCGGGTTCATTAACTGCTGAGCCATGACGGGAACTATTTTTTTCTTTTTCTGCTTTAAAATTTTCAGTCTCAAGTGCCTGTTCTGTAGAAGTCCCTGCATTTCCTCTCTGCACCTTCCAAATCTCTATTTCCATACAGTCTTGCTCTTCAGAGCTGAAACCGGCATGTTTTGAATCAAAGCGCATTTCTGATCCTTCCCATTCCCTCATCTACACCAGCTAAAGATCTGAGGAGACCCTCTCCTATCCTTTTCTCTCTAACCACACCGACTTTGCCTAATGGCTCCTGTATCCTTGCACCTCTCTCCAGTCTCCTTCATTCAGATCGGTTTTTCAATACCCAGCTCTGCTCAGTCACTTCCTGAACCAGAAAACTGGAGGGGTGAGCCCCTCCCCCACTGTCTGAGGACCAAAGCCCCAACTCTTATGGCTTCAGGGCATGGTGCCCCAAGACCTAGCCCCTGGCCACTTTGCAACCATTCCCCCACCCTCCGTACATGTTCCATACTCCATTTGTTCAACGTGCAAATATTTGCTGAGCCCTTACTGTGTGCCAGGAATTGTGCTGGGCGCCCAGGAAATAGTTGATGCACACACGTGCCCAGAAACCAAGTGTGTTTTGAAAGCTCTGGGGTTCAGGGGCTCTGAGGAGGGGCACAGAATCGAGAGAGGGACTGGGCTGCAGCCAGCTCTCTTCTCACTGGTTTCCTGTTTACTATTAACAGCTGCCCATCCCGCCTAGCACACAAACGCCCAAGCGAACCTTGGTATGTTTTCAGACCAGCAGCTCAGTCACAAAACACCAAGCAGGCTCCCTGAAATTTGCCTTCAGCTGCCTGGAAAATCTGCAAAGAACCCCCTTTAATCCCTCCTTCTTACCCCCGACTTCTGCCTTCCTCTCCCGCCTTGGAGGACACATGGCCCCTTGAAGTTCTGTTTGCTTGCAGGGAATTAAAACACAACAAAAACCCAGCTTCAGCGTGGAGGGTTTTTCTTTCTTTTTTAAAAAAATATTAAGCATCAAGAGACAGAGCAATCTGCTTGCAGACACTATACGTGCATAATTAATAAAATCTCATTATTTATTTATAAAGAGACACACGAGGAATTGGAGAATGGGGGCTATCCCCATTATATATGAAGAGAGGGGAGAGAAAGAGTGGGAGAGGAAGGCAAATACTTTTTGAGCGTTAGAGCCTTCCAGAGAAGCGAATCTCTCAGTATGGAATGAATAAGAAGGTATCTGTCTACTCCTCATCCAAGTGGTGCTCCGAGCTCAGGAGGCATCAGAGAGCAGAAACCCGGTTCAGCTTAAAAAAAAGGGACCGGGACCAGCTCGGTTCTCGCAGTGCCCAGGATGCTGGCTTTGGGCAGTTGGCAGGAGAGTAGGAGGCATCGTGGAGGGCCTGGCCGTGGGGCAAAAGGGTTGGGAGCCAGTCTGAGGCTTCTAAAGAGGGGGGACTTGTGCACAGACCCCCCCCCCCCAGGTGGGGGAGGAGGGAAGCGCCACGGTCATGCCATGGCCACCTCGTAAATAACCCAGACCGCTGGCTGAGGGGAGCCCTTCGTCCCTCTGGTCCATTATAAAGCAGGTAACCGTAACTGGAGGGGGGTGGTTTCTAAACACCAGCGCCAGCTCTGCCCTTGGACCTCTGCATGCCAGATGCCCGGCCAGGGCCGCCAATATCAATAACCCAACTTATTATATAACAGCCCCCGCGGCCAGGCAGGCAGGGGTCAGAGCCTCCCGGGCTGGAGTTGGGGTGGACCTTCGCTTTCGCCGTTCTCTCTCTCTCTCTCTCCCTCCCTCGCTCATTTTTTCTTGAGACATGCTTTAAAATAGAAAACAGGCTTGTGCAGGAACCAACCCCACAGAAAGAGGTAGTTTGGAGGGATTTTCTTCCCCCCACCTCCCTCAAGTGCAAGCAACTCAGGCAGCGGAACGCTCAGCCTTCCCGGGGCGGTGGGCTCCGGGAGGGGGGCGGGGAGAAGGGCTGGGGAGGGGGGGGTCGGGCTGGGCAGCAGCCCCCGCAGGGTTACCCGGGCGCGTGCAGGGAAACGTCTCAGCAATTCCAGCGCCCGAGCGGAGCGCGCGGGGGGCGGGGGGGAGGGTGGCGCGCGGCGCGGGGCACCTTGAAACCGCCGGCGGCCGCGCGTTGATTGGCCGAGCCGCCGCCTCGGCGTTCCAGCCAGGCGCCCCTCCCCCCGCGCCGTCCACCCCGGAAGGAATTTCCTCCTCTGGCGGCCGCTATTGTTGTCCGCCTTCGCTGTTTGGGTCGGATCGCGTAACCATAGTATCCAAACTGTGTCCGCGCGGGGCCCCAGCCTGGGACCCCTGTGCCCCCAGTCCCTCCAAGCCAACCCCCCCACCTTTTTTTTTTTTTGCAGCCTACTTATCATGACTTCATCGGACTCCGGGGAGCAGAAGAGGGGGATGGGGCGGGGGGGGGGGGAGCTGGCCCGCTCCTGGCGGCCCTTACTTCGAGATGTTTTCAATTATAATTTTTTAAAAAGTCTGCTTTGTGGGTTCGGGGCTTTTAAATCCTTCCTACCCCCCCTCATTAAACCGTTGGACCAAACTTGAATGGGGTTTTCCCTCCGTTTCTCCTTTACCGTCTTCACTCCAGACCCTGACTTTGCTGCTCACAGCTGGGGGTGGGAGTACTTAGCAGAAGTCACCCCCTGAACCCAGCCCCTCAAACCCCGGCTGTGTCCAGGCTTCTGGGCCTGGGCTTGAGCTAGGGAAGACCAGGCTGGTGGAGGATGTTGAGAACATCGGACCCTGCAGCCTCCACCCTCCGTCCCGTTCGCTTCTGGAGGGGTTAGGAGAACCCTGGTGATGGATTTGGGGGCGGAGGTGCAGGGTGGATGCTGGCCAACCCCTTTTCAAAGGGATACAGGGGTGACGGGGGAAGCAGCTGACAGGTTGTTGGGAAAACAAGCCTCCTCGCCCCTCCAATTTCTGTCTCGGCTCTCTGAGCACAGAGACTTCCTAGTCGGCGCGAGCAGCCTGAGACCAGTACCTGCCCCCCACTCCTGCGAAAAAAACAAAAATAAAAGCCCTGTCCTTGCGAAGTGTGTTCTGCTGAGAAAGGTGGGGGAGCCAGCAGCAAGTCCGCGCCAGGCGGGCTGCGAGCGGCGCGGGAGTCCCCGGGGCTGGGGCTGGCAGCGGGGGGCGGTGTGTGTGCGCCGGGGGTGTCAAACATTCCCAGAACTCAAGTATTCTCGTGGCGCCGGTTGGGGCGGGGGTAGCAGCTGCGGCAGCCCAAGTTCGGGGCAACACTGCCCCCTAGGGGCCACCGCCGGCGATTTGCAGCCTGGGAGGCGAAGGGTCTTGAGGACGAAGCCAGTGGTACCTGGGCAGGGGCGGCAGTGATCCCCTGGTGGCAGGCCTGAGGAGGCCTTCCAAGCGCCAGTTCCGGGGGCGGGGAGAATGCAGTGCTGAGGTTTGTATATTTTCTCTAGAATTTAAAACTTTAGCATCCTTTGGTCGTCCAGTGATGGACTGGACTTTGAAGATCAGTGGATCTAGTCCCTTTTTGTGCAGTTGGGGAAACTGAGTCCTGGAGAGGGGAGCAGTTTGCTCAGAGATAGGGGTTTATGCCCACTGCTGAGGTCCTGTGCCTTCTTTGGAGTCACAAAGTCGTCCTTCATCCCTCAGTGGCTCCTTGCAGAGATGTTTATCAGAGGCAGTATAGGGCATTTTACATGGCAGAAATCAGTGTGGGCTGGGTTTGCTCAGTTCTGCAGCGGAGTGAGCAGCCCTCTCAACTGTGGGGACTTCAGGGAGCTTGAACTGTCAGCTCACCTACTTTGGGGCGGGGTGGACGGTGTTGGCCGTGGTGCTGTATATCCATTCCGGTCAGACCGGGATTGACGGGGCTGCTCCAGGCTGAGGGGGTCCCACAGAAGAATATGGGGCTGCTGCAACCTGAGTTCTAGGCTCCTTAACTGTTGCTGTCTGTGGGCCTCAGTTTCCCTATCTCTAAAATGGGGTGTGGGCAAGAGGATCTGGCAGGTATCTTTCTCCTCCAGTGTCTGGTGATGCTGGACTGCTCCTCCTCCTCTTTTGTCTGTCACACCCTCTCTTCTGGGCCCCTTAGGTCTTCAGGCTTGCTTCTAGGTTGGGGGTTCACTGGGCTGGCTTCCTGAGCCCGCCCTTCCTCCCTCCCCACAGGGTTTCTGCTGTAGCCCCTCCGCTCCCCTCCCCTCCCATCCCGCCAGCGCTGAGCAGGCTGTGGGAGGGAGGGAGCGGTGGGCACAGAGCCAGCAGAGTGTCCAGTCAACCCCTTGTGAGAATGGGGCATGTTGAGGGGGCGGGTACTGTCAGAGGCTCAGCTCAGCGCAGTGAGGGGCAGGGTCCCTGGGGGTTATTTGTATCCAAGGTAACTGGTGTCCGCGCTGGCTGCTAGCCTCCTTCCTCTCCCCCTAGAGATGAGGGGAGATGCACTGGGAGTCATTTTGACTCCTCCCTCTCCCTTAGGGCTCAAGTCTGGTCCTTTCTCCCCTTAAATATCTCTCCAGCGGTTGCCTTCTCCCTGTTCCTCAGCCACCACCCCTATCTGCAGGCCAGCTGGTCTATAGGGGACTCTAAACTGACCCCTCTGAGCCTTCCTCATACTGTCCCCTGCACCAAGCCCCCCCCCCTTTTTTTTTTTTTCGCTTTTTAAGGCCGCACCTGTAGCATATGGAAGTTCCCAAGCTAGGGGTCGAATGAACTGGAGCTGTAGCTGCTGGCCTGTGCCATAGCCACAGCCACAGCAATGCCGGATCCTTAACCCACTGAGTGAGGCCAGGAATCGAACACATGTCCTCATGAATACTAGTTGGGTTTTTTTTTTTGTCTTTTTAGGTCCACAACCGCAGTGTATGGAGGTTCCCAGGCTAGGGGTCTAATCAGAGCTGTAGCCACTGGCCTATTGCCAGAGCCACAGCAATGCCAGATCCGAGCCGCGTCTGTGACCTACACCAAAGCTCATGGCAACGCCAGATACTTAACCCACTGAGCAAGGCCAGGGATAGAACCCGCAACCTAATGGTTCCTAGTCAGATTCGTTTCTACTGCACCACAATGGGAACTCCCTAGTTGGGTTCTTTACCACTGAGCCACAGCAGGAACTCCACACCAAGCCATCTGAACCACAAAGCACATCTTCTCCAGCTTCAGCCTATAGCCTGCTTTACATTGCTCTGGGGATCGACCCCAGGCTGGTGAGACCTGGTGTGATCTGCACCTTCCCATCTTGCCAGTCTCATTTTGAGCCTCTCTGACACATCTTTTGTGTCCACGTGACTTCCAGAGACTGCCCTGCTCCCTGGGCTCACACAGGCTGTCATTGTCAGGTCCTACCAGGCCATGGTAACACCGAGGTGAGCAAGACCGTCCTTCCCTGCAGAGAGCACCCAGAAACGTGGTCATGTCGGGATTGTTGGTGAAATGGGGTCTTAAGAGAACTTTCACCCAGCCTGGGGGGAAATCAGGGAAGGCCCCCCCCCTTTTTTGGCTGCACCTGAAGCACATGGAAATTCCCGGGTGGGGGATCAAACCCAAACCGCAGTTGTGAACTGTGCCACAGCTGCGTCAATGCCGGATCCTTAACCCGCTGTGCCACAGGGGAACTTCTAGAGAAGGCACCCTGAAGTAGATGATGCTTGTGCTAAGTCCCAAGGGAGAAGAAATAGGAATCGGCCAGATACACAGAGCTAAGGGAGGAAGACAGTCAAGGGAGAGGGATGATGTGACAGCGTGGGCGGGCGCAGGTCGTGGGAGGGCATGACCCTAAATGAAACTGAAGGTGGTGTAGCTGAAGTGTAAGGGGAGAGGGCAGAGGGCAGATGTGGCTGGAGAGGAAGCCAGGTCAAGGTGGGCCTTGTGCGCTAGTCGAAGGGGCTGTGATTTCCACGTGCAGTCCCTGGGGAGCCCCGGATGGTTTCTGAGCCCTGGGCTGGACTGCATGTTGGGAACCCCCTCCCTCTTGCATCCAGGCCCTGGGAATGCAGAAATGACTTTTTTTTTTTTGTCTTTTTAGGGCTGCGCCTGTGTCATACCGAGGTTCTCAGGCTAGGGGTCGAATCGGAGCTGCAGCTGCTGGCCTACATCACAGCCATAGTAATGCAGGATCTGAGCCGCATCTGTGACCTACACCACAGCTCACGGCAATGCCGGATCCTTAACCCACTGAACAAGGCCAGGGATCGAACCTGCGTCCTCATGGATGCTTGTCAGATTCGTTTCCACTGAGCCATGATGGGAACTCCCCAGAAATAGCTATTTTTATTTACCTAATCTTACCTTCTTTTTCCCTGCCTCATTCTAGAAAGGATCTAAAACAAAAATCATTGGATTTGGTCCTTGCCTTCAAGGAGCTTGTAGACAGGTGGCTAAAGAAGAAACCGGCTCAAGGCAGAATACAGGAGACATAGTGAGCACTTTCTAAAATACACATCTGGTGGCCGTGTGAATCCCTGCTCCAAACCCCTTCATTGGCTCCAAGCCTTCTCTCTCCTTTGTGTGGCATTCAAGGCCCCTGTGGTCTGTTCTGCTGGCCTCTCCAGCTCATCTCAGCCAAACCCTTCACACTCCCGTTCCTCCAGGCCACGGAGTTATCTGCAGTTCCCCCAATACACCGTGTTCCCTCCAGCCATCAGATCAGTGCCCATATAATTTGCTTACCCGGAATCCTATCCCCCAGCACGCAGGTCTCTCACTCTTTCTTGGTTCCCCCATCAGCTTTTTCAAGATGCAATTCAGGCATTACTCGCCCTAGGAATCGCTCTTGGATCCCCAGAGCTCACCTGGGTTCTTCCTTTCATTGTCCCTTGTGCTTTCTTTTATCGCAGCACCCATCTCAGTGTAGTTTAATAGTCCATCGGAGGCTGCAGCCTCTGTTTCTGATTTACCCTGGGCTCTCCAGGTCATATCTGGGGCGCAGAGTAGATACTTATTTAAGTTTTTGTGGTTGAAGACTGGGTACAAGCTGCTTGTGAAGAATGATGGTAACAGACATTTACTGACTGCCTGCTGTATGCCAGGCACTGTGCTGGCCACTTGTCATATTGCTTTTCCTTCTTACAACGACCATATAAGGTTGACATTACTCCACTTTGTAGATGGGGAACTGTGACTTGGGGAGGGGAAATGACTATCAAAATGGTGAAGGTAATTGTCAAAACTCAATGAATTTTTTGAAGTTAAGATCTTCTTTTTTTTTTTTTCTTTTGTCTTTTTGCCTTTTCTAGGGCCGTACTCGCAGCATGTGGAGATTCCCAGGCTAGGGGTCCAAATGGAGCTACAGCCGCTGGCCTACACCACAGCTCACAGCAATGCTGAATCCTTAACCCACTGAGTGAGGCCAAGGATCGAACCTGCAACCTCATGGTTCCTAGTTGGATTCGTTTCCTCTGAGCCACGATGGGAACTCCTGAAGTTAAGATCTTATGTGTAAATTATACATAATTTTTTTTTTTTGTCTGCACCCATGGCATGCAGAAGTTCCCAGACCAGGATCAAACCTTTGCCACAGCAGGGACCTGAGCCACAGCAGTGACAATGCCATGTCCTTAACCCACTGGGCCACCAGGAAACTCCCAACATCAATTAAAAAATGTATTAAAAAACAGACAAGAAAACTACCAGAGCATGTATTTCTTATGTCTGAAATATTCTGAGCAATATTTTTTGTGGTTACTACAAATGAAAAAAGGAAAGATATAGTTGGTGGGAGGCAAGGCCAAGTTGTCCTTCTCTAAGCCCTTGCTGGTCTGACATCACTTTACCTACCAAGCCACTGGGAGGCCCTAGTTAGCTTCCCACAGGCTGTGTTAGGTTCCTACAGGCTGTGGGGGTCCCACTGGCAGAAAAGGGCTGAAAGGTGGTGGATATGAAAGGCCATGGCACGTCAAGGCCCGGAGCTTGGTCTGATGTGGTGTCAGCATCAGAAGCATGTAGGGGAATAACGCCTGGGGGTCGAAGCGCCCGGATGAGCTGAGTCCAGTTGTAGAGGGCTTCAAACACCCCGATAGAGCCGGACTTGGTGTCCAGATGGTGGGAGCCATCAGCTGGAGAGTGCTGACCGGAGCTCCTCTTGGAGGAATCCTCCTTGCCGGGAGGGGAGCCAGGGCTGTTAGCTGCTGGCTCATGTGAGGCTGGATTTGGAGGGCCCAGAACTGGGGACAGAAGAAAGGCAGAGTCTGAAGAGGAAGCTGAGGTTTGAATGCCAGCAGCCTAGTGCACACCCCAAGGTCACAGCCCCAGAGTTTTGCAGAGCTGGGACGGGGTGAAGGCAGGCAGGAAGACGTGAACACCATGGTCAAGGCCTGGGGTCCAACCTGGCCTTTCCATTCACTTCTGTAGTAGTGTGACCTTGGACAATATAACGACCTCTCTAAGCCTCAATTTTCTCAACTTAGAAAAAATAGTGCTATTAACAGTACCTACCTCATAGAATATTCTGAAGATGAAATACACAGCCCTGAATGCTGTGCCTGGCTCACAGTAAATACACAACATGTGCTGGGTTTTCCCCTTCTTACCACCCCCGATTCTCCATCCTCCCTCCCAGTCTCTTCTTTTTTTTTTTTTTGTCTTTTTTTGCCTTATCTAGGGCTGCACCTGCAGCACATGGAGGTTCCCAGGCTAGGGGTCTAACAGGAGCTGTAGGCGCCGGCCTTCGCCACAGCCACAGCAACGCAGGATCCGAGCTGCGTCTGCAACCTACACCACAGCTCACGGCAATGCTGGATCCTTAACCCACTGAGCAAGGCCAGGGATCAAACCCTCAACCTCATGGTTCCTAGTTGGATTCGTTAACCACTGAGCCATGACGGGAACTCCCCCTCCCAGTCTCTTCTTTCAGTGAGCACCCACTCTGGTGAATTCCATATGTGACCCTAAGTATGCATATATCGTTGTGAAATACCGAGAGTTGTCTTGAGCGCTAGAGGTCTCATTCTGTATCTTTCATCCCCACCCTAACACTACGTGTTTGAAGACCTCTTTGTGGCTTCCTGTGACTCTACGGATATCTGAGTACACACCCATCCCATTTTACTCATCCGTTCCCTCAGGGATGGACACCCGTGTTGCTCTGAATTTCTTCCTCCTACAAATAATTCCTTGACATACACCCTTGTATATGTCGTGGACGTGTCCCCTTGCGGACCTATGTGGGAATTTCCCTGGCATATCCATGGGTACCTCAGGGGTGCTGTTGTTACTTTATAGGACACACATCTGCTTACCTTTACTAGTCGTTGTTAGGCTGCTTTCTAGGATGGCTGAACCACTGTGCATCCACCAGCGGTATGTGAGAGCGCCTTCCTTGGTGTTCCCCCTTGTTCTAATTTTTGCCAGTATGATGAATGTAAGGTGCCAATGCTTTAATTTGTATTTCTTGGATTGTGAGTGAGTATAAGCATCTCTTCATGCACTTCCATTTTTTTTTGTCTTTTTGCCTTATCTAGGGCCGAACCCGCGACATATGGAGGTTCCCAGGCTAGGGGTCTAACAGGAGTTGTAGCTGCTGACCTTCGCCACAGCCACAGCAATGCAGGATCCGAGCTGTGTCTGCAAACTACACCACAGATCATGGCAACGCTGGATCCTTAACCCACTGAGTGAGGCCAGGGATCGAACCCACAACCTCACGGTTCCTAGTTGGAGTTGTTAACCACTGAGCCATGATGGGAACTGCCTTCATGCACTTCTTGGCCCCCTGGGTTTCTCCTTCTGGGAATTGCTTGTGTCCTTTGCACATTTTTCTGCTGGGTTTGCACAATCAGCAATGAGGACGGCCTACAACACCTGCCTCACGGGAGGGGGAGGTCAGGTGGTCTTGAAGGGCCTGAGCTCTGGCAAACCATTGCCCTAGGTCCCTGGTGTCTGCCACCAAATTGCTGTCATTTCAAAAGTCTTTCCTGAATGCTTACCCTGTGTGCGCTCCAAGAACCCAAGCAACTCTTGCTTCCAAGATCTCATGGTGCAGTGAGGGAGGCTGACTAGGCAGAACAGAGCTATTCCAGAGATGAAATGAGATGGTACTGATAAAGTCCTTCCCCATTAAGCCCCTGCCTACTTGATGGACCTGGTTTGGGTAATGGAGGAAAAATCCATCGCTGCATCAAGGAATCCATACCTACCTTCCAGGGAAGGTGGCTCTGAACTTGGACGTCCCTTTGTTTGATCCTCCAAAAGGATGCCTGGGGTCAAGTTTAGAGCAAGGGGTTGTGAAGAACTCCTTATCTTACCTGGTGAAAAAATATTATTTCTTTTTTCTTTTTTCGTTTGCTTTTTAGGGCTGCACCAGCGGCATATGGAAGTTCCTAGGCTAGGGTCAAATCAGAGCTATAGCCACTGGCCTATGCCACAGCCACAGCAATGTGAGATCTGAGCCATGTCTGTGACCTACACCACAGCTCATGGCAATGCCGGCTCCTTGAACCACTGAGCAGGGCCAGGGATCAAATCTGTGTCCTCATGGATACTAGTCAGGTTCCTTAGCACTGAGCCACAGTGGGAACTCCCATACCTGGTGAAAATTTAGGAGGGAGGTGGAGCTGTGAGGAAGGGGTGAGGAAGAGAGAGGAGGGAGAAAGAGGTGAGAAGAGATGAGAGATAAGATGAGGTAGGTAGAGTGAAAAGGACCAAGCGTAAATATCAGTTATGAGCAGGGATGTCTTAACATTCAATTTCAGGTCACTGGAGCCACTCCTAAGTCTCCTTAAATCCTTTGCAAAGCCCCCGTGTCCTTGTTTGCCTTAGGTGAGTGTTTTGTGGAAAATGGGGGCATGGGTTGGGTTTCTTTCAAAGTCACATGACTTATCACAAAATTCAGCACCCACAGGCCGGTGAGATAGTCCAAAAATTGAGCAAATACAGCCAAGGCAGGAATTTGGAATCAGAGCTGATCATGGAAATACGTCAGCCCCTGGGTAATGTGCAAAATGTATAATGTGGAGGAATACGTCAGCCCCTGGGGAATGTGCAAAATGTATAATGTGGAGGGTGCGAGGCCATCTTATTTAAATCAAAGTGCGTATGGTAGCAGACTGCATTTTCAAAAAATGGCCCCAATAAGATCACCCATCCCGTATGCTCATATAATGTGACTTTGACCTTCTTCCTATCAAATTAAGAGATGGAGGCTGTGTGTCCTTTCTTTGAACCTAGATGGACCTTGATGTCTGCCTTGACCGACAGAGTGTGGCAGAAATGACACTTTTTATGGCTAAGGCTAGGTCATAAAAATGCCAAGCATGTCTGCTTTGTTCTCTTGGTGAAATCAGTGTGGTGCCAGCCAGCTGCCATGACTACCCTAAAACCGCCATGCTGTGAGGAAGCCCAGAGATGGGTGTGGAGTTATCCTGAGGCTAGATGAAGAGAGGGTGGCTGGCCACCCCCTGTCTGCTCTGCCCCCTGGTGTTCCAGTTCCAGCTGCTGTCTCACTACAGCACATGGGGGACCCTGAGCCAGAACGGCCCAGCTGTCCCCTTTCCAATTTCCTTGCCCACAGACATCACGGGAAGGAAGCCAATGATCGCTGTTATTTTAAGACAAGAAGGTTTGATGTGATTTGTTACACAGCAGTAGATAATCCAAAGGGGTTTATACTTATTTAATGATCAGTCTTTCCTGGTAGACTCTAGCTTTTGTTTTCAGCTCTGTTCCCAGCAGTTAGCCAGGGACGTACTATGTTCCACAGATATTTGTTGTATAAATGAATGACAGTTAACAGCCCATATCAGCACGTGTTGGGGGAAACCACAGGGATTGTGGGGGCCCAGAGGAGGCTCCTAACCCAGACTGGGAGGTCTGGGAAGGCTTCCTGGAGGAGGTGATGCTGCTCCGAGTCCCTGGGCAGGGCTAGACAGACGGGAATATCTGTTCCTCATCTCTGGTGCTGCTTATTAGTTCTCGGCCCAGATGAGGCACCCTGGCATGGTGTGCATTTAATAGGCTCACCCCTGTGTCCATTTGGGGGCTTCGTCTTCTCTCCCTGTTGTAGTTCTCTTTTCTTCCTCCCTTACTAGGCCTGTGGGCTCACTCCTTCTGCCTCTCTGACTCTGGGTCTAGCTGGAGAAAATTAAGTCAATGGGAAGGGAGGAGTTGACAAATAGATGGTCTAGTAATTGAATTTTTTTTCCCTCTCTAGCCCTCTCTCCGCCCCCCAGAGAGCAGGAGGAATTAGCTTGCTCACAGTGGTTTTCCCTGCTAAGGAGCTCTGGTGTTGTAACCCCCCCTTTCCTTCCTAGACCCGCAGGGAGGAGAGGGGCTGTAAGTAGGTGTCTTTTTAGGATCCTCTAGGCTAAGTCTTGCTCAGGCAGGGAGGATCCTCTGCAGGCTGTCACGGGTTAACACCTGAGCCGCAAATGGAAGGGAAGGCAGCTGGGGCCAGGCCTTCTCCGCTCCCTGACTGTGGAGGCTGGGAAGGACTTGGCATGTAGCAGGGACACAGGGGTGCCAGGCTGCAGGAAACCCGGGGCTCTTGGTCCCTGGCAGCCCGTTTACCCTTGGCTGAGTCTCTGAGGAGGGGCAGAGTTGGTGGGGAAGCCAGCCTGCTGGATACGCAGGGGGTGAAGCCCGTTGCTCTGCAGGTCCCACCACCTTGCAAGACCTGGCTACCTCGCAGGTCTCCCCTCATGCAGAGTAGATGGGTATGCCGGGGGTTGGTAGTGACCTTGGGGAGAGGGTTGGCAGGACTGGAAATAACTCGGCTACATGCTCTAAATCTCACCATTCTGTGAAATGCGGTGGGCCCACGGATCTCGAGCAGCCGCCGTGAGCTATGGAGGACACCGGCTCCCAGAGTTCCTCCATCAGCAGGGCCCGGTATTGCCTCATTGTGAGATAAAGATGCAGAGGCTCCAGGAGGCCCTTCCTGACTCTGGGTTGCAGGCTAACAAGTGGCAGGCAGCCCTGGGATTCAAACCCGCGGTGGCCTGAGCCCCCAAGCCCTCTGTGCACATAGGCTTCTGCGCTCCACGGGGAGGTGGCTTCAGGGTGAGGGTGCAAGCTGGCCCTGCCGGCATTCTGCGAGGCCCCCACCACCACCTCCAGACCCAGCGAGGGTGGGCGCCGTGGTCCCGCCTTGCTGGGCGACAGCAGCGGCGGCTGCAGGCTCTGGGAGCGCTTGATTTATTAAGCTAATGTTCTAGCACATTTCCCCCATCCCGTAATGAGCTGTTTCCATCAGGGGGTGTCTGCAGAGCGACTGCGGGCTTCCGGCCGCTCCAGGAGGGAGGCAGGGCTGGCTTGCGGCAGGCTGTGGGGGGCCCAGGCGTCTGGCCGTCCAGGGACGGGTGAGGTTGGAAGGTCTGGGTTGAAAAATCACCCCCTGGCATCCTGAGGGGAGGTGGGAGGTGGGTGCAGCCTTGAGAAATTGCACATTTCTCCCTGGCCATCCTGGCCCAGCCTCCCAGCAGCCCCAGGGCCCTGAGGAGGGAGCCCTGCCCCAGCATTCTGACCTGGTTCCTCCCTGCCTGTCCCCCTTCCTCAGACTTTTGAGGATTCTGCCTACTTGCCCACTTGTTATTCCCACAGAGATGGCATTTCTGTGGCTTGATGTGACGGTTATGTCCTCTGCAGCCAGTCAGGCCTAGGTTCAAATCCCAGCCTAGCTGCCTTCTAACCCTGTGACCTTGGGAAGAAATCCCTGACCTCTCTGGGCCTCAGTTTCCCATTTTAAAAGGGGGATAAGAGGAGTTCCCGTCGTGGCTCAGTGGTAATGAGTCTGACTAGCATCCATAAGGATGCAGGTTCGATCCCTGGCCTCGCTCAGTGGGTTAAGTGTCCCGTGTTGCCCTGAGCTGTGGTATAGCTTGCAGAGATGGCTTGGATCCTGCATTGCTATGGCTGTGGAGTAGGCCGGCAGCTGTAGCTCCAATTTGATCCCTAGCCTGGAAACCTCCATATGCCATGGGTGCAGCCCTAAAAAGACAAAAAAAAAGGGGGGGGAGGGGAATAAAATGGGCGTAAGAAACCGTATTTCGAGGGATTATCACCAATCTCAGTGATAATGCATAAAAAGCTCTCTACAGGGTGTTAAAATGCCTTGACCGCCTGCCCTGCTGACACTGGGGCATACGTACTCGGCCACATAACTCTGACCTGGCATGCCATGTGTATAGCAGATGCCACAATCCTAAGATGGGCCCCTCACAAGAAGCTTGAGGCTTTGCTTTCCTCACTCAGGGCAGTGCTTGGTATTTTGGCTTTAAAAAGACTAATTCCTGGAGTTCCTGCTGTGGTGCAGTGGGATAAGCATCCAGTGTTGTCTCCGCAGTGGCTTGGGTAGCTTTTGAGGCATGGATTTGATCCCTGGCCTGGCGCAATGAGTTTATGATCCTGTGTTGCCACAGCTGTGGTATAGGTAGCAGCTGTGGTTTGGATTCTATCCCTGGCCTGGAAACTTCCATATGCCACGGGTGCGGCCCAATCCGCCACCCACCAAAACCTAATTCCTTTCTCCTTCACCAAACTCATAGTCCCCTAGAACCTGGACTTTGTGCCACATGACCTGCTCAGTAGTAAAACTGTTCCACTTAGTGCTCATTCTTGTTTTTTTCAGTCTTTTTCTTTTTTTTTTTTTAGGGCTGCAGGTGAAGCAGATAAAAATTCCCAGGCCAGGGGTGGAGTCAGAGCTGCAACTGCTGGCCTGGCCTACACCACAGCCACAGTAATGCCAGATCTGAGCCGCGTCTGCGACCTACACCGCAGCTCTTGGCGTCGCCAGGTCTATAACCCGCTGAGCGAGGCCAGGGATGGAACCTGCATCCTCATGGATACTAGTCAGGTTCGTTTCTGCTGAGGCACAGCGGGAACTCCTTTTTTAAGTCTTTATGGCTCCTTTTTTCTTTAGCATGTGCCTGGCACCCAGAAAGTCCCCATCAAGGGGTGGCTATTACTGCTCTTCACCTTGAAGAAGATGCTGTCCCACTGACCTGCCCCTTAGGAGGGAAAGATGGGACAACGAGCACCAGTCTCTTGAGATGGATACCTTCTGGCGTGGTGTGCAAGGCCCACTCATCTTCCCCAGGACAACTTAACCAGTCTTTGCATAGCAGGGTGGTAGGCAGACTTGCCCAGGCATCGGGCACACAAGTGGCAGAGACTGACGCCCAGTCCGCTGGACTCCCAGACCAGTGCTCCTGCCTCTTCTTATGAGGTCCCTGAGGGAGCAAGCCTGCTGAAGATGGGACGAAGGTGAGTTCTCTCAGCTTCTTTCTTGCGTCAGGTTAACCACCCTTGGGCTCTGGGTGAATGCGGGATTTTCGTGGACCCTTTTTAGGAAGGGCTAAAGTTTGGGGGAAGAGCGTCTCGGAGGGGGCTGCCCCACTGTGTACCTGTCCCCGCTGTCTTGGTTTTTGTTCCTCAGTGAATTCAGAATCTCCCCTCTTCCCTGAAAGAGACCTGAACCACCCGGACGTGTTCATGAGCAGGTGGAGGGGACTGAAGGTTAAGGCAGAGACGGACGAGGTTGTTTCTGTTCGTGCTTCCCAGCAAAGGGCCTAAGACAACCCGTGCTGGAAGTTCTGTTCTCCCGTGCACCTGCCTGGCCGCCTGCCGGGGGATCTGCTCTGTGCTGCCCTCTCACCGACCACTCCCTGCTTTGCTGACACCGCTCACCCCCGCCAGCCTTGGTACCTGCTCTTCCCTGTTTCTAGCTTCCCTTTGCACGGCGGGTACCTGCAGCGGTTAGTTCTTTATCAGTCCCTGCCCGAAGAAGCCCTCCAACCACCCTTGTCACCCTCCTGGCTTCTGTTGTCTTTGTGGTTGTCATCCACAGGGACCTTGTTGATTGCCGGTCCCCTGGGAAGCTCTGGGAGAGCAGGGACTTGAGCTGCCCGGTGTCCAGGACACCCCCAGCAACGCAGTGGTGAACGATCCACTTCCAGTTCTTTTTTTCTCAGACTCCTTTGTGCCTCAGATCCTGGCTTGAGGTTACACACCTGGGTTCACCTCAGGACTTGCGGTGCTTCACAGACACAGCTGTTCCCACTTTTGCTAAGACTTGGTATTTTCTCTTAACAGGCCCTACCATGTGCTTTCCACGCATTAACTTACTTGATTCTCCCAAAACCCCCTTGAGGTGGGCACTGATAATATCAGCACGCCTGTTTTACAGATGAGGAAAGAAGCCAGGGAGAACTGGTTCAATCATACGCTGTCAGTCAGTGGCGGGGCTGGGGTTAGAGATGGTTGGTTCTCTGGAACCCATAATACAGGCTGTTCTAGAAGAAGCAAGATGCTTTCGCCTGCCGCTCAGGGGGCAGCCTCCACACCACCTTGTGAAGTGGGGACAAGCCTTTGGAACACGCACCCCCCCCCACATCCCGACTGCTCCCCAGACGGTTTCTCAGAGTATTTCTTCCAAACACAAGATGTTTGGGAGTTCCTGCTGTGGCTCGGTGGGTTAAGAACCCGACTAGTATCCAGGAGGATGTGGGTTCGATCGCTGGCCTCGTTCAGGAGGTTAAGGATATAGTGTTGCCCTGAGCTCTGGTGTAGGTCTCGAATGTGGCTCAGATTTGTCACTGCTGTGGCGTAGCCGGCGGCTATGGCTCCAATTAGATCCCTAGCCTGGGAACCTCTGTATGCCATGGGTATGGCCCTAAAACAAAAAACCAAATACATGATGTTTGTTCCAAACTGTACGTGTCTGAATGAGCAAGCTTTCCTCCCTCTCTTCCACATATAACAGAAACCAGAACAGCGTTAAGGAAAAGAGCCTCTCCTGGAACCTGATGGGACTGGGTCAGCGGGAGGGATGGGCGTGGCCCGTAAAACCTCCGGGGATCTTTCTGTCTGTCAGAGTCTTTCTTTCCTTCTTCATGCTCCTCCCCTTCCTCGTTCCTTGCTGGTTGATAACCTCCCCTCGGCTCTGGAGCCCACTTGCACACCTTTCCGTTCCTGGAGTGGGAGGAGGAAGGGGAGAGGGAGAGGGCGTTTAAATTGGCTGAACTTGGCCCAGGTGGGTCCAGTGAGGTCCTGTCATCTATGACAGGGCGAGGGTTTGAGGTACAAACGTGGTGGTCATGCGCTCAGCTTCGGCTTGGAGGTGTGGTGTTTAGGGGAGAGGGGTGACTGTGAGCTGTGCAGGCAGCACTAGAAGTACCTGTTCTGGAGTTCCTGTCGTGGCGCAGCGGTTAACGAATCTGACTAGGAACGATGAGGTTGCGGGTTTGATCCCTGGCTTGCTCAGTGGGTTAAGGATCGGCGTTGCCATGAGCTGCGGTGTAGGTCGCAGATGCGGCTTGGATCTGGCGTTGCTGTGGCTGTCACACAGGCTGGCAGCTGTAGCTCCAGTTAGACCCCTAGCCTGGGAACCTCCATATGCGGCGAGTGCGGCCCTAAAATGCAAAAAAAAAAAAAAAAAAAAAAAAGGAGCAGTAACTGTTCTGGTCATGGAGATCCTTGACTAAGGGGTTTATCCTCGAGGGGTTTCAAGCCAAGGAGGAGCGGAATCTGATTGACAGCTGAAGGCTCGTTTTGGCTGCTGGAGGGTGGCGGTGGGCTCTGGGGAGACCAGGGAGGGGCCGTTGCTCCTGGGTAAGGTGGCGAGGGCCTGGACGTGGGCACAGCATCTCTGAGGGAGCCGTGGCAGACGCTGCCTTCTGCTCTGGGCCAGTTTTACTTCCTCCCTCCTGGGCAAGCTCCAGGGCTCAGAATCCACGATGCTGAGCCCTTACCCAGGCCAGGCCCTGTGCTGGGTGCTGAGGCCGTGCTCTGGGGGCTGCTCTGCTGGTGCAGAGGCAGCACGTGGACGCCTCCCTCAGTCACACGGAGGACTGATGTGTAAGGAAGGAGGGCCAGGTGAAGGGCTTGGGAAGATCCCAGGCGGCCAGAATAATGTGGGGTTGGAGCCTGGGGGTGGAGGAGAATCTGGGCCATATTCTGCAGAGTTAGCATGAGGCAGGCCTGGAAAAACAGGTAGGAATCGAATGCACAGGGCTTTGGGTGAAGGATTGTACAGGTGAAGGGACAACATGAGCAAAGGCGAGGGGTTGGGAAAGTACGAGGTGTGGCCAGGGTGTGCAGAGCTGAATAACAGGAGACGGAACCAGGGGAAGGCAGGGCAGGAACCGTCAGCATGTATATATATATATATATATATATATATATATATATATATTTTTTTTTTTTTTTTTTCTTTTTTGGCTGCCTTGCAGCATATGGGGTTCCTGGGCCAGAGATCAGATCCGGGCTGCACTGTGACCTAAGCTGTAGCTGCGGCAATGCTGGATCCTTAACCCACTGTGCTGGGCTGGGGATCGAACCTGCATCCCAGTGCTCCCAAGATGCTGCCGATCCTGTTGCGCCACAGCAGGAACTCCAGAAGCCCTCAGCATTTAAAATAACAAGTTGTGGATAAATAAAATTTAGGTAATTTGGTTATACAAATAAATAAATAAATAAAATGACAAGTTAGGAGTTCCTGCTGTGCTACAGTAGGTTTAGGATCTGACAGCAGCAGCTCAGGTCACTGAGGAGGTTCAGGTTCAATCCTCAGCCAGGCACAGTGAGTTAAGGATTGAGCATTGCTGCGGCTATGGCACAGGTTGCAGCTGCCACTCAGGTTTGATCCCTGGCCAGGGAACTTCCATATGCCACTGTGTGGGGAAAAAAAAAAAAAAGCCAAGCTAAGGGGTTTAGATTTTATGCTGTGGGAATGAAGAATCTTTAACTATGAGCAGATGGTGATGGGGTTGGTGTCCCTGCTCAGGCCCCTGACAGCACGGGTTCTATAGACTAAACCAGGGAGGAAAGCACTCAGTCCTTCAGAGTACCAGGGTCTGGGGACCATGCTGGTGCCTTGAAATCCCCCACCGCCAGCCCATCCCCATATCCCAGGGCCTTTGGGGGCACAGCAGGGTGGTCGACGAGGCCAGGAACGGTATGTGTAGGCACAGGGTGGCCGTGGCAGCCACCACATGGCTGAAGTCCTGCGGGAGCTGCTGAGGGCTGGAAGGTAATTAACAACTGTAATCACTCCTGTCATGACATCATTAAACTCTGATCGCACTGGCTGGGCAGCTGATGGATGGGCCTGGGAGTCACAGCTCGTGGGGAAGGCAGATCATTTGTCAGCAGGCAGGCGATTAGCAGTGGGTGCCCAGGTCCCTACACGCGGGGTGCTGGTGGAAGCCCAGGGTGCCGGCTGCCATCTGAGGCTGGGTCAGGGCAGGTGAGGCTGGGCTCAGACCCTGAATGGGTCCAGACTCTGATGTTTGACAATTGGCTTGAGCTGGAGGACCTAGAGCATCAGCCTGTGGAGGTGCCCCCCGGGCCCTGTGGTGGGGGCTGAGCAGGGGCTGAGGCTGTGGAGCTCCAGGCATCCTTCTCCTTGCTTCAAATCTTTTACTCTCTTTTTTTTTTTTTTTTTTTTGCCTTTTGTCATTTTATGGCCGCGGGTTTATGGCCGCACCCGTGGCATGTGGAGGTTCCCAGGCTAGGGGTCTAATCGGAGCTGTGGCCACTGGCCTGCGCCGCAGCCACAGCAACGCAGGATCCGAGCCGTGTCTGCAACCTACACCACAGCTCACGGCAACGCCGGATTGTTAACCCACTGAGCAAGGGCAGGGATCGAACCCGCAACCTCATGGTTCCTAGTCGGATTCGTTAACCACTGCGCCACGACGGGAACTCCAAATCTTTTACTCTCTTTAAATGGAAATTTTATTGTTGATCATACATGATTATTGAGAGATACTCAGACAATATGGAGGAAGCATGTCTTCCACGATCCTGTTCTCTAGACATAATCATCGTTAAAAGTTTGGTTTACATTCTGGTTCCCAAGGCCCCCGGAGCCACCGTCCAGGCTCCTGATTCCTCCCATTCTGTGGGCTCTGCCAGTGACCTCCCCAGAAATCCCTTTTTGGCTTAAAACTAGTTTGATGCTGTTCCTTCCAGGTGTGGTTAAACTCAAGGCAAAGAAAATTCCTACCCTCTTCCCACCAGCCTCCCCACTCTCCCTGCCTGTTCCCCCTCCTCCACCTCCCCAGTTGCCAAGGCTGGTTCCCAGGGTAGCCTGCCATGTTCACTCTGTAAGCTCAGGAACAAGCTGTAATGTCGCTGCTTCTGCTGGTGCACTGTGTTGCCAAAAGCAGAAGCTGGCCTAGAAGGCTCTTGTTTAGCCAGGCCCTGTGTATTTACAGTTACTGGTGCTAAAGACCTTGGGGGCGGCGGGGGCGGGGGGTGGAGGTGGGCAGAGGGGAGGAAGGGCTAAACTGCTTGAAAAAGCAACAGGAATTGGGGTTGTGCACGGGCAGCTGGGCAGAGGGGTGGAGAAAAACAAGGCCCAGGTGTGAGGGTGTGGGCTTCGGGGGTGTCTTCTCTTGTCTGCACTTCCCCTCGTGGCCAAGGTTGAAGATGTATTGGAAGGAGTGCTCTTGGCTTCCCTGTGCACTTGTCTTGCTTGTTCCACATGGAGGGGGATGGACCCATCTGATAAGAATGTAGGGAGCCAGATGTCTGTGGACCGATTTAGCCTGGGGCAGAATCACCGCTTTAAAATGCAGTGTCTTTGGGAGTTACTGTCATGGCTCAGTGGGTAACGAATCCGACTAGAAACCATGAGGTTGCGGGTTCGATCCCTGGCCTTGCTCAGTGGGTTAAGGATCCGGCGTTGCCATGAGCTGTGGTGTAGGTCGCAGACGTGGCTCGGATCCCGTGTTGCTGTGGCTGTGGCGAAGGCCGGCAGCTACAACTCCTGTTAGACCCCTAGCCTGAGAACCTCCATGTGCTGTGGTTGCAGCCCAAATAAGGCAAAAAGACCAAATAAATAAATAAATAAATAAATAAATAAAATGCAGTGTCTCTGGAGATAGGGAGTGTCTAGTTACTTAATGCTGCATATGAAATTATCTCATAACAAGGAATTCCCGTTGTAGTTTAGCGGGTTAAGAACCCTACTAATATCCATGAGCACACGGGTTTGATCCCTGGTCCCACTCAGTGGGCTAAGGATCTGGCATTGCTGTGAGCTGTGGTGTAGGTTGCAGATGCGGCTTGGATCTCGAGTTGCTGTGGCTGTGGCCTAGGCTGGCAGCTGTAGCTCCGATTCAGTCCTTGGCCTGGGAATTTCCATATGCCACCAGTGTGGCCGTAAAAATGCAAAAAAAAAAAAAAAATCCCAAGTGGCATAAAGTGATCCTGTATCCTGTGGACCACATTCTGGGAACTTCTCATTCTGGGTCTCCTCTGGCAGAGGGCAGGGAGCCTGGGGGCAGACTTTTTCTTTTTTTTTGGTGGCGGTTGTTGGGGAGAGGAGCGGTCTTGCTTTCCACCCCCTCAGGAGCAGCGGGCTAGCTGTCACAGAGGCCGCAGCCTGGAAGGCCTTTCCCAGGCAGTCAGGAGGCCCTGCTGGCCCAGACTCCTGGGTGGACCGCAGAACCGGGGAAGGTGCTTCGCTTTAGACTGGATGCCAGGAGGGTGCTGCCCGATGCTTGTGGTCGGGGAGGGACTCAAGGAGGAAACACAGAGGAACTGGTTCAAATCCTGGCTCAACCCCTTACTCACTGTGTCATTTTTCTTGGGCTTATTTCCTTTCTCAGGCTTGGTTTCCTGAGGAGTTCCCTGGTGGCCTAGCAGTTAAGAACCCAAGCGTTGTCACTGCTGTGGCTGAGGTCACTGCTGTAGTGTGGGTTTGATCCCTGGCCCGAGAATTTCTGCATGATGCGGGTGTGGCAAACAAAGCAAAATGGGGGCGATACTCCCTATCCTTCTGAACTTGCAAGAACCTTATAGTGGGTATTGGTAGCTTGCTTCCTCGTCCTCCATCCAGTCCTCCTTCTTCTGGCCCGTTCCATGGCCAGGTGGATGCCACCGCCAATCCGAGCATGACATCCACCTGGCTGTGGTGACTGGTTCAGAGGTGCGCGTGTGCCAGAGCCCATCCGTCCAATCTCAGTGAATGCCAGTGCTTCTGTAGGAGCTCCTTCCTGGTGGACTTGAATCTGTGAGGGAGAAAATCTTATCACCAGGTGGAGCCTTAGAATGAAGCCAATACACGGGAGAGAGTAAGAACAAGAGACAGGGAGGGGAGGGTCCTAACGATGTTGCTTGAACCCCTGAATCAAGCTGTACCTGAAGCTGCCAGTAGTCCTTGCCTTCTCCGTATCTGAGCCAATATATTCCTTCTGCCGAAAACTTATTTGGTTGGATTTTCTGTCCTTGCAACAGAAAGATTTGTAACTGATAGAAGCTGCAAAAGCTGCAAGTTTTTGTTTGTTGGCTTAAAAGAGTGAGACCTAGGAGTTCCCTTTGTGGCTCAGTGGTTAACAAATCCGACTAAGAACCATGAGGTTGCGGGTTCGATCCCTGGCCTTGCTCAGTGGGTTAAGGATCCAGCGTTGCCATGAGCTGTGGTGTAGGTTGCAGATGCGGCTCGGATCCTGCGTTGCTGTGGCTGTGGCGAAGGCCGGCAGTTACAGCTCCTGTTAGACCCCTAACCTGGGAACCTCCATATGCCACGGGTGCGGCCCTAGATAAGGTAAAAAGACAAAAAAAAAAAAAAAAAAAGAGTGAGACCATCCAGTCCTAGACCGGAGGAATTCTCCGGAGTGTTTATTGAATAGGTGAATACATGATCGCCTAACTGGGGTCTATTATTGCTTTGGTGAATGGACACGAGGATTGGTACATGGAGAGGCTGGAAGAGGAGTGCTGGAGAATTTTCTTGTTTTTCCCTAAAATTGGAGAAACTTGCATTCTTGTTTCGTGGGGAAGGCCAGCCCCTGCAGTGATGATGAGGATGAGGAAGGGTGCGAAGGGCCAGGGCAGGAGGAGAGAAGGCCCGAGAGAGGAGGCCGAGTCCTTTGCAGGAAGCTTCAGGGCTTCATCTTAAGCCTCTGAACCCACCCCCTCACATGCGGGAAGAAAGAGGGAGCACAGAACGTGGGGAAAGCTAGGGCTCCGGACCAGACGGCAAGGTGGAATGCTGCTTTTCTGGTGACATCCTATGTCCCTCTGTCTGGCTCACCAGGCCGTGAGCTCAGAGCTGTACCCTGGGTCCTGAGTGCCAGGCCTGGCGCAGAAGTGGCATCAGAACAGACTCATGGGACGAAGCTGAGGCTGCAAGGCGATCCTTTTCCCGATGAGAGCGACATTTGTGGCAGAGGCCCAAGTGTATGTCCCACTTTTCTCCTATCAGTTCTCTTTCTCATCAGCATTCCATTTTTCTTTCTTTCTTTTTTTTTTTTGTCTTTTTGCCTTTATGTAGAGCCGCACCCGTGGCATATGGAGATTCCCAGGCTAGGGGTCTAACAGGAGCTGTAGCTGCCGGCCTTCGCCACAGCCACAGCAACGCAGGATCCGAGCCGCGTCTGCAATCTTCACCACAGCTCATGGCAACGCTGGATCCTTAACCCACTGAGCAAGGCCAGGGATCGAACCCGCAACCTCATGGTTCTTAGTCGGATTCGTTAACCACTGAGCTAAGAAGGGAACTCCTTTTGTTTTTTTTTTTTTGAGCATTCCATTTTTCTTCTCGTCTTTGTGGCGCAAGTGTTCTCACTCCTTGCTAGTTAGTCCCCCCCACCCCCGAAAAATGGCCTTTCCCCAAAGCCCACCAACTGCAAGCAGGGGAACGCTCCCCTTTCCCTTCCCCCGCCCCCTGCTGCATGTGGTCCTGGACGTGTAGGGATTAGCCTCACCGCTGCTACTACCCGGCTGTGTGGCCTTGGGCAAGTGTCTTGGTTTCTCTGAGCCTCAGTTTCCTCATCTGTGAAGTGACAATAACTCATTCTTTGCCAGGTTTTGTGAAGATTAATTGGGGAGAAAAAAGACTAATTGGAATAACATATGGAAGGGCTGAGCACAGTACTTGGCACAAAGTTGGGTGCAATAAAAGTTCTAGGAGTTCCCAGGTGGCACAGTGGGTTAAGGATCTGATGTTGTCACTGCAGTGGCCCAGGTTGCTGCTGTGGTGTGGGTTTGAGCCCTGGCCTGGGAACTTCCACATGCCATGGGTGTAACCACAAAAAAAAAAAAAAAAATGAATTCCTTTCTCTAGCCTCCACTGAAGGTAATTTTTGAAGAAAATGTCTGTACTTTGATTCCACACGAGCCTGCGTGTATGCACGTGCACTGTGCATGCCGTGTTTGTGAGCACATAAACGGGGATGTAAACAGAAATGTGTGTACTTGTCTGCGCCCGTGAGTGTGTGTGTGTGTGTGCATGTGTTTTCCCAGCACTGTGAGTGGAAAGCCATAATTATGCTTTATGGCAGCAGCCGCTCCGTTTCCCCAGCCATTAAGCTGCCTCCTTCCACTCATCGAGGGTTGGGGAGGCGCTGCAGCCACCGTGCCCTCCCTCCCCCGTCCCCGCATGCTGCGTGAGCCCCCTACGCCCCCCTCTCTCACCATATGCCTGTCTTTTACAGTTCTTTGGTGCGTGGTGCTCATCCAGTGAGTAATTAGCTAAATGAATTAATTGACATCCATACGTGTAATTAGCAAATGGTTATAAGCAGCTATTCTCCTTGGGATGTCTAAAATTTCTAGGGGTCATACGCCGGGGGTGGCGGTGGGGTTGTGATGCTTTAAGGAGTAAATGAAGCGGCCGTTGTGGGTGCAGAAGACAAGGACGGGCCCGGGGGGCTGCTCAGGCTCCACGGCCTGGCTGCGGTCGGGGAGAGGACCAGGGAGGAGGGCAGAGGTGTCCGTGGATCTGGGAGGCGGGGCTGGGAGTCAGGAGGCCTGCGTTCCCTCCCTGTTCGCGTGACTTTCTCTGGGCCACAGCCTCTACTTCCAAGAGAAGTGGGCCCTGCTTTCTCTTAGGACCTCCTGGTTCTGACATTCACCACCTTAAGCCAAGCTTTCTTTTTTCTTTTTTTTGTCCTTTTGCCTTATCTAGGGCCACACCCGCGGCATGTGGAGGTTCCCAGGCTAGGGGTCTAACAGGAGCTATAGCTGCCGGCCTACGCCACAGCCACAGCAACACGGGATCCGAGCCGCATCTGCAACCTTCACCACAGCTCACGGCAACGCCAGATCCTTAACCCACTGAGCAAGGCCAGGGATCAAATCCGCAACCTCATGGTTCCTAGTTGGATTCCTTAACCACTGAGCCACAACGGGAGCTCCAAGCCAAGCTTTCTGACGGCAAACAGGGCTGTGCGGAGATGGAGGGCTGTGCTGCTTTCTTGTTCCAGAGCACGTCGGCACCACGCTCTCTCGCATGTGGAGGTTTTGGTAGCTGCTGCGCCCTTTGTTCCAAATGCCCTTTCCATCTTCTCCGCCTTTAAAATCAGCAGAGCAGCGCAGCCCAACAGAACTTCTGGAGATGACGGAGATGTTCTCTGTCTGTGCCGTCCCGGACTGCAGCCTCGAGTAGACACTGAGCACTTGAGATGTGATCAGTGCAACTGTGGGACTGGATTTTCAGTTTATCTACTTTTAACTCATCTACACTTAAATAGCCACACGTGGTTAGTGGCTATTGTATCAGACAACACAGCTCTAGATGCTGTAAGCTCCAGCCCATCCATTTATCTATTTACTCATTTACCAATTCATTAATTCGTCCAACAAATATTTACTGAGTGCCTGGTGTGGCACGAGACTCCCAAGAACAGGCGGCCGTGACCCCTGCCCTCACGAAGCACCGGTAATGGGACGGGCGAGGAGGGAGAGAAGAGAGAAAAACAAATGGGCAAAAGAATTGGAAGCTAGAACTGTGAAAGCAATCAGCTAGGGGCTGAGGGAGGGAACGGAAAGCACAGGGAAGACCTTCTTTAAATGGTGTTTCTGAGGCGGTGTCATTTAAGCTCGGACCCCAAGGGTGAGAATGAGCCTTTGAAGGAGAGAGGGGGTGAGGGGTGCTCCAGGTACCAAAGTCAGGAGGCAGGAAGAGCTGGTGAGGCTGCAGGAAATCAGCGGGGCTGGGGTGTGACGAGTGAGTGTCGGGGTGAGGCCAGGAAGTGAGGGGCAGGGGCCTGATGGAGAGGCCACAGGGATTTTGTGGTGAGCGTAGCGGAGGTCACTGAGGGGGCGGCCTAGGCAGGGGCATGGAGTCAGCATCTTCAGAAGCTGACGTGTCTGCGCAAAGAGGCCAGTGGAGGGGACCCTGAGGGAAGGCAGGAAAGGCTCACCTAGAGAGGGGGACCTGGCCAGGGTGGCACAAGGAGAGCTCATGAGCACCTCCATCAGGAAGATTTCCCTGGTTCCTCCAGGCTCGATCAGGCATCTCTGTGACCGTGCCACCTCCAGGCCTAGCTGTCGTGGCACTTGCACCCCTTGACAGCACCTGTGATGGTCAGACACCCAGATGTGGGCCTGCCTGTCCTGGGGCCATGTCTGATTCGGTGTCCACACCTCAGCACAGGGCCTGGTGCAGAGCAGGTGCTCAGGCAGGACGGCCCCTCCTCCGCCCGGCCGGGGTGTCCTCCATCTCCTGGGAAGGGGCTGCCTGGGAAGCTGGCCCTGGTGCTGGGGGCGGTGGGAGGCGTGTCCGAGCTCTTGCCTCCTCTGCTGCCTCTGCCGCCTCATAGGCTGTACTTTGTGGTTGCAGAGCCTCTTTCCCATCCATGGCCTCAGTTGTCTCTACAAACAGCTCTGAGAGGTAGGCGGAGCAATAACCCTCATCTACCCATTTTACTGATGAACAAACAGGAGCCCAGAGGGGCCAAGTGCCTTGGCCTGGGGCAGGAGTCCTCAACCTCTTTGGCGGTGATGCATCACAGAGATTCAGTGTATATCTTTAGGGTCAGACAGCCTGGGTTTGAATGTTGGCTGTTAATTTCTTAGCTGTGTGACTTCAGGCAAAGTACTTAACCTCTATGAGAGTTAGTGTCCTTATCCATAAAATGGGAGAATAACTGCATCTATTTCCTGGGGTGGTTGTGGGACTTATAAAATGCTCAGGGGAGTGCCTGGCACAGGAGAAGCATTCCGAACTGTTGGCAGTGGTTGTTTGGGAATCTGGTGGAAGTTATGTACTTCCACAAAATGCATGTACGGCCTCAGAAGGTTCACAGAGCTCCTGGAGCCTGGCTGTGAATGCCTTGGTGGCAGTGGGCCCCAGGCTGAAAAAACAGAATAAGAAAGACCCTAGCAGCAAAAGAGTAAATAAAATGTCTAAGGAACAAAAAATGTGTAAGGCATGGAAACAATTTTAACTCTTAACCAAGGGACATTAAAGAAGATTTCAAGGAGTTCCTGGGTGGCCTCGCAGTTAAGGATTCAGTTGTCACTGCTGTGTCTCAGGTTACTTCTGTGTCTTGAATTTGATCCCTGGCCCAGGAACTTCCTTGTGCTGTGGGTGTGGCAAAAAGAAAAAAAAGGTAAAGACTTCGGTACAAGGACTTAACATTGATAATAGGATCAGTTGTCCCCAAGTCGATATATAAATAGATAAATATATTTAATGCAACCCCAATCTAATATTCCAACAGAGATTTCTGTGGAATTTGACATATGGATTCTGTTATATATGTCTAAGAATAAAGATCCAAAAAATAGCCGAGCCATTTCTGAAGAAGAATACGGTGGGTAGAATTTCCCTACCGTGTATCAGTATTTATTATTAAGCCCTAATAGTTGAAACTGTGTGGGTTGTCTCAGGAAGGGACAAAATGACCAATGAAATAGAATTGAGAGCCTAACGCAGAACTCTGTACTTAATTTGCCTGACAGAAGCAAAAGGCAGTTTACCAGGGTGATTCGTAGAATGCAGATTCCAGAGCCAGGCTGCCTGGCTTTGAATCCTGGCTTTGACACTTCCTAGCTGTGGTTCTGGGTAACTTGCTGAATCTCTCTGGCCTGTTTTCCCAAGGGGCGGGGAAGAGAGGCTATTTGACAAATAAGAGTGGACAACTTAGCTGAGATATGGAAAAATGAACTTGAATTCATACCCAAATCCTTACCAAAAAGTCAATTTCAAATGGGCTAAAATGTCCAAAGCAACCCTTCGAAATTTTGAGAAGAAAATGTAAGCAAACATCATTCCGACTTTGGGGTAGTCCTTTGAAAAGAGCTCAAAAGCAATAAACACAAAACATTGACATATTTGACTATATTGAAGCCCAGAACTCTTTCTCAAAAGAAATCTTAAAGACAGTAAAGTAGACACAAGAACATATTTTCAGTGCATGTAGTGACTAAAATGTTCTTTACATCAAGAACATGCAAAATTGGAGTTCACGTCGTGGCTCAGTGGTTGATGAATCTGACTGGGAGCCATGGAGTTGCGGGTTCGATCCCTGGCCTTGCTCAGTGGGTTAAGGATCTGGCGTTACCGTGAGCTGTGGTATAGGTTGCAGACACAGCTCAGATCCTGCGTGGCTGTGGCTGTGGCTGTGGTGAAGGCCGGCAGCTACAGCTCCTGTTAGACCCCTAGCCTGGGAACCTCCATATGCCCTGGGTGTGGCCTTGGATAGGGCAGAAAGACAGAAAAAAAAAAAAAGGAACATGCAAAATTGGTAAGGAAGGAAAATAAGCCCAATTGAAAAATGTGAAAGAAAAATATGGCCAGGCATTTCTTAGAGGAGAAAACATGTATATGGCCAATAAATATCTGAAGAGAGGCTCAGCTTACTAGTAATTATGGAAACAAAAGTCAAGTCAAAAATGAAATGTCATTTTACATTTGTCACACATCAGAAGTCTGACAGCGAGTATGGATCATGGGATTGCTTACACGTGGCTTGTGGGTGTACAAACGGATACAACCACTTTGAAAAGCAAGTTATTATTATTTTGAAACATTGGACATTTTCATACCCTATGCGTCAGCAGTTCTACTAAGTGTAAACCCACTCCTAAGTGTATACTCCTCGTATTGCACTGGGAGGCCTGGAGAAGAATGTTCATAACAGGAACTTGTAATAGAAAAACAACAAACCTCCTCCTCCAACAAATAAAACTCAGTATAGTGATTCCCTAAGCTGGGAGGGACATGATTTGGGGAGGATGATATAGGCAGATGAAAGTTATCACTAATGCTCTGAATTAGGGTGCTCATTATATTATTAAAAATAGATTGGAGATTGGATTAAGATGGCGGAATAGAAGGACTGGAGTTCAACTTCTCTCCCGAAAAACAGCAAAACTACAACCAAATGCTGAGCAGCCTTCAACCAAATGGACTCTAAACTTCCTAAAAAGGTATTCTACTCCAGAAGACAAAGAGGAGACCACATCAAGAGGTAGGAGGGGTTGGGAGTTCCCTTCATGGCTCAGTGGTTAACGAATCCGACTAAGAACCATGAGGTTGCGGGTTCAATCCCTGGCCTCGCTCAGTGGGTTAAGGATCCGGCGTTGCCATGAGCTGTGGTGTAGGTCGCAGACGCGGCTCGGATCCTGCGTTGCTGTGGCTGTGGCGAAGGCCGGCGGCTACAGCTCCTGTTAGACCCCTAGCCTGGGAACCTCCATATGCCGCGGGTGTGGCCCTAGATAAAGGCAAAAAGACCAAAAAAAAAAAAAAGAGGTAGGAGGGGCAATTACGCGATAGAAGCAACCCCATATCTCCCGGGTGGGAAGCCCCACAGACTGGAAAGTAACTGCATCACAGAGACTCAGCTACAGGACTGAGAGTTCTGAGCCCCATGTCTAAACCCCAAGCCTGGGGATCGGGCACAGGGAGAAGGAGCCCTCTAAGCATCTGGCATTGAAGGCCAGCGTGGCTTGTGTGCAGGAGCTCCACAGGACTAGGGGAAACAGAGACCCCATCCTTGAAAGGCACACACAGACTTTCACGTGCACTGGGTCCCAGGGCAAAGCAGTCTTCATAGGAATCCCGGTGGAACCTGACTGCAATTCTTGGAGGATCTCCTGGGAAAATAGGGGTGACTGTGGTTTGTTGTGGGGGAAGGACATTGGAGGCAAAGCTCTGGGGAGCATTCATCAGCCTGCATTTCTCTGGAGGTGGCCATTTCTGGGAAAATCTGGTCCCTCCCATCAGCGCTGAGAAGCCCCAGGCCAAACAGTAATCCAGGTGGGATCACAGCCCCACCCATCAGTAAACAGGCTGCCTAAAGACCCCTCAGGCACACAGCCAGCCTCTAATCTCATCCAGAGACAAAGCCCCACCCACCAGAGGGATAGGAATCAACCCCACCTACCAGTGGGCAGGCGTCAGTCCCTCCCATCAGGAAGCCTACAGCAAGCCCCCTCCATACCAACTTTAGTCACAGGGGAGGCAAAGGCCAGAACTAAGAGAGGCTACAACTCTATTGTTGGCAAAAAGGTCACCACACCAAAAACCTATAAAAATGAAAAGACAAAAAACTATAACATAGATAAGAGAGAGAGAAAAGCCCAGAAAAACAGCTCAGTGTTGAGGAGATTATCAGCCTCTCAGAAAGAGACTTTAGACTGTTGCTGAAGATGATGGAAGGTATTGGAAATAAACTGGAGGCAAAGATTGATAATTTACAGGAAACGCTGAGCAGAGAAATACAAGCTGTAAAAATTAAACAAGAAGAGATGCAAAATACAATAACTGAAATAAAAAATTCCTTAGAAGCAGCCAACAATAGAATATAGGAGGCAGAAGAACGAATCAGCGAGGTGGAGGACAGATTAGTGGAAATCACTAATATGGAAGAGAAAAGAGATAAAAGATTGAAAAGAAATGAGCCACCAGGGAACTCCATAGCAGCTTAATTCATAATTGCCAAAATTTGGAAGCAACCAAGATATCCCTCAGTACGTGAATGGTTAAATAAACTGGAAGATATCCAGACAACAAACTATTATTTAGCACTAAAAAGAAATGAGCTATTAAGTCATGAAAGATATAGAGGAAGCTTAAATGCATATTACTAAGTGAAAAATGTCAATCTGAAAAGGCTATGTACTCTATGGTTCCAAGTATGTGACATTCGAGAAAAGACAAAACTGAAGGCAGTAAAAAAAACAGTGGTTGCCAGGATTGGGGGGTAGGGAGATAAATAGGCAGAGCACAGAGGACTCTGGAGGGCAGTGAAAATACTCTGTATGAAATGACACTTTTGTCCAAATTTATAGAATGTACAGCACCAAGAATGAGCCCTAAGGTAAACAAAGGACTTTGGGTGATTATGATACGTCATTGTAGGTTCATCCTTGGTAAAGAAATGGTACATTACCAGAATGGTAATAGATGGGACATCTCTGCATCTCTCTCTCAATTTTGTTGTAAACCTAAATCTGCTCTAAAAAAGTCTCAAATAAGTAAACAAGCCAACAAATACATGGATGTTTGTCAAAACTCACAGAATATACAGCATAAACATATAAACTATGGAATTTAGTTAATCCCAATTTATCAATATTAGCTCATCACCTTGCCTTGCTATGGCAAGATATTAATAATGGGGGAAAAACCGAGGGAGAGAGGGAGCACTTGGGAATTCTTTATACTTCGTGCTCAATTTTTTTTCTGTAAATCTGAAACTGCTCAAAAAATAGTCCATTAAATAGAGTTCCCATTGTGGCTCAGAGGGTTAAGAACCTGACTAGTATCCATGAGGATGCTGGTTGGATCCCTGGCCTTACTCAGTGGGTTAAGGATCTGGCATTGCTACAAACTTTGGTGTAGGTCGCAGAGAGCCTTGGATCTCATGTTGCTGTGGCTGTGGTGTAGGCTTAGACCCCTGGCCTGGGAATTTCCATATGCTGCAGGTGTGACCCTAAAAAAAAAAATCTTGATATTTGATCAGCTCAGTTACTCTTGTTCATCAATGAACAAGAAAATAGAATTCCAGCTCCCAATGATATACTGCTGTGAATCCACTGAAATGACTAAGATTAAACTGATCAACTCAGTGCCGGCAAAGATATATAGAGGAACTGGAATCCTCATACACTGCTGGTGGGAATGTGAAATAACACTACCATTTTGGAAAAATTTTGACAGTTTTAAAATGTTAAACCTACACCTGGAGTTCCCGTCGTGGCTCAGTGGTTAACGAATCTGACTAGGAACCATGAGGTTGCCGGTTCGCACCCTGGCCTCACTTAGTGGGTTAAGGATCTGGCATTGCTGTGAGCTGTGGTGTAGGTTGCAGACGTGGCTCGGATCCCGCGTTGCTGTGGCTGTGGCATAGGCCGGCAGCTACAGCTCCGATTAGACCCCTAGTCTGGGAACTTCCATATGCCGTGGGTGTGGTCCTAGAAAAGGCAAAAAGATAAAAAGAAAAACAAAAAAACAAAAACCTGCACCTATCGTGTGACCTTCTTTCTACTCGTAGGTGTTTACCTAAGAGAAATGAAAATATATGTGGACACCAACTTTATTTGTATAGTAGTCAATACCTAGAAACAACTCAAGGTCCATTGATAAGTAAATGAATAACCAAACTGTGGTATATCTATAAGGTGACTTTCTACTCAGCCATAAAAAGGAACAAATTACCGATGTGTGCAACGGTATGTATGAACTGCGAAATAATTATGCCGAGTGAATGAAGCAAGACAAAAAGAATACATGCTGTATGATTCCATTTATATAGAATTCTACCCAATGTAAATTAATCTAGTGACAGAGGCAAATTAGTTTGTGCTTGGGGATGTGGGGGAGGGAACAGTGTGAAGCAGAAGGAGAAATTATAAAGGGCCATCAGGAAACTTCAAGGGTGAGGAATATCTTCATGACCTTGATTGTTGTGATGTTTTCATGAATAGATATGCATATATATGATACGTATGACAAAACTCATCAAGTTGTATACTTTAAATGTGGGCAGTTTATTATACATAGTGATATCTCAATAAAACTACAAAAATAAGCAGCAAAAGATTGTTTAAATAAATTTGAATAGGAGTTCCTGTCGTGGCACAGCAGAAACAAACCCAACTAGGATCCATGAGGATGCGGGTTTGATCCCTGGCCTCGCTCAGTGGGTTAAGGATCCAGCGTTGCCATGAGTTGTGGTGTAGGTTGCAGACACGGCTCGGATCTGGTATTGCTGTGGCTGTGGTTGTGGCCGGCAGCTACACCTCTGATTAGACCCCTAGCCTGGGAACCTCCATATGCCGATGGTGTGGCCCTAAAAAGACAAAAAAAAATTTTTTTAATAGATTCATAAGGAAAGAAATATTATGTAACAATAAAAGTGATGGAAAGATATGTATGATGATTGTTGAGAGGGGAAAAAAGCAGATTATAAAACACGATATCCAGTAGGGCCACTTTTTAAAAAGATAATCTGCATATCTGTTGGATTCATCATTTGATTACAAATAACATCTCATTAAAACTAAACCACAGTTTGTGCCGGCCCAGAGCCATCCTCGCCTGTGTGGGTATTCCCCTTCCCTGCCAGGTCCATCTGTCCCGTATGTTTCTGGGTGTTCCCAAATGCACCGCACTCGGAAAGCAATCTTGGATGTCATTTGATGTTGTGGACACCTGGGGCCACTGCTGAGCTGAGGCTGCTGCACGAATGCTGTTAGCTGAGCTAGAGACAGGCCCCGGGCTGTTGTCCAGGTTGTCCTAAGCCCCGCACATGGAGTGTCCACCATTCCAGCCCTGATGCCCACACCTTAGGATGCCGAGCCAAATGATGAGGGAAGTCCCCCGTCTCGTTACCCAGCCAGAGGTCCCCAGAGTAGGACTGCTTGGACCCCAGGTGTGGTGAGCTCAGCATGGCAACCCTCTGTGTTCAGGGGATCTGGGGCAAGGCAGGTTTAACTACCAGCTTCTGGGAGGTGTCAGGAATGACTGATCCCTCCTACTTTCTGGTCTGCTGTGGAACACACTGTCTCTGCCAAATTCTTCCTGTGATAGCTGTCTTTCAGGGACCACCAGCACCCTCTGTCAAGGTCCCTTTCAGGTCTGCCAGGTGAGCCTGTATCCCAAACATGAATACTGATGGAGATCTTTCATGCCTATGATCATATCACATATATTCATATCATATCATATGACATATGTACTCACATAGGGTGGAGGGGGAGGCGAGTCTCCATTTCTCCCCTTCAGGATGTTCATGTCTTTCAGCTCTAGTCTGGCTGGAAGCACATGCTCAGAAAATATTAACAGTGATTCTCCCTGAGTGAAGAGATCATGGGTGGTATTCATTTTCTTTTTTGCTTCTGAACTGTCCATTTAAATTTTTTTCTATCAATACCCATAAAGGCAAGGCCAGTGTGTCCTGTTCAAAACATCCCAACACCCAGCTGGGTGTTCAGCACATAGTAGCTGTTCAATAAGGTGTGAACGAACGACTAGCATTATTGCTTTTCAAGACTGTGAGGGTTTAGAAATGACGGGAGGCAGCTCTCGAATCCAGGCGCCTGCCTGGCTCCATCTTTGTCCAGCCAGGTCTTGCCACCCGCGTTTCCGCCTCTGCCTGGTGCCCCAGGATTGCCGCCTCGTAGGGGGCGGAGTGTCTGGCGCCATTCCCGGTGCTTTGTGATCCACAGGTCCCTCAGCCGCCCCAGGGCAGCCCCACACACCTGGCTGGGAGAGGGGAGGGGACCAGACTCGTCCAGGAACTGGCCCGGACCGCTCCTGCCTGTGGCCCTGCCCGCTTCCTGCGCCTCCCCCAGCGTCCCGCAGCCTCCCCCGCCAGGGGCTGCTCTGGGACCTCGGGTGCGCGCGTTGCTGAGCCTCGCCCCACAGGCCCGCCCCTCTGACGTCCCCAGCAGGCTCCCTGCCTCCGCCCTGCAAGCCGTTGGGTCTAGAGGGTCCCACCACTTGGGTAAGACTCCTGCCGCCCGCAGCCCCCCCTCCCCCATCACCCGAGGGAGATTTCCGCCTTTCTTGGGATCCTCATCCTGCTGCGCCCTCCTCGGCCCCAGCACCGTCTCCAGGCCGATCTGCCTCTGCCCTGGGACCGGGCTCTGGATAAGCCGGGAGGTGGCAGGCAGCCCACTTGCTTGGGCAGGCTGGGACATGAAGCATCCTGGGATCTGAGCTGGGATGGGTGGGCCTCTCACTAGGGTGAGGGAGGCTGGCCCTGGGCGCTGCCCAGGAGCACAGGGCTCAGAGCCCAGAGGGTGACTCACTCTGGGACAGGGGTCCGGTGGAGGAGCCCCAGTCTGTGGGTGAACAACTTCCACGGCAAAGGCCCCAGCCTGGGAGTCAGGCTGGGCTGAGACCCCCAGCAGCTGGGCCAAGGAGGGGGTTCAGCTCCTGCAGGAGGAAGGTGGTGAGAGAAGGCAAGGCAGAGCGGGTTTGAGCCATTAGCAGGACAGAGCTCAGGGCTGGCTGGGTAGGTCCAGCCCTTTGCTCACGCATCCCGCATCTGGCCTCAGACTTGTAGGCATTCCTCTTCTCCATCCCCGCCACGCTGTGTCTTCTCTCCTCTGGACCATTCACTGGGCTTCTCACTGCTCTTGCCCAGCTTGTGCATAAATGGCTGTGGTTCTAAGGGGGGCCTGGCCTTGAAACAACGATGAAGGCACCTCTACTTCCTCTCTTGCTGGTTCCACTAACCCCCTTCCTTTGTTCCTCCCTCCTGTCCCCTCCGCGTTTATCCCACAACTTCCTTTATGCTGCCATGCCAAGCCCCGGGGGCCCCAGAGGAACTGCAGTTCTCAGTCTGGAGAACAGAAGAGCATAACGACATTCTTTCACTCACTCTTTTGATCATTCATTTACACACGCATCTACTTCCATTCGCTCACACGGTGGTCCCTTGTTCCTTCCTATTCTGTCACTCACTCCTTCATTCTCTAGACACTTACTGAGCATCTGCTGTGTTCAAGGACCTGAGAGTTCGGTGGGAGGGGCAGGAGGATACTCTGATGAATCAATACCACCCGTTCTACCTGGTTGTTCAAGGTCAAGAAGGAGAGGAGTTCCCGTCGTGGCACAGCGGAAACGAATCCAACAAGGAACCATGAGGTTGTGGGTTCGATCCCTGGCCTCGCTCAGTGGGTTAAGGATCCGGCGTTGCTGTGAGCTGTGGTGTAGGTTGCAGATGTGGCTCGGATCTGGTGTTGCTGTGGCTGTGGCTGTGGCTGGCTGCTGTAGCTCTGATAGACCCCTGGCCTGGGAACCTCCATGTGCCTTCGACATGGCCCTAAAAAAGCCAAAAAAAAAAAAAAAAAAAGAAAAGTTCAAGAAGGAGAAATGAGCACAAATCATTCCAACTTAAGAGGAAGAGCAGTGTGAGGGGTGGCTGTGTGTTCACGGGTAGGGAGTGAGGGCACAGAGGAGGAGGATGTACTTTCCACTCAGGAGGGACCCGGAAGACTTCCTGGAGGTGGTCCCCTTTGAGCTGGGCCTTGACGGGGGGCACGGGGCAGGGTCTGGATACTGAGCTGTTCCAGGGCATCAGGAGGGATGGAACAGCAGGGACAAAGAAAGCCCAGGTGTATGAGAATCCTCTGTTCATGGCCTGAGGGGATTAGAAGAAATAAGTCTGGATGAGGAAACCAGAGCAGGCAGAGGACAGGCCATGTACTCCCCCGTCTTTGCCAGCTGTCCCAGGCCAGGGGAGCAGCCTTGTTCTGGGGGACCCAGAGCCTTGGTCATGAGGTCGTGGCCTTATTCTCGTGGATGAGGAGCACGGTAACATCTCTGTGGATACTAAGGCTCTTTAATGTCCAGGCAGCCTTAGGTGGAGTGAGCTCTTCAATCCTGGAGGTGTGTAAATGGAGGTTGGGGCACTCGGCGTGTGTGTGAAGAGGGGAAAGCTGTAGGTTCTGGCCCCAGGAGTGGTTCGGCTGGGACAGTGCCGAAAGCGGGAGCTGGAGTGGGTGATGTCAGAGGTGCCCCACCCGGAGGGTCTGTAGTCCTATCTGCGAAGGCTGTAAGGTCCAGCAGAGGGAATTCCTGGGATTTTGGTTATTTATTCACTCATTCATTCCCTCGTGTGCTCCTACACCCATTCATTCATTCATTCATCACTTAAGTCACTGAACTCTTGCTCTGGGCAGGTCCTGTGCTGAGGACTCAGATGATACAGATGAGGTCCCTGTACCTTTGTGCTCCCAGTCTGATGGGGGAGCAGACCCACGTCTGATGGTGACAATCCCCAGTATCACCATGGAGTAGGAATGGAGATTGTTTCATTGTGTTTTGTCACGGAGTGGGGGTAGATTGAGACACAGGTCTGAAGAATTAATACAGATATTTGTCCTCCAGCCAGGAAGGCCCTATTGGTGGGGTCAGATGAAGGATGTAATGTGGGAAAAGAAGTATTTGTGGGGAGTTCCCATTGTGGCTCGACGGGTTAAGAACCCAACTAGTATCCATGATGATGTGGGTTTGATCCCTGGCCTTCCTCAAGGGGTTAAGGGTCCAGCATGGCCTCAAGCTGTGGTGTAGGTTGCAGATGCGGCTCAGTCCTGAGCTGCTGTGGCTGTGGCGTAGGTCGGCAGCTGTAGCTCCGATCTGACCCCTGGCCTGGGAACTTCCATATGCCACGAGTGCGGCCCTAAGAAGAAAAAAAAAACAAAAACAAACAACAACAACAACAAAGTATTTGAGAAAATAATCCAGGTTCACAGGGCTTAAGAGGCAGTTTTCCTCCAGACGTGGACCAGGCCTCTGGATTGAGGGCATCACAAGCTCATCCTGCACCAGAAATGGGCCTGCTACATTTAGGAATCTCTGGAGAATTCCTTGGTCAACATAGGCTATAAGCTGGTTGTATAGAGTGATGGTTAAGCTTCTGGGCTCTGGACCTAGATCAGGGTGCAAGTTCTACTGCTATTATTCACTGTGTGCAAGTTCTACTGCCATTATTCAAATACTGCTATTAGTCACAGGGTGCAAGTTCTACTGCTATTATTCCAATGACACTTTGCCTCTGTCCTTTCCTCTTTGGGGGAAGAGTAATCACAGTACCTTCCTCTTAGGGTCAAGCCCAGTGCTTGCATGTGCTGGGCAGATGAGAAAAGCTATCATGATAGGGTGAAATGACAATGATGAGGACAGCAATGATTGTGGCAAGGATGTTAGTGATATACTGTTAACTGCTGCCTTTAAAACCTCTGGGGCTCATTCTCCCCAGCTTAAAGTGAGAGGACTAGTTTCTTGCTTCTCAAAGGGTGGTTCCTGGACCAGCAGCTTCAGCATCACTTGGGATCTTGTTAGACATGTAAATTCTTTGGCTCTATGAAAGCTCTGCTGGTGATGGGACTCAGCAATCTGTATTTTTTTTTTTTTTTTGTCCTTTTAGGGCCACACCATTGGCATATGGAGGTTCCCAGGCTAGGGGTCCAATCGGAGCTGAAGCCACCGGCCTACTCCAGAGCCACAGCAATGCAGGATTCGAGCCTTGTCTGCGACATACACCACAGCTCACGGCAACGCCGGGTCCTTAACCCACTGAGTGAGGCCAGGGATTGAACCCACATCCTCATGGATGCTAGTCAGTTTGTTAACCACTGAGCCACGATGGAAACTCCAGCAATCTGTATATTAATAAGCCATCAGGGTGATTCTGATGCAGGTTGAAGTTGGAGAACCATTGACCTAACTATCGCTTAAGACCTCTCCTCTATTCGCCTTTCCAGGGTTCTGATTCATCAGGTGCATTTCATGCCTTCTGCGTGTAGGGCCTTGATCTGGGGGCTGGTGGGAGAGGCACAGAGATGAGTGAGATGTGGTCTCTGCTATTAGGGGGCTTCCGAGTGTTGGGAAGGGGAGACAGACCCCCATGGAAATATTCACTGAAGTGACAGATGGAACAGAGCTGTTGAAGAGACTCAAGATTTAGTTCTGCAATAAATAAATAGCAAAGGGGAGGGAGACCTTTGTGGGCTGGAGGGGCCTCTGCAGAAAGATCTAGTTTCTGATGCTAAGTAGATTGATGCACCTTGCTAGAAGTCCTCTTCTTAGTTTAACTGAAACCTTCCTTCTTTTATGCCTTGTTGTGGTGTGGGGTGGACAGGGCTCTACACTTGAGGTCAGAAGTGGTGATTCTGGAGTTCCCATCATGGCACGGTGGTTAACGAATCTGACTAGGAACCATGAGGTTGCGGGTTCGATCCCTGGCCTCACTCAGTGGGTTAACCATCTGGTGTTGCTGTGAGCTGTGGTGTAGGTCGCAGACGCGGCTTGGATCTGGCGTTGCTGTGGCTGTGGTGCAGGCCGGCAACTGTAGCTCCAATTTGACCCCTAGTCTGGGAACCTCCATATGCCGGGGGTCGTCCCCCCCCAAAAAGAAGTGATGATTCTGGACAACTTGCTCGCTGCATGACTTTGGTTGGCTCACTTTTAATTGCTGGGCCTCAGTGTATCCATCTGTAGGATGCAGGAGCTGGACTGAGTCCAGTGAGTCTGACTGCAGACATCTCTAGAGAGAGGGGAGGGCGGGGGCCAGGAGTTCTCTGGGTTTCCATCCCCTCATCTGCTCGGTGAGGACCCTGACATTGTCCTCACTGCCTGCCTTATCCACTGAGATTGGGATCCAGTGAGATGAGCCGTGTTCTCTCTCTGGGCTGGTTTCCTTACCTGTCCAGAAAGACTTCATGACACCTGTCCTCTTCGCCTCACATGGCCTTTATCACGTCGAGCGTGTTTTCCAACCTCAGAGGCTCCTTGATGCCTAAACCCTGTTGCCTGGCATTCGAGGTCCTCCATGCTAGATTTCTGCTTTTTTCTGCAGGATGAGGATCCTCACCGTCTATGACTGCATCCTGTTCTGTTCCCATTAGGCCCCCACCTCACCCCTCTTCTCAGCCTATCCAAACCCATTTAGTCTTCTGTCCAGCTCTCACACTACCTCCTCCAGGACGCCTCCTGGATTGCCTCAACCCTCAGCTCCATTCTTGGACCATCTTGCCATCTGTTTTTTTTTTTTTTTTTAATTTAATTTAATTTTTTTACTTTTTAGGGCCACACTCACTGCATATGGAGGTTCCCAGGCTAGGGGTCCAATCAAAGTTAGAGCTGCCGGCCTACACCACAGCCATAGCTACTTGAGCCGCATCTGTGACCTACACCACAGCTCATGGAAATGCCGGATCCTTAACCCACTGAGCGAGGCAGGGACCAAACTCAGAACCTCCCGGTTCCTAGTTGGATTCATTCTGCCGTGCCACAATGGAAACTCCCCATCTTGCCATCTTGAAGGTGGGACTTTAGTTTTTTTCTCGTAGACACTGAAGTATTGACAGACCATAAGCCCGTTTAAGGGAAGGCCTTGAGCTTATGGTGACGGACGTTGGAGTCTTTACGCCTAGAACAGGGAGGCCCAGAGGCCCAGAGAGAGGAGGAAACTTGCCCCAAGTCACACAGCACATTGGTGAAAGAAACAGGCCCAGAACTCAGGTGTCTTAGGCCCAGGGGGAGATATTATTAGGGATGTGAAGAGTGAACCAGAGGCAATGAGGGGCAGAGGCTTCAGAACTGGGCTGACCTCTGTCCCTCCCAGCTCTGCACTCAATAGCTGTGTCACCCAGGGCATCTCACCTACCCTCCCTAAGCCACTTTCCCGCGGGGCTGAAATGAGCATGTAGCAGAGTTCCCGTCATGGCTCAGTGGTTAACGAATCCGACTAGAAACCATGAGGTTGCAGGTTCGATCCCTGGCCTCGCTAAGTGGGTTAAGGATCCGGCGTTGCCGTGAGCTGTGGTGTAGTTTGCAGACGCGGCTTGGATCCCGCGTGGCTGTGGCTGTGGCGAAGGCCGGCGGCTACAGCTCCTGTTAGACCCCTAGCCTGGGAACCTCCATATGCCGCAGGTGTGGCCCTAGATAAGGCAAAAAGACCAAAAAAAAAAAAAAAAAAGGAAAAGAAATGAGCACGTAGCGAGGGCCGGCACGCAGTAGGTGCTGGGTTATTGTGAGGTGCCCGTTATTATTCACCATCCGCTTGTCCGTCCCGTCTCTCTGCCTGGATTCTGCTCCCTCCTTCTTCCCTTAACCACCAAGCACTTGATTTTATTCCCTGGTCAGAGAAGGTCCAACGTGGGTGTCAAGGCTGCCTCTCAAGGTCTCTTGCAGAAGAGGGGTGGGGGGAGTCCTGGTGATCTTGTAAGTGGTGGCAGCCGGGGGCTGGGGGGCTGCCGTGGATGCCCAGGGGAGCCGATGGGTGGAATATAGCAGGTGCCACTTTTAGAAAAGTCTCGCCGCCTATTTTAAGGAAGTGAGGGGTGTGTCCTGTCCCTGGCCAGCTGCTGGAGGCTGACAGGCTGGAGTAGGGGGGCGGTGCTCCCCAGGATGAAGAGTCCTAGCAGGTGGGCCTGGTACCGCATTGGGAGGCTGCCAGCGGCTCCCTGGCCGCCTGCCACCTTCTGGCCTGACCCCTTGCGGACGGATGGAAAGCTGGTGCCTGTCTTGCTGGTCTCACTGGCTGGGACCGGAGCCATCCCAGAGCCGGAGGCCTTGTGGGGTGGCTGGAAGGGGGATGATCAAGTTCGGCTGTGGCTGGAGGTGCAGTCAGCGTCGGCTAGGCGCCCAGTGGGCAGGCACAGGGCCCCCTGGTGTGGCTGTGGCCCGGTGGGCAGCTGCCCTCCCTCCGCTGCAGCCTCTGTGCAAGGCTCTAGGGGAAGGGGGGGCCGAGGGCAGTCAGAGGAAAGGCCTGGACGCAGTGATAGCGGCTGGGCTCAGGAGGGGCGGGGGCTGGGGAGGAGGAGGAGCGGGAGGAGAGGCGGACCTGCTCCATTTGGAGCTGGAGCCCAGCTGTCGCTCAGGTGACCTGTGCAACAGGCGTCTATGCAACCCGCTAGTGGGGTCCGGGCAGCAATGATCCAGAATGTCGGAAATCACCTGCGAAGGGTATGGAGGGTGGGCCGGGGGCGGGTTGGAGGCAGAGGGGAGGGGATCAGAGGCTGGAGAACCTGAGAGAGAATCCAAGGTTCCATTTTAAGTCCGAAGTTCTGCCTGTTCTCTCTCATTTCTCTCGGGCCATTTTCTAGCTCTCTTTGCAGCTCCCCGGCTGGTTTATGAGAAGCAACAATCTGCAGACAAGCCCCAGAGGCCGTGAGCTCTCCCAAGGGCAGGCGGGGCAGGCTGTGTTGAGTGGAATCCTCTTCGGCAGGTTGTTTGCGTCTGGAATTCAATTCTGGGGGTGGGTGTCTCTCCCCACAGAGTTCTGTGCCGGTTTTTGCCAGACTCTCTGTGACTCTGTAACGTTTAACTCTCAGGGTTCAGGACTTGAAGGGTGGAAGTTACAGGCTGGGGTTGTGTGTACGAGTGAGTGCGTGTGTCAGGGTTAAGCTGGGTTTCTCGGGGACAATGACCTCTTCGGGAGAGCACGTGCAGGAGCGAGAGCGAGGGCTGTTGGAAAAGTGTCCTGCAAGGTGACCTCACAGAGGACGTTTCCCTGGAACCTCTTAACAGGGACTTCGGAGCTGAGATTAAGTGTTGAGGCCTGAGACAGACCCAAGTGCTCACGGGTGCCTGGCGGGGGTCCTTTCATCTGGTGAATGGAGAAGGTTCAGGAAAGACAGTGCTGTGCTGGGTGGAGAGAGAATGTCCTCTAAAGGGGAAAAAGGGAAAAGGCTTTTAAAAGCAGCAGGGTTCTTTCTCCTCCGCCCCCTCCCTCCATCTGGGTGACCGCCGCCGCTCAGCCCAGGCCTCGCAGTCCTCACCTGGCCCCGAGCACCTTCACTCCCCTGCTTCCCCATCCCGCGTCCCCGCTCCAATCCACCCTCCACTGGAGGGATGCTTCTGAAAGGCAAATGTGGAGTTCCCATTGTAGCTCAGCAGGTTAAGAACCCGACTAGTGAAAGTGACGGCACTAACTGCCTGAACCTAGCCAGAACACAGACTGGGACTTGAACCCATGTGCCAGGACTCAAACCCAGCCTAAACTCAGATTGGGGCTTGAAACCATGGTTTTTTTTTACTTTCTTTTTCTTTTTCTGTTTTTGCTTTTGAGGGCTGCACCCGCGTCATGTGGAGATTCCCAGACTAGGGGTCTAATCGGAGCTATAGCTGCCGGCCTACGCCACAACCACAGCAACGTGGGATCCGAGCTGTGTCTGCAGCCTACACCACAGCTCACGCCAACGCTGGATCCTTAACCCACGGAGCAAGGCCAGGGATCAAACCTGCAACCTCATGGTTCCTAGTCGGATTCGTTAATCACTGCGCCATGACGGGAACTCCCGAACCCATGGTTTTAAATTAGAATCACTTCACCCAGTGACTGGACTCACTGAGGTTCAGGTTCTTCATGCTTCCTCATGGAAGGAATTCAGCGAGAGACCAAGGGATAGGCAAGCAATGGATTTATTAGGATAGGACGCCTGTCAGAGGTGCAAGAGGAGGCCCTGCCCCGAGGATCTGGTGGGCTACAGTTTTATCGCTTAAGGGGAGTGGGGGGGTCGGAAAAGACCACCTCGTCCTCTTTCTTTGAGCAGTAGTTCCTCCTTAGTATCTGATAAGCTGTGTATATAAATCAGCAGAAGAGTGATCCTCAAACTCCTGCCCTTGGTCTGAATCTGAGTTCAGGCTTCATCCCATCCTCTGTCTCACGCCCCCGCTGGTCAAGCAAGCCTGCCTCATTCTGATAGATTTTTTGAGCAATTTATTAACTTATAGTGATCTCCCAAAGTTCCCTAGGTTTCCCTGTCTATCTATGATCCTTTATTGGGACTTCTACAACTACCTGTGCCTTTCACTAGTATCCATGAGGATGCGGGTTGGATCCCTGCCCTCATTCAGTGGGTTAAGGATCCACTTGCAGCAAGCTGCGGTGTAGGTCACAGACGTGGCTGGGATCCTACGTTGCTGTGGCTGTGGCATAGGCCGGCAGTTGCAGCTCTGATTTGACCCCTGGCCTGGGAACTTCTGTATACCGCAGGTGCAGCCCTAAGAAGAGGAAAAAAAAAAATAATAAAAGGCAAATGTAATTATTCCTCACCTGCTCGGAGGCTGCCTTCACGTTCACATTCAGGTTCACATTCCTTACGTGACACAGCCAGTTCTTGGTGATCTGTCCCCTGCCCACTTCTCCCTCCACCTCCTCCCACCTGCCCCACGCCTCTGCATTCAGTGTAACAGCCATACGCAGCTGCTTGCCACTGCCTCAGCGTACCGCCGTTGTTCCTTCCCCTGTACAGTTGTACATACTGTACTTTCCGCTAGAGTGACCGCCCTCTCCCAGGTACCTCCCCGCCACCTTACCCCCTACTAACTTGTCTCCCTGGAAAGTTTCTTCTGAGCTCTGAGATCTCAGCTCAGATGCCTCCTCCTCCAGAAAGACTTCCCGGATTTCTCTCGACACAGCAAGCCTTGGTGTTAGCCCCTTCCTGCCCTGGATTGGGTGGTGAACTTGCGCGTGTACCTCTCTCACTGCTCAGTGAGTTCCATGAGGCTGTGCCTGGCACAGGGATGGACATGGCTGGAGCCCAAGGGAGTGGGTAATGAACCAGTGGGCACAGACAGATTGTCAGTGAGGCCAAGGATGGGATCTGAGCAGCAGGGCCTCTTGCTTCTGTCCCCTGAGCACAGGGTAGAGAGCGTCTTGCAGGTGAGTGGGGCTCTCTGTGTCTTCTCTTGTGCCCTGTCATCTTTAAGCTTTCGTGACTTTTCCCCCCGCTGATCCTCATCAGTAATTGGGGACAAGGCAGTGGGGAGGGAGGTATCTTTTATCACTTGTTTTTGCAGAGATGATGGTAGAGGCAAATCCTTACACAACTGACCACACTAGGCACCCTACCAGGTGCTCTGTGTCTATTAACTCACTCAGTTCTTTGTGAGATAGGTGGTGTCATCACCTCTATGTCCCGTGTAAGGACACACGCTGAGGGCGCTTAAGGACTTGCCAAAGGTCACACCAGTAGGCAGTGGATGTTTGTGAAGGGCTTGTGCAACACCTTGAACTTGAACCTGACAGTGAAAGGCAGGGGCCTGGCTCCCTTGAGGACCCTGCTATGTGGTGAAGAAATTGGGACCTGTGGACATAAAATACCGTGCCTCTCATGGCATAGGAGCCCCCAAACTAGTGAATGAATAAGTGGCCATGGGGGCTCAGAGGAGGCTGAAAAGTTCCCAGGAGGCTTCCTGGAGGAGGAGATGAGACTCAGACACTTAGTTGCAGCCTGTTTGGGAGCCATATTCAAACCCCAGTCTCAGCCTTGGGTAGATGACCTTGTTCTTCATTTTTTTTTCTTTTTTTCTTTTTTGGTTTTTAGGGCTGCACTCCCGGCATAAGGAGGTTCCCAGGCTAGGGGTCGAATCGGAGCTACAGCTGCCAGCCTACACCACAGCCACAGCAACACGGGATCCGAGCTGTGTCTGCAATCTACCCCACAGCTCATGGCAATGCCGGCTCCTTAACCCACTGAGTGAGGCCAGGGATCGAACCTGCACCCTCATGGATGCTAGTTGGGTTCGTTACCGCTGAGCCACGACTGGAACTCCTGTTCTTCATCTGTTTGGAGGACTCATCATCCTTCAAAACCCGGCTCAGCCACCATTCCCCTTCAAACCCCCATTCTGCTGCTCCTGGAATTATTTTTTTCTGGCTGCCCCCTGACATATGGAATCCCCGGGGCCAGGGATCAGACCTAAGCTGTAGTTGCAACCTATGCCACAGCTGGGACAACACTGGTTCCTTAACCTGCTATGTCCAGCCAGGGACTGAACCTGCGTCCCAGCACTCCTGAGATGCCACTCATCCCGTTGTGCCACAGTGGAAACTCCTCCTCCCAGAATTAACGGCGTGTTCTCAGGATGTTGTGCTGGCCTAGTTGTTCCCTCTCCAGGGATTAGCCTGTGTCGGTGCTGAGTATTCTGTGATGAACCCAGGCTGTTGTGTGGAACTGACAGCTGATGAGGGAGACACAGTGAAAAGGTAGTCAAAGAAATACATAATGAAAATCTGTGATGTGCCAAGCATGCATTAATTCATATTCCTTATAACCACTCTGTGAAGTAGACAGTGGTATTGTGCCCATATTAAAGGTGCAACTGAGACAGAGAGGTTAAGTAACTTGCCCAAGGTCACACAGCTAGTAAGTGGCACTGCTGAGATTAAACTCAAGGTGTCTGGAAAACAGAGAACTTTTAGAGGATAATGACAGAGGTCACAGGAGAGCTCTCTGAGCAGGTGACAACTGAGCAGAGACCCAGTGACTGAGAAGGAGGCCAGCAGCTATGGGAAGAGCTGGGGGCAGAGCGTTCTAGGCAGAGGGAGTCGTGTTCACTTTCAAGCTCCAAGGTCAGGGAAGCTTGGTGCGGCTGGGCAGCTGAATAGAGGCCAGCATGGCCGGCTTTTTCTTTCTTTTTTTTAGGGCCATGCCCTAAGCATATGGAAGTTCCCAGGCTATGGGTCAGATCGGAGCTATAGCTGCCTGCTTACACCACAGCCACGGCAATGCTGGATCCTTAACCCGCTGAGTGAGGCCAGGGATCAAACCTGTATCTTCGTGGATCCTAGTAGAGTTCGTTAACCACTGAGCCACGAAGGGAACTCCGAATTGGTTCTTTTCTTTTCATTTCATCTGGACTTCAGTTTTCTCAGTGGGCTCATGGCAGGGTTGGTTGGTCAGATGAGATGGTAAAAATTAGCTTTTTGTTGAGCACCTGTGGTTAGGCATGTTTAAACTTCCCAAGAGCTCTAAAGGCTACTAGTAGCATCCATCTAGCTTTACAGCTAAGAAGAACAAGGCTCTGGCATTGAGTCACTTTGAGCTGGTTAGAGAATCTGAAGGCTTGTCTGACACTAAGCTACAGCTGGGCCAGGGCCCTGGGACTGTGGCTTTTCTCCTTGTCCTGGGCCGACCTGGCTGTGCCGAGGAACTGACACCTCTGCCTTGTGCCTGCTCTGTCCCGTGGGTTCAGGGACAGATGGTGCTGCTGGCTGGGTCCTCTGCCAGCTCCCTGGCCACAGGCCCGCATGCTCCTGCCATTCCCAGAAGCAGCCTCTTTATGGGTAGGAGGTGGCATCAGGGCAGTGATGGAAAGTAGCAGAGTCTGGTGTTTTGGGGACACAGGGATGAGTCAGACTGGACCTGTCCTCAAGTGCCCCCAGGAGGATGGGGAGACAGAGAGAGGTACCAACCAACAATGACGGCACAGTGTGCCCAGGCTGTGACAGAGGGAAGCCCAGAGCTGGCCCCTCACAGCCTAGGGGACAGGGCAGTCTCCCTGGAAGTGGGTTAGCTCAGCCTTGAAAACTTGTCCAGGCTGGGAAGCATGGTCCAGGCAGAGACACCTGTGCATGGGATGTAGGAAAAAGCTCCTTCCCAAGGAACAGGGAGAAAATTTGGCAATGACCCCTTGAGGAGTCCTTCCCTAGCCCCTTGCCCACTTGATATCCTGCCTGGAGACTTCTTCATTAGTAATAATCTGCTCTCAGCAAGTCAGACATTAATTCATGTCAGTGGACATTAAGTATGGAGCATCTCTTTTGCAGAAGAAGCCTAACGAGTAAGTAGAAAGAGCTGTATTAAGAGAGTTCCCTGCTAGATGTCAAGAATCTGGTATTGCGGAGTTCCTGTTGTGGCTCAGTGGGTTATGAACCCAATTAGGATGAGGGTAAAACCCATGAGGATGTAGGTTTGATCCCTGACCTCACTTAGTGGGTTAAGGATCCAGTGTTGCCTTGAGCAGTGGTGTAGTTTGCAAACGTGGCTCCGATCCAGCATTGCTGTGGCTGTGGTGTAGCCTGACAGCTGCAGCTCTGATTCTATCCCCGGCTTGGGAACTTCCGTCTGCCACAGGTGTGGCCCTAAAAAGAAAGCAAAAAAAGAATCTGGTCTTGTCACTGCAGTGGCTGGGATTGCTGCTGGCCCAGGAACTTCCACATGCCTGGCATGGCCAAAGAGAGGAAGAGAGAGCTGTGGTAGTGAGAAAAGCAAGATCTCTCTCCCACCACCCAGAGCCGAGAGCCCTCAGATGGCCCGGGTCTCAGTTCCCTTTCCTATGCAAGAGTGGGAATTAGCCTTCACAGGATTTTGGTGAGGATTTAATGATATTATGGAATAAAGTCATTATATAATATATATAAAGGCCTGGAACACAGTGGGTGCTTAAAAAAGTATAGTGGAAGGCAGAGATGGGGAAAAGGGGAGATATTAGTCAAGGAGTGCAAACTTTCAGCAGTTGCTTTGTGGCTTAGCAGGTAAAGGACCTGATAGAGTGTCAGTGAGGATGCAGGTTCGATCCCTAGCCTTGCTCAATGGGCTTAGGATCCAATGTTGCTGAAAGCTGCAATGTAGGTTACAAATGTGTCTTTGATCTCACGTGGCTGTGGGTATGGGTGTGGCCTAGGTCAGCAGCTGCAGCTCTAATTTGCCTCCCAGTCTGGGAACTTCCATATGTCACAGGTGCAGCAGTAAATAGAAAAGGAAAGTACAAACTTCCAGTTAAAAGATGAATAAGTTCTGGAGACCCAAAGTACAGCAGGGTGACTACAGTTAATAATATCTTATCTTATGTCCTGGAAATTTGCCAAGCATGTGGATCTCAAGCGTCCTCATCACTTCCCCTAAAGAAAAGGGAAACTGTGAGGTGATGGATGTGTTGATTAGCTTGATTGCAGTAATCATTTCACAACATGTACGTATATCAAAATACCACATTTTGTAACCCAAATATATATAACTTTTATTTGTCGACCTTATAGTTGCAGGAAAAATGGGGTGTGAGAGGATGATCGTGTCCCAGGTCTCAGGTGAGCCCTTGGGACAGGCCACCAAGTGAGAGTCTTTGGCTTCACACAGGAGAGAATTCAAGAGTGAACCACAGTAAGGTGGAATTAAGTTTATTAGAGAGATACCCACGCCATGGACAGGGTGTAGGCCGTCTCAGGCCAGAAGTGGCCCGCCAGGGCATGGTGGGGAGGGGTCCCTCAGAAAGTGAGAGCAGTCCCAAGTGTGGGGTGATTTATCTGGGCCGGACAGTTTTGTAGCTAGCAAGTGGGAGGACTATTCCTATTATTATTATTATTAAAAAGATTTTTTTTTGGTCTTTTTACGGCCGCTCCTGTGGCATATGGAAGTTCCCAGGCTAGGGGTTGAATTGGAGCTGTAGTCACTGGCTTACGCCACAGCCACAGCAACACAGGATCCGAGCAGTGGCTGTGACCTACACCACAGCTCACGGTAGCGCTGGATCCTTCACCCACTGAGCAAGGCCAGGGATTGAACCTGTGTCCTCATGGATGCTAGTAAGATTCATTTCTACTGAGCCATGGCGGGAACTCTTATTCTAATTATTTTGGAGAAGGGGTGGGGGTTTCCAGCAGTTGGGCCACGGCCCACTCTTTATCCTTTTATGATTGGCCTTGAAACTGTCATGGCACCTGTGAATGTGTCACTTAGCATATGCTAATGCATTATAATGAGTGTGTAATGAAGCTTAAGGTCCACTAGATGTCAGATCTTCTGTCATCTCGGGCCTGATTGGTTCTAACTAGCTTTTGTCACATCCTCAATGACTGTGTCATTCTTTGAAAGGTTATGCCCTGGAGTTCCCATGGTGGCGCAGAGGAAATGAATCTGACTAAGAACCATGAAAGGTTGTGCCCTGCCCTCTTCCCGCCTATCTCGGTATTTCAGTAGAGCCGGGAAAAAAGTGATCGTGAGGCTCCGGGACTCTAAAGAGACAGGGGACCTGGTCCCTGTCCTCAAGGAGTTTATCTCTTTATACGTGCCCCCCCTTTATAGTCTAGAAAGTGCCTGCACGTGTTTGACCTTGTCTGGTTATTCAAAGTCCAGGGAGTCAGCAGGCTGGCTGGCAGCACCCTTGCAGTGGCCCCCAGAGGCCCAGGTGGTGCCGAACCCTGGCCTCTCCACGCCTTGGCTGTGATCCGCCCTAGGGGTGTGGCCTGGCCAGGTGTGGCCCTGAGGAAGAGGAGTGGCCTTCAAGTCTTCCTAAAGCAGCCTCAGATTTCCAGCTTGCTCCAGGGCTGAGCCAAACCAGGTGGGTCTCAATTTCCATCGGACTCCTTAGGGAGGGTGCGGAGAGACCCCCATTCTCAGGGAGATGGGAGGGATGGTGGTCTGGAGCCAGAACGATCCTGCTGGTTCGGGGTTAGTGGCTACCCCTGTCCGGCCTCAGGGTCCTCATCCATAACATGTGGACACAGGGGTAATAGTGGTCGCGTCACTTGAGGCTGCTTTGTGCCGGGCGGGGTAGGGCCGTGATGCATTTTCATAGAGACTGGTTGGCTTGCAGGCTTGGAATGCAGTGGGGTAAGTGGGACGGAAGGGCCCAGAGAGAGGAAGGGACCCAAGGGTTAAATGACCCTGGGGCAAGAGAAAGGGCATCCAGAGTTGCTTTCTCCACCCCCAGCCTGAGGGCCTCCTGGTCCCCACCCACCTGCCCTTGCTTTGGAAAATAAAAGTAGAGCTTCTAGGCAGCTAGACTAGAAGGTGTGTCTCACCCCTGTTCCAGCTGGTTCTCAGGGAGGCCAAGTGGAGATCTGGAGGGACTTTCTGAGCCTGCTAGGTCCTCTGGAGAGGCCAAGGCATGGGGGATGGTGGTGATGACGGGGGTGGGGGGGTGATGATGATGCTGATGATAATGATCATTGGGGGATGGGCGCTGAGATCCCTACAGCGCAGGGTGAATGGGCTGGTCAGGTCTTTCTCAGTATCACCTGTGTCGACTAAAAAAAAAAAGAGGAAAAAGGAAAAAGACAACCTGGGAGTTCCTGTTGTGGCACAGTGGCAACGAATCCGACTAGGAACCATGAGGTTGCGAGTTCAATCCCTGGCCTCGCTCAGTGGGTTAAGGGTCCGACGTTGCCGTGAGCAGGCGTGGCTCAGATCCCACGTTGCTGTGTCTGTGGTGTAGGCTGGCAGCTACAGCTCCGATTAGACCCTTAGCCTGGGAACCTCCATATGGTGCGGGTGCGGCCTCTAAAATGACCAAAAAAAAAAAAAAAAGAAAAATACAACCCGAAAGTTGAGAGTTAAGTTTTATTTGGGACAAAATTAGGACTTAAGCCCAGGTGACAGCGTCTCCGGTAGCCCCAAGAAACCACTCCAAGGAGGGAGAAGCCACTCTGAGGAGGTGAGGGAGGAGCTAGGATATGAGTTTTGCAACGAATGGAGGGGGGCAGCCACAAAAGATTTACAGATGACAAGATTTACGGAAGAAGATCTATAGAAAACCAGTTTCTCTGGGAAGATGTACAGGCCTGGGCTCACTGGAGTCACTCCCTTGAGATGCCCCCCAGCTGTGGGCTGGTCTTCCTTCTTTCCCGAGTTCCCTCAGGGCTCACTGGCCCACCCTCACAGATGACCATGACATTCTTTGTTTTGTCCTCTAACTACAGCCCAGGGGGGCAGTGTTTCAGATAGCTCTTTCCGAAAGAGGAAAGGGGGATTATCAGGATATCAGTCATAGGCGTTCCCTTTGGGGCTCAGCGGTTAACGAACCCAACTAGGATCCATGAGGATGTGGGTTCGATCCCTGGCCTCGCTCAGTGGGCTAAGGATCTGGCGTTGCTGTGAGCTGTGGTGTAGGTTTCAGACGAGGCTTAGATCCCATGTTGCTGTGATATAAGACGGTAGCTGTAGCTCCGATTCAACCCCTGGCCTGGGAACTTCCATAGGCCTCTGCTGTGGCCCTAAAAATTGGGGAAAAAAAAAGGGTATAAGTCTTAAAGGTGAAGGGGGAGCTGTATGCAGCCATGCATACATTTTATAGACATTTGCTGCTGTTCTTATGAAGTTTACCACTAGTTACAGACATCAGTCATCATTGAAGGATTTTTGTGTTTTTCTAGACATGAGGAAATGCAAGAATGCTCATAAAATCTCCTAAAAATATCTAACTATCTGAAGACCTGTTCTTCCAGTTTTCCCAGAGCACAGAGTGCCTCACTATTGGTTTCCACCACGAGGTCTGCTCAGGGAGTGCTGTGGGTCGGCAGCTGCTATGGCTCACGTTTTACTCCATGGGGATGCTGATGGGAAGTGCCAAACTTCATTTCACACCCGGAAGGCAGAAGAGTCTCCCAGGTGCCAGGGTCAGTCTCACAAGTCCCCTGGGCTGGATGATCTGATCTTCCTCCAGGGCTGGTGTCCCCTTGCAGCACCCCTGCCAGGCTCTGGTGTCTGAAGAACCCATGCCCAGTCTCTGTTCTGCCTTTTAACTGGTAGATCTTGCTATATTCCCTGAGTTTCCTTGTCCTCAACTGTACAGTGAAGATTCCTGCTCCAGGCTGGACTTGAGAATTAAAGGACCTCCAAGAACGAGGCCTGGCATTTCTCCGTTTTTTTTTTTTTTTTTTGTCTTTTTGCCTTATCTAGGGCCGCACCCGCAGCATATGGAGGTTCCCAGGCTAGGGGTCTAATCGGAGCTGTAGTTGCCAGCCTTCGCCACAGCCACAGCAACGCGGGATCTGTACCGCGTCTGCAGCCTACACCACAGCTCACGGCAACGCCAAATCCTCAACCCACCGAGCAAGGCCAGGGATCGAACCTGCAACCTCATGGTTCCTAGTCGGATTCGTTCACCACTGCGCCACGACGGGAACTCCATGGCCTGGCATTTCTGAAAAGGGATTTTTGAGCTTCTGGGAGAGCAATTCTCAGGCAGCTCCCATGCTGTCAAGGTGCCCCTCTCCTCCTGGCTCTGTCCCATTAGCAGACTAGTGAGACTAATGATTAATGTCTCTCCATCTCTCCCTTGTCACCATGTCCCCCACCCAGATACTCCATTCTTTCTTTTTTTTTTTAAATTTTTTTCATCATAGCTGGTTCGCAGTGTCTGTGTACGGTGTTACACTGTATAGCAAGGTGACCCATCTGCAAGTTGGGCTGAATCTACCTCCCAAGTATACCTGGGTCCCTCATCTCTCTGATTCAAAAAGTTATCTATTTTTGGTCTTTTTACAAACCCTTGCGTCGAGGGCTGACTCTCAGTAGATCTCAGCGAGGGAGCTGTTATACCATGTACGACACCCTGACCTAGGAGCAGGTTGTCTACGAATGGCTTAGTACCAGGTTCCCCACAAACATGTAGTGCATGACGGGCGAGGGGCAGCTGCATTTCTCTGCTCCCTGGGTCCGAGGACGAAGGCGTCTTCACCCCAGGCCCCGGTCCTGATGTGCAGCGGCCGGCTGGTGGGGATGGCGGAGGACTGGTTATTGGAAGCCAACCGACGTTCCCCTGGTGATGTCGTATGGTTCCGCCTAGGCAGGATTCTGACTCCAGCATTCAGTCACGATCCCACAGATGGTAGCCTCGCCCCACTGCGTCATCTCTCTTTGGACGGCAGTGGCCCCCGGACTGAGGAGGCTCCCCGCTTGCCTTTCATCCTGCAGCCCGTCCCCACGGAGCAGCAGAGTGATCTTAAAATGCGGGTCGTAGTGCCTCTCCCCCCACAGCCTCCAGTTCTTCCCATCACACCTGGAGTAAAATCCAAACCCCACTGGGTCCTAAGGCCTTGGGTGGCATGGGACCGGTCTGTTCCAGTCCCCGACACCTCTCGGGCCACTCGGGCCACCCTCCTGCTTCTCTGGCAGCCAAGCTTGTTTCTGTCCCTCCTTGAGACTTTTACACCCTCTGCTCCCTTGCCTGGGACCCTCTGCTCCCAGAGCTTTGCCCAATTGCGCCTACTTGTCACTTACTCAGATCTTGGCCATGAGCTTCCTCGGACTATTCAACCTAAAAGCGCTCCTTCTGGCCTACCACCTTCTCTCTCTATCACACCTGCTGCTTTTCTTCCTTTTTAAAACTTTAAAAAAAAACTGAAGTATAGTTAACTTACAGTGTTGTGTTAGTTTCAAGTGTACGGAAGAGCCATTCAATTATATACACATGTATTTTTTGTGTGCCTATTAGACGTATATATATATATTCTTTTATCAGATTCTTTTCCTTTATAGGTTATTGCAAGATTCTGAGTATAGTTCCCTGTGCCATACAGTAGGGCTTTGTTGTTTACCTGTTTTATGAATAGTAGTGTGTATATGTTAATCTCAAACTCCTAATTTATCCCCCCCATCCCCTTTGGTAACTGTAAATTTATTTTGTATGTGACTCTGTTTCTGTTTTGTAGATAAGTTCATTGTATCACTTTTTAAGATTCCACATATAAGTGATGTCATATGATATTTGTCTTTCTCTGTCTGATTTACATTACTTAATATAATAATCTCTAGATCCATCCATGCTGCAGCTGGCATTATTTCATTCTTTTTTAATGACTGAGTTGTATTCCATCGTGTGTGTGTGTACCACATCTTTATCCATTCATCTCTCTGTTAATGGACACTTAGATTGCTTCCACGTCTTGGCTGTTGTAAATAGTGCTACTCACTGTTTTTCTTCTTATAGTTCTTTTCACTCTAAGACCATCGTGTTCCTTTGTTTACTGTCTATTCATGATTGATAAAGAGTCTGGGTCTTGTTCAATACTGTATTCCCAGCACCTTGACGGAAGGAATGCGGGTGTTAAAAAAGACTAATTTTGGAGTTCCCGTTGTAGCTCAGCGGTAACGAACCTGACTAGTATCCATGAGGATGTGGGTTCGATCCCTAGCCTTGCTCAGTGGGTTAAGGATTCAGCGTTGCCATGAGCTGGTGTAGGTTGCAGACGTAGCTCAGATCTGGCATTGCTGTGGCTGTGGTGTAGGCCGGCAGCTGCAGCTCTAAGTTGATCCCTAGCCTGGAAGCTTCCGTATGCCACAACGGTGGCCCTAAAAAAAAAAAAAAGACTAATGTTGATCCTCGGCCAGAATTGGCCTCTTTCTAATCTTGTTCACTCCTATTTGTTCTTGGTTTTCTTCCTTATCAGGACCTTCCTGTCCTCTGACCCAACCAGAGGCCTGTCACACAGTACACAAGCAGCCCACCTCCCTCACTGTCCCTCCTACGGCCTGGCTTGTCCCACTCCCTGTCCACCCCCTTAGAGGGCTGGGCTTCACACTGCCTGCCATACCCTAACTGGAGGCTGTCTTCTCCCTGCCACCAAATCACTCCTTACTTGAACACGTCCCCATCCCTCACTTCCACTGAGGCCTTCAGTAGCCACAGGGCCCCTATGGCCATTAATCTAGAGCCACCACAGCACACATGTAGCTTAGAACAAAGTAACAGCAACAGAGAAACTTAAATGCATGCCAACAGCATGGATCTTATTCATTTTCATCTGTTAGGTTTTTTATGTTTAAAGGTTACAACCTCTTAAAAATTTCATTTATTGGCCACACCCACAGCATGTGGAAGTTTCTGGGCCAGGAATTGAATCTGAACCTCATCTGTGACTTCTGCCACAGTTGTGGCAATGCCGGATCCTTTAACCCACTGTGTTGGGCTGGGGATTGAACCCGTGCCTTAACAGCGACCCGAGCTGCTGTAGTCTGATTCCTAACCTGCTGCACCGCAGCGGGAACTTCTAAATGTTGCAAGCTTTCAGGTGGCCATCTAGACCAGATGCGTCTTCATTCAAGCCCTTTGACCAAAAGTTGAAAAGAGCAGACGAGCCCACGGGAGACAGCTCCCAGGTTCAATTTAACTTATGTCTGCTGAACACCCGCATTGTTCTGGGTCTGGGCAAAGGCAAAATATGTCCATTCCTGCCCCAGCGGGCTCTTCCCTTGTGCCTGGAATGCCATGCTCCACGAACCCGGGCTGGTGATCCCTGCCTTCTATTTCAAGAAGCCATTTCCTTTGCCAGGTGTCTTGAGCCTTTCAGGGGCCTGGGAGACAAGAAGTTGCTGAGTCTGGCTGGTCTGTGAGGGTCATCCTTGAAAGGCCTCCGTGGAGTGCCGCAGACTCCGTCCTGTCCACGCCCTGATCTGGGTCTGGGCAGAAATGAAGCCCTGGTGGTAGACAGAGGGCGTATTTGCAGAGATGGTCCTGGACCACGGCTGAAAGGCCCATTGGAGCCCCCACCACTGCTGGGAGCTTCCCGCAGCTCTCCTGTCCACTTGAAGCCTGCGTCCTCATCCTTAACCTTGGCCTGGGCTCTGCCAAGGACACTTGGCCAGTCACAGTGGGCATCTCTTACCCCAGGGATCTGTGCAGGCCCTCCCTTGTTAGGACAGTTTCCTCTGTCCTTCAACAATGCCTTGGCTCTTTTTTTCTTTTTTCCTTTTTTTTTTTTTTAAGTTGAAGTGTGGTTGATTTACAGTGTTGTGTTTCAGGGGTACAGCAAAATGATTACACACACACACACACACACACACACACACTCACACATATTCTTTTAGATTCTTTCCCATTATAGGTTATTACAAGATACTGAATATAGTTCCCTGTGCTATGCAGTGGGTGCTTGTGGTTTATCCATTTTATGTGTAGTAGTGTGTATCTCTTAATCCCAAATTCTTGACTTATCCCTCCCCTCCCCCCTTTCCTCTTTGGTAACCCTAAATTTGTTTTCTATTTCAGTGAATCTATCTCAGTTTTATATGGGACCTGAAAAAAATGATGCAAATGCCTTGGCTTTTTAGCAACACGGAGAGCTGATACTTTTCAAGCACTTTTTACCTATCAGATCCTGATCTGGGCACTTTGTGTATAATCTTATTGAAATATCACTATGATACCATTATTCCCATTTTGCACATGTGGAAAGTGAGGTTCAGAATGGCTTAAGTAGTTGGCAAAGGTTATCCAGGGAGACTGAGTTGGGGCTGGGATTCCAAAGCAGCCTGTGTCCCTCTTGCCAGCCCCCTGTGCCTTCCTGTTTTTTTTCCTTCTTCTTTCTCTGCCCTGCTCACCACCTTTTCAACAAAACCTTTTTATGGGGTCAGATTCCTCTGAGACAATGTAGGGCACACGCCTTGGGGGAGTGGGACTAGGGAAGAATGATAAGTCCATCTGCAACCGGAGAGCTTGAGACTGAGGAAGGACTTGGAACGTGCTAAGTGCCGAGCAGAGGGCTGCCGGGCACGCTCAGCTCCGGAGTCCCTGCCAGAGAGCAGGCCGGGACCGGCTCTGGGTCCCACCTTTCACCTGTTGACTTGGGGCCTTAGGAGCAGCCCCTAGAGTGTTGGTGTCCCCTTGCTGGGCCTCCTGGGGTCCACTCCTCGTGTGAGGCAATGCATTCTCTGGATGAAGTCACACCCCCTGTCCTCAGCACTCTGTTCCGCTTGGCAGTGGTTTCTTGCACGCTTGGGGGGTCGGGGGAAGTCAGTGTGTTGTATGCGGGGCGGGGAGCTGGGCGAGAGGACAGCAGGGCTGGGTGGACAGGAGAACCAGTGATCAGCTGTGGCCTCTGGGGAACATGGGGACTGAGCAGAGGAAGGAACCTACATGGGGACCGAGCAGAGGAAGGAACCTGTAGGTGCTGCCCGAGGGGTGAGGGGCAGGGGCCCCACTTGCTGGGGAGGGCAGACACCATCCCTCTGCAGGAGGGGACTGCAGGGCCGGAGCAGCAGCTGGGACCTCCAAGGGGCCACGGGGCCGCCAGCTTCCTGGGGCAGGAAATCCCAGTTGCGGCCAGAATCCCAAAGGCCTGAAAGCAGCTCAGGCCTGAGGAATGTGAGCAGTGGGGGAGGCTGGGAGGAGGCCCCTTTCCTGCCTCTCTTACTTCTGTTTCTTGGTGTGTGTGTGTGTGTGTGCGCACACACACACACGCACGCACTCACGCCCTCTCTTCCACTTGCTCTGTTCCCTCCCAGCATCTATTCTTTGACCTCATGGGTTTCCTCTTCCCTCTCTTTTCCTTCTCTCTCTCTCTCTGACTGCTCTCTTCTCCCCGCTCCCCTCTCCCTCTCCCCCTTGCCCTCCTGGAGGGGGACTTGTGATTTCTGTAGCTAGTGTCCCAGATCCAAGGAACGGGCTTGCTTGCAGGATGGCCGGACCTGGCCCTTGGCCTGGCCGCCCGTTGCCATGGTGACTCAGGGGCGGTGTCAGGCAGCAGCCTTGGCTGTCTGGCAGGGAGGGCAGGGAGGGCTTTGATGAAGAGAGAGCCTAGACTTGTTCTTCACAATCCCTGAAGGACCCACCTCACTGCCCGGGGCGGGGGGAGGTTGCCTGTGGATGTGGGTTCTAAGCTGGGTACTGTCAGAGGGGCTTTGCCTGAGTGGCCACATGGTGGGGGCCGGTCACACTTGGGGTCAGACTGCCCGTGTGCAGACCCCGCCTGCCTCTTCCCGGGCTCTGCTGGAGGTAGGGGTGCGAGGTAGCAAACAGCCCTGAGGAGGGAAGCTGATGGGAAAACTGATAGGTAGACCTGCTCCATGGGGGAGTATGCACAAGCAGGGAGTGAGCCTCCTGTCTCTAGGACCAAGCAAGCTCACATTGGGTAGCTCCTGGTGTGGGGAGTGATCGTAGCTGAGTTTTCTGTGCCTGAGAGGGGCATATCTAGCTGTCCACGAGGTTTCCTCGCATTCCTCAAAGCTGGGGATTTACAAAGTTTAGTTTTCAGCTGACAGAGAGCTTGCAGTTTCCACACTGGTGTTGGCCACCTCACTCCCTCACGGGCTGCTGGCCTTGAGCATCCAGTAGCACAAGTGCCTGGACCCTGGACTGTGCTGGGAGGAGGCACTGATACCATCACTGTTTCCTGCAGAGGGTGTGCGGGTCGACGGGGAGGAGAGCTCGTCTGAATGGGCCCAGCCTGGTGCAGCTGCCCAGGATGCTGCACTGACTATCCTGCCCGTCAGACAAGAGGGCAGTCATAGCAAAGCGCCCAAGCAGCCTCAGCCCTTGAGTTGGATAGACCTGGGTTCAAGTCCCAACCCTGCCCTTTACAGACAATGTGACTGTGTGTGTGCATGATACTTTACCTTTTTGGAGCCTCTGTTTTCTCATCTGTGAAATGGGAGTAATAACAACATTCATCTATTAGGTCTGTGGGAGGATCGAAAGAGATAAGGCATAGAAAATGCTTGGCACTGCGACTGGCACATTTAAACAATTTAGGGGTTCCCATCGTGGCACAGTGGTTAACGACTCTGACTAGGAACCATGAGATTGCAGGTTTGATCCCTGGCCTTGCTTAGTGGGTTAACTATCTGGCGTTGCTGTGGCTGTGGCCTAGGCTGGCAGCTGTAGCTCCGATTAGACCCCTAGCCTGGGAACTTCCACATGCCATGGGTGCGGCCCTAAAAAAGCAAAAAAAAAAAAAAAGAAAAAAAGCAATTCAGCAAAGGAGTGAGATTGTTCTCAATCTCATCTGCATACCTATCCTTTCAATTTTATTAACCAGGAAGCTGGGGCCAGAGAGATGAGCAAACTTGCTCACGGCCCATCGGTGTTTAGTTCTGTGACACACTGCAGGGACAGTGCCCAGACAATGCAGAGAGGCAGAACCAAGGATGTTGGCTGAGGCTAACTGGAAGCCCACACAGCCAGCCCCTGCAGTTCCATCCGTTTTCCAGGCCCTGCTGCCCCTCTGTGTCACAGGATCTCCCAGGTAACCTCTGTCTCGGCTCTGTTATGGCCGGGACCCACGGGCAGGCCCTCCTCAGACTTAGAGGTACTGGAATAAAAGGAGGGCTGAACCACTGCAATTTACAAGGCACTTTCCATGTATCCCCTCCCCTCCTTTTTCTTTTCTTTCTCTCTCTCTCTCTTTTTTTATTTTTTGCTTTTTAGGTCCACACCCACGGCATATGGAAGTTCCCAGGCTAGGGGTCGAATTGGAACTGCAGCTGGCGGCCTACCCCACAGCCACAGCAACGCAGAATCCAAGGTGTGTCTGTGACCCACACCACAGCTCACGGCAACGCCGGCAACGCCAGCTCCTTAACCGAATGAGCGAGGCTGGGGATCAAACCTGCAGGTTCATAATCCTCTGAGCCACACTGGGAACTCCCCCACCCCCTGCCTTTTCCACATTCCATTTCCCAGAAGCTAGAAGGCTGCTAGAGGAAAGACGGGTGTGGTCCAGCCCAGCTGCCCGTCCTCCGCTGCGTCCCTCACAGGGGCACAGAACTTCACAGTCAGCCGAGCACCCTTGGTTTGGGATCTCCTCTAACCCTCACTACTCTTGGACGGGAATGAGGTGGGGATTGTCCTCCTCTTCCAGTAACTTACCCAAGGTCTGCTCAACTCTAGGCCCTTTCACTTAAGACCTTGGACAGACGGCCCCCCCGGGCCTCAGTTTCCCTGTACTTACCAGCGGGCAGTTGTGACCAGTTTCCAAGCCCTTTTCACTTCCGTGGTGCTGAGGCCAGGGCTGTGCTGTAGAGGCCGGAGGCCTGCAGGTCAGCCTCCCTCTGGTTCGGAGCCGGGGACCTTGGACTTGGGACTTGCCTGCATCTCCTGTGTACCTTGTCAGTGATAAAACTCAGATGTTTCTTGTGGATCAGATGAGATAGGCGCGGGTAAGCATTCAGGAAGTGGCCCTCTGACCCCTGGCCGGCTCCTCAGTGGGGCAGGGGGAGTTCTCCAAATGAAACTGGGTCCTATCTGGCATTGCCGTGGCTGTGGTGCTGGCCGGGAGCTGTAGCTCTGCTTTGATGCCTAGCCTGGGAACTTCATATGCCGCAGGTGCAGCCCTAAAAAATATTAAAAAAAAAAAAAAGCAAAGGAGAGATGGGGCTCCAGTGAGGCAGGCTTAACTCTGAATGTCAATTATGTCCCTCTCCTACTTCCCTTCCAGTGGCAGGATGGAGGCCCTCCCATCCCCTCGTCCACACTGGGAGGGCACAAGAGCTGGCTGTCAGGAGTTCCTATCGTGGCGCAGCGGCTAATGAATCTGACTAGGAACCATGAGGTTGCAGGTTCGGTTCGATCCCTGGCCTTGCTCAATGGGTTAAGAATCTAGTGTTGCCATGAGCTGTGGTGTAGGCCGGAGGCTACAGCCCCGATTGTTGGACCCCCAGCCTGGGAACCTCCATATGCTGTAGGTGCGGCCCTAAAAAAAAAAAAAAAACTGGCTGTCATAGGGGATGAGCCACCCCCTGACCAGCCTCTTCCAGACTCTGGGCTGCAGGTGGGGATACAGGGCACTGGCCTCTGTGCTCTTCTCGGTCACTACCTGGCTGTGTGCTCTTCTCGGTCACTACCTGGCTGTGTGGCATGGAGTTGTTTGCATCCCCTCTCTGAGTTTCAAATGGAAACTTCCACTTCTCCATGTCCGAGGCCTGCGGAACGGCTGTAGAGATATAAATGTAGGCCTTGGATGGTAGGTCTGGGATTGTCTTAAACTCTGTCCCTTCTCAGGTGCTCGGAATCAGTGTACTCACTCTTAGCCTTGGTTGGCTCATCGGTAAAATGGGTAGAATAACATGCCTTGGGAGTTCCCATTGTGGCACAGCGGGAATGAATCCGACTAGTGTCCTGAGGCTGCGGGTCCGATCCCTGGCCTCGCTCAGTGGATCAGGGATCTGGCGTTGCTGTGAGCTGTGGTGTAGGCCATGGCTTGGATCCTGAGTTGCTGTGGCTGTGGCTGTGGCCTGCAGGTGTAGCTCTGATTCTACCCCTAGGCTGGGAACCTCTATATTCTGTGAGTGCAGTCCTGAAAAGCAAAAAACAAAACAGAAAAAACAATGCCTCGGATGATAGATATAAGAATTACTGAGATAATACACGTGAAAACTTCTAGTATAGAACTTGGTACATGGTAGGTGTTCAATTAAGTGCTAACCAAATGAATGGCATAGAAGAGGTGCTTCATAAAAAATAATGGTTTAATTCTCTACCTTCCCCACCCTCAAATCTTGTCAAGTGCCAACATGCCCTGTAGCTAGAAGTAAAATGAGAACGTGTGTGTAGAGCACTGGAAATCATTATCTGTTTTCTAGAACAAAGATGTTATCTGATGTTGCATGATAATCAGAAGCCTGTGCAACAGGCAGCCTGTATCCCAGCCTTTACTTTGTCTTCACAGACACCCTCCTTTCACCTGAGAGTTTGGTTCCCACTACTACCCTTTTTTGCCTTATCTACTGGGAATCTCAAGGCCAAATGCAGTTCTCTTTGGCAGCACCTTTGTGTGACTAGATTCCTAGCATAATTGCTCCTCCCTTATTTGGTTGCAGCTCTGTTTGCATTTCAAGTCCCTACATGTGCACAGTCTGTGTACATGTACAGGCAACCTCAGAGCCTTTTTTGGGAAGAAGACAGGGACTCGGCTTGAAGGAGGTTGACAAATGCCTCTGCCTTGCTGGTGGGAAAACCACTGAGCAGATGCTGGTCACTCAGAGCCTGGAGCCGCCTTCGTGGTGACAGGGCTCCAGCTTGGGCAGCTCCCTCATACTGCTAGAGTCCTGGCCGGCCGTGGGCCAAGGCAAGGACTCCCGGCCCCTTGGGGCCTGCCTTCCAGCCCCCACCCCCTGGAGAGAGGCCGGGGGAAGGGTAGGTGGAGCAGGGCCGTGCAGTCTCGCACCCTGCACTTGACTTCCTGCTCCGCTGTTGTGGCTTTTTGAGTTCTCACAGGACCTCTCGAGCCAGCTGCTGGGGTTGCCGCTAGGTTCTGGTGAACTCACGTGTGAGAAAGGACTACATAAACAGTCTGGTCTGAGCTCTGTTTAGGTGTCTCCCACATATATTTCTGTAGGAACCCACTCAGCTCTATAATGCTAACATAAGTGCAATAAAGTTAGCCACGTGGCAGGTGTGTGCTAGGAGCTTTGAACACTTGATCATTTCATGATGACCCTTGGATGTAGGTATTATAATGCCCCCCTTGCCCCCCCCCCCCCTTTTAGGGCCGCACCCTTGACATATAGAAGTTCCCAGACTAGGGGTCGAATTGGAGCTACAGCTGCCTGCCTACACCACAGCCACAGCAAGGTGGGATCTGAGCCTCATCTGTGACCTCCACCACAGCTTATGGCAATGCCGGATCCTTAACCCACTGACTGAGACCAAGGATTGAACCCGCATCCTCATGGATCCTAGTCAGATTCGGTAACCTCTGAGCCACGAAGGGAACTCTCCTTTCCCCCGGCTTTTTTTGCCGCACCTGTAGCAAGCAGAAATTCCTGGGTCAGGATTGAACCTGCGCCAAGCAGCGACCCACCAGCAGTGACAAAATGGGATCCTTTATCGCTGAGCCACCAGGGAACTCCTATAATCCTGTTTTTACAGTTGAAGAAACTGAGGCTCACGGAGGTGGGCTAAGCAGCTTCCCTGAAGTCACACAGTTGGTTGTGGAATTGGACTTGAGCCCGGGCCAAAGTCTGTGTACAGCCTCGTTTCGTGGTGGGTGAGCTGAGAGGTCAGGTCCTCCCCTCCAGGGCAGGTGGGCCTCCTCCGCTCCAGATGGTTCTCGAAGGCACTAAGATTGCTCTGCTGGCTGGTCTCCACATCTGGCTAATCACTGTAGGCCACTCCCCTCTCCAGGGGGCTTTCTTGGATTTTGGGGTCTGCTTTGCCTCTGTCCCCGTCTCTACCCACACGGGTACCTGTGCCATGCCCCCTGCTTCCTCTTGCCCCAGCCACTCCCTTTCTTGGAGAACCTGCTGTTCCTGCTTTTCCTTTCGGCTGTTCTTCGGTCACCTCTGTACCTTAGACTGTCCTGGTCTTCAAGTCTCAGCTCCAAGGCCGCCCGTGTCATAAATCTTTCTCTTTTCTGGAAGCATTCATTCGGCACCAGCTCTGTGCCAGGACCGAGTCCATCCCAGGCGACTGTGGAAACAGTGTCTGCGCAGCTCAGTCGGCGCTATGATGGAGACAAGCTGGGGGGCCCCAGCTCTCACTGGGGAAGAGGCCGGTGTGGGGGCGGGTGAGCTGAAGCAGGAGGAGGAGGGACTCGCTTGGTGGATAGGGCAGATTCAGGGGTCCTAGGCAGAGGCGTCACCCATGTGTGCTCTGAGCTGCTGGGCGCGGTCTGGGGCTGGGATGGCAGCTGTGGGGGCGGGGGCAGGAGTGACAGAGAAGGGCCTTGATCCTGAGAGCGGTAGAGAGCTTGCTCAAGTCTTTTTTTTTTTCTTTTTAGGGCCACACTCGTGGCATATGGAGGTTCCCAGGCAAGGGGTATAAACAGAGCTGTTTCTGCCAGCCTACACCACAGCCACAACAACGCGGGATCCGAGCCGCATCTGCAACCTACACCACAGCTCACGGC
>PVHT020000066.1:20037510-20131675 GCA_004024745.2 Catagonus wagneri | reverse complement strand
GGTAGAGAGCTTGCTCAAGTCTTTTTTTTTTTCTTTTTAGGGCCACACTCGTGGCATATGGAGGTTCCCAGGCAAGGGGTATAAACAGAGCTGTTTCTGCCAGCCTACACCACAGCCACAACAACGCGGGATCCGAGCCGCATCTGCAACCTACACCACAGCTCACGGCAACGCCGGATCCTTAACCCACTGAACGAGGCCAGGGATCGAACCTGCAACCTCAAGGTTCCTAGTTGGATTCGTTAACCACTGCGCCACGACGAGAACTCCAGGGCTCGCTCAAGTCTTGAGCAGGGCTTGCTCTTGAGCTAGGGCATGCTTTTCAGCAAAGTCTGTGTGGTCCCGAGGGACAGAGCAAAGTTCCGCAGTGGGAGGAGCTGCAGGGACTAGGTCTGGTTTCCGGCAAGGCGGGATGCAGTAGGTGGATTTGGGTTTTGGAAAGATCCCGCTGGTGCTGCACAGAGGCTAGAAGGAGGTGGAGAGGCTGGAGGCCTGTGGACAGGCTGCGGAAACAACCCGGGGAGTGAGCAGAGGGCGGGCCTGAGTGTGTCAGGGAGCTGGGGGGTAGGAAGATCGCTGGCACTTGCTACCTGGGGGAGGGAGGAAATCAGGTTAAGGCTATTCGTGTGGGCCTGTTGTCAGGTTGCCCAGAAGGAGCCCCGGCCCAGGAGGCTTTGCTCCGGACCAGCCGTTCCCTCTGTGTGCCTCAGTCTGCCCAGCTGTGAAGGGATTGGGCGGAGTGGCCTTTCCTGCTCCGACCCAGCTGGTGTGTCACATGATTCTGGCGGGGGAGAAAGGACACAGAGCCCACAGTGTCACCAGCTGGGGCCTGGTCTGGAATTACCCGATCTGGCCGGGTCTGTTGCAGCTGGGGGCCAGCGTTGGCACGGCTGCCTTCTGAGAGCGCACATTTCTGATCTTCAGATGCCCTCCCCACCTTCGCGCGGGCCCTGCCCTCCCCGTCAGCTGTCTTGGCCGCCCCAGGCCCTGACTCTTTCCAGGGCCTCTTTTCTCCCCGTGACTGGACCTGGGGGGAGTGGCTCAGCTTTGGGGCCCCATTGGCCAAGCCCTGCCTAGGCCACACACGCCCCTGCCTCCCGGGCTGGCTGCCTGCCCACCTAGGGACTAGGAGGAGGCCTGGCCTGGCCTGGCCCAGCTGGCTTGACGTGGCAGACTGCCTCGGAGCTCAAGGAAGGAGTTGGAGTCTGAGAGGCTGTGCCTGGGGCCACCAGAGCTGCTTTGCCCGCCCCACCCGCCAGCCCATGCTCCAACTCAGGGGCTCTGAACTCTTCTTTTAGGAAAGTGGGGACACAGCACAGTGGGGCTTGTCCCTCAGCTTGCCTGGGGGGTGGGAGCTTAGCCTGGCTCAGAGCACAGTATTTCCTGTCTGACAGGGCTCCTTAGCTTCCTCACTGGAAATCTCAGCTGGCCGTGCTAGAGCCCTGCAGGATCAGACCCCAGCATCCTGGAACCAGGGCTGGGATACCTTGGGGACCATCCATCTTTCCCTGCCCCTGCCTGGTGAGTGACAGATGAGGCTCACACAGGGAGGAGACTTGCTGAGCGTCACATAGCACCCGAGGGACAGAGCTAGGATTTGAATGCAAGTCTGCCTCTAGACATCCCTCTGCAAGCCTTTGTTTGGTCCTACTGTGTGCCAGGTACTTCTGAGCATGGGCACTAGAGCAGGAGCTTCTCGGAGGACTGGCCCAATTTGTCTTATGTGCTCAGTGTTTGGCAGGGTGTCCAATACCGAGAAGATACTTGGTGCATGAATGAGCGACTGAATGAGCGAACAAGGCAAAGATCCTGCCTCTCGGCCTATAGACCCCAGTGGGTGGGACTTCCGTTTCACAGAAGGAGGAGTGGGAGGTGGTAGGAGCGGGGATTGCTAGGTGGGAAGCAGAGAGGTGTACTGACTGCCAGTCTAGGGCCTTTGCCATCCTCACTTTCCTCATCTGTAAAATGGGTAAACGGTCTTCACCCTGTGCCTGCCTGGATCCAGGGAGGCTGTGGATGAAGACAGGCGTGTTGACAGGGGCACTGTGGCGGGGGGGTGTGGGGGCTTCCCTGTGCGCCTCTCCAGAGCCGTCCAGAAACTCCACATAGTCTGCTTTTCTTCTGCTCCCTTACCCTCTGCAGCTCGCCTCCCCCATTGCCCTAGCTTTCCCCAGGGCTCCTTTCTGGACTGTTCTGCCCAGAGCCCCTAGCTGTGGGAGGGGCTTGGAAAGAGTGTAGGTGAACAGAGTCTGCTTGCCTGCTCCCTCTGCCGTCTCCCACACCCAGAAAGCCAGCCACCCGCTTCCGTGTCCACGTCCGCATCCAGCCAAGTCCCCGGTGCTCCCCAGGCCGGAAATGCCTTGGCAATGGTTGCCATGGTGACGGTTCATGCTGCTTGGACTGCAGCCACCTGGTCAGTGAGCTGCCTGCAAGAGTCTGCAAGGCTGGCAGGCTGGCACTGACGGGACTCCGCCCAGGAATGGGAGCGCCTGGGGTGGCCGCCCTTCTCTCTCTCCTTTTCATGCCTGGCACTGAGCCTGGTACCCAGGGGTTCTTGGGGATGAGCTGCCTCTCTGGGAACCCGTAAGCTGATCTGGTCTGACTGGCTTTGTTCAAATCCCGGTTCTGCCACTTAGGGGGTTCAGTGACTTTAAACAAGTTGCCTGGATGTGCTTTGAATTTATAGAATTAGCTACGAGGACTTTGTGTGGGGAATTATTTAAAAGGTATCAGCTCAAACCTGCAGCACAAGTCCCGCCTTTGCCCCTAGCCATCCCTGCCCTCATCCTGCGGCACCGACAGGGGCAGCATGAGGTCCTGGCTGAATCTGCATTCAGAGCCCTGGACTCCTCATCTTGGGCCTCAGGAAGCCCAGCAAGCAGGGCAGTGTGATGAGTAGGACCCCAGACTCGATGGCTAGACCTGTCGGGGTCACAGCTGGACTTGGCACCTATTTGGGCCTCAGATTCCTCATCTTGCTATTTTATTGATCTATTTTTTTTTTGGCCGTGTCCATGACATACGGAAATTCCTGGGCCATTGATTGAACCCTTAGCACAGTGTGACCCAAACCGCAGCAGTGACAAATGCCAGATTCTCAACCCTCTGAGCCACAGAAGAACTCCATTTCCTCCTCTTTATTTATTTATTATTTTATTTTTTTATTAGGGCCGCGTCTGCGGCTTATGGAGGTTCCCAGGCTAGGGGTCAAATCGGAGCTACAGCTGCCAGCCTGTGCCACAGCTACAGCCACACCAGATCTAAGCCATGTCTGCGACCTACACCACAGCTTACGGCAACGCCGGATCATTAATCCACTGAGCAAGGCCAGGGATCGAACCTGCAACCTCATCGTTCCCAGTCTGATTTGTTAGCTGCTGCGCCATGACAGGAACTCCATTTCCTCCTCTTTAAAATGAGGATAATATGTACCTCTCAGGTTTGTTGTACAGATAAAATTTGAATTGTAAAGTGCTTAGAAGAGTATGTGATACTTGATATGCACTATATAGATGTTAGCAGTGACTGTTGTCATCACCGCAGTTGCCATTGGCCATGAAAATTGGAACCCATGTCCTGTCTCTCCTCTCATCTTTCTTACAGGGGCAGGTGGCACCAGCTCTTGTTCATGGTCTGATGATGACACTGAGAGATAGGATGGCGGGGGGGCGGGGCTCCCCTTCATTATCCCCCCCCATCCAAAGGCACGCCCCACCTCTGCTGCCTGGGGAGGAAGGCCAGCTGGGCCCTGGGCAGAAACTCCACTTCTAATTCATGAGTTTGAGGGTTTTCTCTGCTGGTTCTCCAGCTGGCAGCTGCTGCGGCCCTGGCCTGGATCAGACAGCGGCTCAGTGATTGCCTCGAGCCCTCCTTGTCAGTAGAGCCAAATGCTGGAGACGGGTGAGCACCCAGCGGAGGTGCTGCTTCCCCTGTCATCCGAGGCAGGGCCCCAGGAGGGGCCCTAATGGGATGAAACAGGAGCTGCTTCTTGAAGCACTTCATTGAGAACAAATCTCTGGACTTGACTGCTGTACTCGCTGGGCCTCCCAGAGTAGAGAGGGGGAAATCTTTCAAGAATGAAGGTGTGGAGTTGCTTCAGCTCAGCAGGTTAAGAACCCAACAGAGGGTCCTTGAGGATACAGGTTCGATCTCTGGCCTTGCACAGAGGGTTAAGGGTCTGGCATTGCTGCAAGCTGCGCATTGCTGACCCCTCTCCTGTGAACTTCCATATGCTGTGAGTGCAGCTGCAAAAAGCAAAAGCAAAAAAAAAAAAAAAAAAAAAGTGGGGGGGAAGGAAAGTGAATCTGAAGCAAAATTTTAAAAGGCCTGCACACCAGCCAAATTCCCTGCTGGGGTCCAAGTTTGTGTTAACAAGGAGTTCCTGGCCAAAAGGAAGCTGGGAAGGAGTTCCCGTTGTGGCTCAGCAGGTTAAGAAACTGACTACTATCCCTGAGGTTGCAGGTTTGATCCATGGCCTTGCTCAGTGGGTTAAGCATCCAGTGTTGTCTTGAGCTGTGGTATAAATTGCAGACATGTCTCGGATCTGGCGTGACTGTGGCTGTGGCTGGCAGCTGCAGCTCCAGTTAGATACATGTCCAATTAGATGCATGTTCAGCCCTAAAAAAAAAAAAGAAAACAAAAGGAAGCTGGCCATAAATGGCACCCAGGGAGCCCCTAGGGTCTGAGACGCTGGGCTGGAGGGTGCTGGCCACTCTTGGAGATGGGGGTCTGTGGGGACTGGCAGGCCTGGGAGACCCTGCTGTGAGCTGACCTCTTCACCCCCGGCCCCCGTTCCCCAGGGCCTGGCCTCTGTGTTCTCCAACCGAGCATCCAAGAAGTCGGCCCGCCGCGCTGAGAGCAACATGGGTGACGGCGTGGGCTACCGGAACCCCACGGAGGTGCAGATGAGCCAGCTGGTGCTGCCTTGCCACACCAACCAGCGCGGCGAGCTCAGCGTCGGGCAGCTGCTCAAGTGGATCGATGCCACGGCCTGCCTGTCTGGTGAGGCTGCGCTGGGCACAGCGGCCCTCCCTGTCCTGGCCCCGCACACCCAGAGGAGAGGCCTCAGTGATCAGAGATGGGCACTGTCCCCCGAGCGCTGCCCACCTCCCTCCTCCCAGCCTTCACTCGGGCTGCTCCACCTGCCTGCAGTGCCCTCTCCAAGTTCTCCGGGCTTAGCTGGCTACGGCCACCTTCTTCCCTGTCACCGCCGCCCCCCTCCCCACCGGAGCTCTGAGTGCTGGTCCTGTCCCCTGAGGCCCCTGCTTTGGGCCTGAAATGTGGCTGTAAGCAAAGCCCATGGCTGTCGGGCTTATTTAGCTCCCAACATTGAGTAGAGTTGAGTGGAGCTGAATTGAGCTCATTCCGTTGCCTTCAGTGCCCCAGTATTCTCCAGCTCATAGGAAGCTCACAGTCTGTTTGTTGGGGAGACAGACGCCCCCCACTGCCCCACACTGTTTGATGGGGGCTGGGAAAGGGAGATTGAAGAGGGGCTGTGAGAGCACAGACCAGTGGTCTTGAACCAGCCCCGGGAGGGGAGAGAAGGGATTTTCGGAGGCCTGAGGCACAGCAGCAGGGTCCTGAGGGTAAGAATGACTCTGGCCGGGGGACAAAGGCGGGAGAGGCTGAGTAGGCAGAGGTGCGGGCACCTGAGATAGGGAAGTAGAATAGCCTGGCACGGTCATGCGTTCCTGCAACAGCTGCTTATTGAGCATCTACTTCGTTCCAGACGGTGCCCCAGGGCACAGAGGTGAACAAAGGGGCAAAAATCCTTGCCCTCAAGTGACCAGCAGTCTAGCAGAAGAGAGAGACACTAGACAGACAACACTTCAATATGTAAAAGAGAGTCAGGGTGTCGTCTTGGGGAGGAAAGTCAAGGGGAGCGAGGGCACAGGCGGGGAGGCAGGCCTCAGCTAGGTAGTCGGATATTTGATCAGTTGCCTGGGCCACGGGGAGGCGGCTAACGCTCGGCTTTCTTCTCCTGACGCCAGCGGAGAGGCATGCCGGCTGCCCCTGCGTCACAGCCTCCATGGACGATATCTATTTTGAGCACACCATTAGGTAAGCCGCCCCTCCTGCCTCTCCTGGTCTCTCCCCCACGAGCCCGGGGCCCCTCCCCCGTCTCCTGCCTGGGCAGCCTGTGGGCTGCCTGGAACCCGACTCAGCTGACCCAGGTCCTTTGCCGATAGAGGGGGGCAGCCTCTGGGGGAGCAGTGACCCCTCTGCAAGGTCTCTGGGACCACGGGGCGGGTGGGGCGGGAGCTGCCCTGCGGTCAGGTGCCATGGGGTGGGCTCCCCCAGCCAGGTTTGGAGTTGGACGTGGCTGAGGCAGCATCGTAGGGTGCTCTGTGACTTTGCAGGGGAGTCAGGGTCTGTCTCTGGGCCTCGGTTTTCTTGTCTGCGAAATGGAAGAGGTGAGACAGTCGGCGAATGCCTTTCTGAGCTTGGACATACCCTGTGGGTCACGGGTCACTGGATTGTAGGGAGGTCCCCAGACAAGGTGCCTTGGCAGAGCCTGAGCCAGAATTGGGTCATTCAGCCTCTGCTCGCATACCTCCAGGGATGAGGAGCTCATTACCTCCTAGTTTTTGCTTTCGTCTTTTTAGTGTCCATGCTTATTAGAAGGCTTTTCATTACACTGTGCTGACCTGTGTCTCTGCACAGCTTTGCTGGGACCCAAGGACCATGCTGAACTCTTGGCCCAGGGACTGCATGCAGTGCTCTGGCTGCCAGGCCTGCTCCTGAGCTATCAGTGCCGGGGACATCAAGTGCCAAGGGCTTACTTGGGGCTTCCTGATGCCCTATGAGTTGTGGTTAATGAAGAAGCTGGGCAAGCGCCTATATTCATTTATTCAGTCATTCATCACTGCTGGCACCTTTTTTGGACCATGGCCCACCCTCCCTTTCGGGTTCACAAGGTCAACTGGAAGATAGTCCTTGTGCCCCAGGAGCTCCCGATCAGCCGGGAGGCAGATAAAGAAACACAATTTCAATTTAGAGGAGTAAGTTCTGTGCTAGTAATGATCTCTGACATATGGGTGCTTTCTAATAGTTTTTCTAAATATCTTTTATTTTTGGATCATTTTTGATTTACAAAAACACTGTAGATATACAGAGAGGTCCCATTTTCTTTTTTTTTTTTTGGTCATGCCCGTGGCCAAAAATTCCCAGGCCAGGAACTGAACCCGAGCCACAGCAGTGACCAAGCCAGATCCTTAACCCACTGAGCCATCAGGGAGCTACCAGATCCTCTATCACTAACATTTTACATTTGTTGGTACCTTTGTCACAATTAATGAACTGGTATTGACGCTTTGCTTGTAATACCTTTTTTTTTTTTTTAGGGCTGTACCCTCTGCATATGGAAGTTCCCAGTCTAGGGGTAAAATCGGAGCTACAGCTGCCGGCCTACACCACAGCCATGGCAACGCCAGATCCCAGCCACGACTGTGACCTACACCACAGCTCATGGCAACACCGGATCCTGAGTGAGGCCAAGGATCGAACCTGCATCTTCATGGATACTAATTGAGTTCGTTACCACTGAGCCACAAGGAGAACTCCTTTAATGCCTTTTTAATACATTAACTCACTTAATCTTCAGAACAACGCTGTGAGGTCCCGGCTTTTGGTAGCCTTATTTTACAGATGAGGAAATTGAGGTACAGAGAAGAGAAGTTAACTTGCTTAAGGTCACAGAGCTGGTGGAGAACCCAGGATATACTATCGGATAGGCAGTCTGGGTCCCAGAGCCCTCGCTCCTAAACAGCGGGCTACATGCCTATATGTCTGGGGGTGGGGATAGTGGCACAGAGAATAGTCAAGGGTGGCTTCCCGGAGGAGGTGTTTGAGCTGGTCCAGGATTGTATGTAGTGACAATTTGCAGGCCAGTGGGGCCAGCTCTGGGTCTCTGCTGCCAACACAGGATCTGGCACTCGAAGGAGCAAGGGATAGAGAAGGCTGGGGTGGGGCTGTGGGCATGATGGCTGGACCTGCTGCGGAGCCCAGAGGAGTGAGGGTGAACCTGGGCAGAGACGGGCGTGGGTGGGAGGGAAAGCCCGAGAGGATCCTGGGGGGCGGGCCTGGAGCATGGTGGGTGGCCAGGAAAGACCTAGCTGCACCAGAGGAAAACTGGGAAAGGTTTTTAATTTTTTTTTCTTCCATTTTTAGGGCCGCACCCACGGCATATGGAAGTTCTTGGGCTAGGGGTGGAATTGGAGCCGCAGCTGCCAGCCTACGCCGCAGCCTCAGCAACACTGGATCCAAGCGCATGTGACCTATGCTGCAGCTTTGCAGCAATGTTGGATCGTTAGCCCACTGAGCGAGGAAAAAGCCTGTAACCTCACGGACACTATGTCAGGTTCTTAACTTGCTAAGCCACAACAAGAACTCCTGGGGAAGGTTTTTGGGTTTGTTTTTGCTTTTGCCATTTAAAAATATTTCAAAATATATCTGTAAGAGTAAGAACATCCCTTTGACACCATTACCACGTCTAAAGAAAATGAACAATTTCTCCCTAACATCAAATATCCAATATCCAGTCAGCATTCAGTTGCCCATGCTATCTCATGAATTGTTGTTTTTTTTTTTCTTTTTGGTCTTTTTGTCTTTTCTAGGGCCACACCCGTGGCATATGGAGGTTCCCAGGCTAGGGGTCTAATTGGAGCTGTAGCCGCTGGCCTACACCACAGACACAACCATGTGGGATCCAAATCATGTCTGCGACCCTCACCACAGCTCATGGCAACACCAGATCCTTAACCTACTGAGCGAGGCCAGGGATCGAACCTGCAACCTCATGGTTCCTAGTCGGATTCATTAACCACTGAGCCACGAAGGGAACTCCATGAATTGTTTTTTTATTTTGTTTTGCTTTATAGTTATTTTTGTTGCTCAAGTCAGGATGCAAATAAGGTCGCAGTTGGCTGCTGTGTCCCGTCTTTTTCTAACCTGTAGGTCCTTCATCACCCCTAACACCCTCTCCCCCCACCCTCTCCTTATTCCTCGCCCTCTCTTTTTCCTTGAAGTTTATATGTTGAAGAAACCTGGTCGTTTGCTCTCTAGAATTCTCCATCACCTGGGTTTTGTTGTTAGCATCATTACAATGTCATTTAATGTGTTCTTCTGTCCCCTGAGAGTAAATTAGTCTTGGGGAAAGACTCGAACAAGGGTCAGATTTATTTATAGGAGCACCTGTGGAGGGGTGTTGGGAAACTAGGGCCTTGAAGGGGTTCCCAAGGAGGCTGGGCAGTGACTCTAGGGACAGAGCCAGTTTGGGCCTGAGCTGTGTAATGGAGGACAATCAGGAAGGAAAAGAAGCTCAGGAGTCCAGGTGGGTGACTCTTTGGCTTTAGGGGAGGTGGCTAAAGAGGATTGGGGGAGGGGAAGGGCCACAAGCTTCTCTCTCCCTCTCTCATTTCTTTTGGCTGCTCCCATGGCATGTGAAAATTCCCAGGCCAAAGGATTGAACCTGAGCCACAGCAGTGACCTGAGCTGCTGCAGTAACAACACTAGATCCTTAACCTACTGTGCCACAAGGGAACTCACTTTTTCCTTTTTTTTTTTTTTTTAACACTGCAAAAAATAGACTTTAAAATTTTTTTGGCCATGCCTGTGGCGTGCAGAAGGCCTCAGGCCGGAGACTGAACCCAGGCCATAGCAGTAACCCTACCCACAGCATGACAGTGCTGAGGCCTTAATAGATTGGCCATCAGGGAACTCCTAAACTTTTATATTTGTTGGGGGGGGAATCATGGAAGTTTTTTTTTCCCTAATTTTTTATTGCAAAAACTTTATAGAAAACTTTAATACTGCTGTTATCATCACCACTGAGATTCAGTAATTAACATTTTGCTAAATTTGCTTTATCTGAGTATGGATAAATATATTATACTTTGCAGACAGTGCATTTTTTACAACTTGAAGGTTTGTGGCAACCCTGCATCGAACAAATCTATTGATCCCATTTTTCTGACAGCATTGGCTCATTTAGGGTCTCTCTGTCACATTTTGGTAATTCTTACAATAGTTCAAGCTTTTTTTTTTCAAGCTTTTTCATTATTATTATATCCGTTACGGTGATCTGTGATCAGTGATCTTTGATGTTACCATTGCAAAAAGATTACAACTTGCTGCAGTCTCAGATGATGGCTAGCATTTTTTATCAAGAAAGTACCTTTTTTTTTGCCTTTTTGTCCTTTTATGGCCGCCCCCGCGGCATATGGAGGTTCCCAGGCTAGGGGTTGAATCAGAGCTGTAGCCTCTTGCCTATGCCACAGCCATAGCAATGCCAGATCCAAGCCGAGTCTGTAACCTACACCACAGCTCATGGCAATGCCAGATCCTTAACCCACTGAGTGAGGCCAGGGATCGAACCCGCAACCTCATGGTTCCTAGTCGAATTCGTTTCTACTGCACCACAACGGGAACTCCAAGAAAGTGTCTTTTAATTAAGGTATGTATATTGCTTTTTAGACATATTGCCATTGCACACTTAATACACTACAGTGTAGTGTAAACATACCTTTTATATGCATCAGGAAATCAAAAAACTTGTGTGACTCTCTTTATTGCAATATTTGCTTTATTGTGGTTGTAGGGAACTGAATCCGCAATATCACCATTGTATGAGCTATTTGTTTCTTGGTTTGTTTGTCTTTTTAGGGCCGCACCTGTGGCATGTGGAAGTTCCCGGCTAGGGGTTGAATTGGAGCTGCAGCTTCCGGCTAATGCCACAGCCACGGCAACACCAGATCCGAGCTGTGCCTGTGGCCTAAACCACAGCTCACAGCAGTGATGGATCCTTAACCCACTGAGTGAGGTCAGGGATCCGAACCCATGTCCTCCTGGATACTAGTCAGGTTCATTACCGCTGAGCCATAAGGGGAACTCCCTGTATGAACCATTTGAAAGTGAGTTGCTGATGTCATGATACTTCCTCGCTCCACATGTCGGCACACATCTTCTAAAAATGACAGTCCCCTCCACGACTATAAGAACCACTAAAAATAATAACAGAAACAAACAAGTCAATACAGGGTAGGCAAGGTGGGTCCTCCAGGGTATCTGATTGTCATCTGGACGTAGGAATCATTCTAGAGGGACAGCTGCAGCTGGCAAGAGCAGGGCTAGGTTAGGCAACAGAATTAGCCTAGAATCCCAGCTCTGTCCATTTTTAGCTGGGTGACCGCAGGCGAATGGCTTACCCTCTCTGCTGCTCAGTCCTCCCTAAACCTACCTGCCACACTTGTTCTGAGGTTCAAATGAGGTCGTGCACGGTGCCCGGCACATAGTAGATATCGTTTAAATGTTTTCCTCTCCCTTCCTGCCCTCTGTCTGTGGCATCTTGTGCTTAGTGAGTGTTGGGTAATCGTGGAATGAATGAAATCGGTAGACCACTATTTATGATGCCCTACTCTGTGGGGAGCAAAACAGATGTGATCCTTGTCCCAGGGGAGCTTAAGGATTGTGGGGAGGCAGAGGTCAGTCTGTTGGAAGAAGTGTTAGGAGGGGGACCTTATGGGGCTGCGGGAGGGCAGGGCGGGCTTTCCTTAGGAGGGACTGCCGAGTTGAGAGCAGAGAGAAGCTGAAGGCTTCACTGGACAAGGGGGAGCAGGGGAGGGGGAGATGAAGGGCCTCGCGCCTCTTCTCTTGTCCCGGCTTGCCCACCTATAACATGGGGTGCTGACACTATCTTGCTGGCCTGCCTTGAGGACTGGGTGACATCGTAGATGTGAATGTGCTTCTTACTCCATGGACATTCTCCTGCCTTCGGCAGAGGCCCTGCAAGTATCTGAGGCCCCCGTTCTCTCCCTTGGTCCCTTCTGCAAGGCTCACCTCCTGCTTTTCTCTCCTCAGTGTTGGACAAGTGGTGAATATCAAGGCCAAGGTGAACCGGGCCTTCAACTCCAGCATGGAGGTGAGTGGGTGGGTGGGGGCGTTTTCCTGTCTCTTCTTCATTCTCCGTCCCCAGCCCGGCCCACAGCACCCCGATGAGGCGGTGGAGTTCTGCAGCAGCTGGCAGGTTAGCGAGGATCCTAAGACCTACCTGCCCAACACCTGTAACCCTGAAGGGAAAGCTGAGGCCCAGGGAAGGGAAGGGATTTGCTCCAGGTCCCCAAGCCAGGTAGATGCCAGCGTGGGCCTTGACCTCAGTCCCCTGGGTCTCCACACCTGGTCTCAGACCCTCTCTTCAGCAGCCAGGTGGTCTCAGCAATGCAGGGAAGGCAGCCACTGGCTTGACCCTGGGGACAGTGGGCTGGAGCAGGGGGCGCACAGGACTTTGGTCCATTAGCCCACCTCCCTCAGCTTCTATCTCCCCATCTGTAAAATGGGAACATAAATCCTGTGCTGCAGGGTTGTTGAAGGATTAATGGGAGGACCCCTTGATGATACACAGGGCTTTCAGAGCCCTGGAGAGGGGCCTCTGTTTCCCACTTATGGACATCAGGCAACTTCACGCAGTTGGGCCAGCGGTCACTGAGGGACCACTGAGGGTGGGGGAGCAGAGTCCTAACTGTATCTCTTGGTACCCCATAAATGCTCAGAGACCTCCCCACCAAGAGGCCCCCGAGGTATCTGTTTTTCAATTTAGTCAATACCTTTTTTTTTTTTTTTTTTGCATTTTAGGGCCGTACTCACGGCATATGGAGGTTCCCAGGCTAGGGGTCTAATCGGAGCTGTAGCCGCCGGCCACAGTCACAGCCACAGCAACGTGGGATCCGAGCCGCATCTGCTACCGACACCACAGCTCGTGGCAACGCCGGATTCTTAACCCACTGAGCGATGCCAGGGTTCAAACCCGCAACCTCATGGTTCCTAGTTGGATTCGTTAACTGCTGTGTCATGACGGGAACTCCTAGCCAACACTTTGCTTCAAGCCCTTTCACAGACACAGTGTCATTTTGATTCTCCCAATAACCCTGTGAAGGTAGGTGTGATAATTCCCATTTTACAGACGAGAACACTGGGCCCAGAGAAGGGAAGTAACTTGCCCAAGCTTTCCTAGGGAGCCAGGGGCAGAATCAGAACCTACCCCAGGTCTCTGGCCCCCTGGACTTGGTAGATGATACAGAAAGAACTAGCAGAGGCCAGGCCCGGGATGGGACTGCCTGTCTCCAGCTGCGGGGTTGGTGAGCTCTATTTCCTCCCTCCTCACTCGTCCACCTTGCTCGTCTTCTCCAGGTGGGCATCCAGGTGGCCTCTGAGGACCTGTGCTCTGAGAAGCAGTGGAACGTTTGCAAGGCCTTGGCCACCTTTGTGGCCCAACGGGAGTTCTTGAAGGTAGGCGGCTACCCCTTGCCACCCAATGCTGCTGAGCCATCTGGGCGCCTGGGTTGGTGGAGGGGTGGGGGTGGGGGCAGGGCAGGGAACCCACAGCCCGCCAACCCCAGGCACCTCCTCCACCTCTCCCTGTGCACCTCATACGAGGATTGTCCAGATCTCTTCATTCCCTCCCGTGTCCTGCAGCAACACCCTCCATCCGCAGTGCCTTTGCCCAAGCCCCGGGCCGGGGAACACTGGAGGATGAAAATAATGTATCACTCAACACGGAGACAGGACGATCGGGACAGAGAGGGGACGAGACTTGTTACCATCCAGCAGCCCCAGTGGGGAGGTGGCCCCTGGAGGGACAGGGCTTTTGTGATATTTCAGGGAACGCGTCCTGAGCACCCCCACCCCCGCCCCCTGTCACAGGTGAAGCTGAAGCCGACCACACCGCGGACCGAGGAGGAAAAGATGGAGCACAGCGTGGCGGCCGAGCGCCGGCGCATGCGGCTGGTCTATGCGGACACCATCAAGGGCCTCCTGGCCAATTACGTCATTCAGGATGGTGAGTGGCTGTCGGTGGGGGCGCAGCTGGTGTCCTGCGTGCCTCCCACGTCCTGGCCCCCACTGGGCAGATGGGGGAAGAGTGTCCTTGGGATGTCCACCTGCTGGTGGCCTAGGGCTCGGACGGCCCTCTTGCCTCAGGGACCCTTCGGGAAAAGAGTGTTTGGCCCTCTCGCCCAGCTCCCTGGGAGCCGTGAAGATGGAGCTAGAATTATGGAAAACCCTTTGTCATCCATAAGACGCATTTGGGTCTCTAAGGAGTCAAGAAGGAAGGTAGTATTGTGCTTGGCCTTGAAGACCCTAAGGAGTTTTTATTTTCTGTTTTTATTAGGCAATAAATTATTTATTACGATAAGACGCTTGTGAGAGATGCAAGCCGGCAGGCAAGGAAGGAGGCTCTGCCTAGGACTTTTTAAAAAGGATATAGGAGTTCCCATTGTGGCTAAGCAGAAACTAACCCAGCTAGTATGGGTTAGTTTCAGGGATGTGGGTTCAATTCCTGGACTTGCCCCGTAGGTTAAGGGTCTGTATTGCTGTGAGCTGTGGTGTAGGTCACAGGCGTGGCTTGGATCTGGTGTTGCTGTGGCTGTGGTGGAGACGGGCAGATGTAGTTCCAATTTAACCCCTAGCCTGGGAACTTCTATATGCTGCAGGTATAGCCCTAAAAAACAAAATAAAAAATGAAAAGGATATAAATTATCACAACACTGTAAATCAACTCTAGTTCAATAAAACTTAAAAAAATGGGGAAAAAGCATATAAATAGGTAGCTAGATAGGTAGCTAGATAGACGGACATAGGTGTAGGGTAGAGATAGAATAAAAGCAGGGAGTTCCCAATGTGGCTCAGTAGTTAACAAATCCGACTAGGAACCATGAGGTTGCAGGTTCGATCCCTGGCATTGCTAAGTGGGTTAAGGATCCAGCATTGCTGTGAGCTGTGGTGTAGATTGCAGACGCGGCTTGGATCCCGCATTGCTGTGGCTGTGGCGTAGGCCGGCGGCTACAGCTCCGATTAGACCCCTAGCCTGGGAACCTCCATATGCCGCGGGTGCAGCTCTACATAAAGGCAAAAAGACGAAAAAAAAAAAGCAGGACTTTCTCTCCTACCCCAGAACCTGGCCCTCTCCAGATGTAGCTCCTGTTACCCATTGGGAGCCATCTTTCCAGAAGTATTCTCTGCATTTTTAAGCATCCTCCCTATTATTTTGCCCTCTCTTTTTACCCAGAAGTGAACACCCAGCACATACTGTTCTGCATCTTGCTCCTTTTCCCTTGAAAAGCGTATGATGGAGATTGTCCTGTACTAGCCCACAAAGATCTGCTTTGGACCGGCAGGGTTTTGACAGGTGGAGAGAGGAGGCGGGGTTTTCCTGACAGAGGTCACAGGCTGGGCAAAGGCCCAGAGGGGTGACCTTGGATTTGTTCATTGATCTCTAGAACATTAGAAGGTGGAGTCTTCCCTGAAACCTAAAGGGGACAATTTTAGGACAATCAGGGGGAGTTCAGCTGCCCAGAGTGGAGAGAAAGCAGACGGAAGTAGTGAACCCCAGTGAAAGCTGTGGGCTGTGCTCTGAATTCTGGGCTCTATTTATGCTGGGCCCCGAGGCCGTGGCTGGGAAGGCCCAGTTCTTCCTACCGTCAAGGCCCCCTGGAACCTTCCATCCCACTACAGCCCCTGTAGACCTCTCCCGTCTCGATGGCCCTTCTACCCAAGGGTCAGTCCAGATGCTTTAGCCTGGCATCCAGGCCTTGGCAGAGCCTCATCTAATGCTGTCTTTTTACTGCCTTGTGCTCCTGCTGGGCCAAGACCCTGTTGGTCCCTGTGACCGCCCTGCCTGTCCAGTCTCCCAACCTTGGCTCAGGCCTTCAACTGCCCCTCCTCCCTTCCTGTGGCATCTCTGAGCAGCTGGCAAGTCAAAGGAAATGCCACCTCTTTCACAGGCCCTCCATCACTCCTGACAGCTCTCTCTCCCCGGGAGATGGGAGATAACATGGCACCTCACTGGTGCTGAGCAAATAAAAGAATCTGGGTTGCGGGAGGGGGTTGTTCCCACTGTGGCTCAGCAGGTTAATAACCTGACATAGCTTCCGTGAGGATGTGGGTTCGATCCCTGGCCTCACTCAGTGGGTCAAGAATCTGGTGTTGCCGTGAGCTGCAGCATAGGTCACAGATGCGTCTTGGATCAGGCGTGACTGTGGCTGTGGCGTCGGGTGGCAGCCGCAGCTCCGACTCAGCCCCCTAGCCTGGGAACTTCTGTATGCTGCAGGTGCAGCACTAAAAAGCAAGAAAAAGCAAAGAATCTGGGTGGGGTGGAGTGGTGGTCGGCGGTCCTGGGCAACCCATGGGATTCTCTGCCCTTGGGCATCTTCTCACTTCCCCACCTCCCTCCTTCCTGGTCAGATCTGGAGAGCAGAGACTACAGCCGCATGGTGCCAGCCGAGAAGACCCGAGTGGAGAGTGTGGAGCTGGTCCTGCCCCCCCATGCTAATCACCAGGGCAATACCTTCGGGGGCCAGATCATGGCCTGGATGGAGAACGTGGCCACCATTGCAGCCAGGTGAGGGCAGAGCACTGCCTCTGTCCCCCCCCCCCCCCCCCCCCCCCCCCCCCGCCTCCTTCCCTTGGTCAGCTCCCTCTGGCAGAGAAACTCCAGTTTGGGGTTGGCATTCAAGGCTTCAGAAGCTCGGCTGTTCTGAGGGTAACTGGGGGCCTTCAGACCCAGAAAACCAGAGACAGATCGTTTTCTGTGGACTCACCATTCCTTCCCTGGTTCCTGTGACTGGCACGAGGTTCCCTGCTGGTTCCCTAGACTGGCACGAGGGCCTCTTCTTGCCCTGGCTCTGCCTGCTCACTTCCCGCATCTTACACTCCTTGCAGATCAAGCCATTTGCCTTTCTTCTTCTCATCCTCTATGCTCCCAGCCCCTGCTTTCGCTCCTGGCTCACCTCCCACCATGCCAACCTCACTATTCTTTGTCTGCTGAAATCCTGCCTGCCTCCTCCAGGAAGCCGCTTTGACTGTTCCCTTCTCCAAGAGCTGAAAATAATTCCTTCTTTCTCCTAGAACCTCTGTGCCTGTCCAGGGCTTGTTCTGCCCCAAATACCAGCGTTTTAAAAATAGTAACAATAACTGATATTCACTGACACTTTTTTTTTTTGGTCTTTTTAGGGGCCACACCTATAGCATATATGGAAGTTCCCAGGTGAGGGGTCACATCAGAGCTGTAGCTGCCAGCCTACACCCCAGCCACAGCAACTTGGGATCTGGGCTGAGTCTGTGACCTACACCACAGCTCACGGCAATGCCGGATCCTTAACCCACTGAGCAAGGCCAGGGATCGAACCCGCAACCTCATGGATACTAGTTGGGTTCATTATCGCCGAGCCACAACAGGAACTCCTGACTGACAGCGGGAACCCCTAATATATATTGTTCTTGAATCTGATGTGTGTGTAAAGTTACCTCCATGACTTTGTCCTTGCTGTTCCCTCTGTCAGGCATGCCTTCCCCCAACCCAGGCCCTCCTCAGCCAGGCGAATTCCTCCTCACCCTTTAGAGCCCAGCTCCAGCGGTTCCTCCTCTGTGTTTAACTGGTGGATACAGTGCATAAACAATGCCATTTTGCGTAACCCAGGCTGTGAGTGCAGTAAGATCTCAGAGGAGGGTCAGAGGGTGGCTAGTCAGGGAAGACTTCCTGGAGGAGGAGCACTTCACCTGGGCCTTGAATAATAAGTAGCTTTGGGTAAGGGGAGGGCTTCCAAGTAGTAGTAACAGCAGGTGCTAGGGTGTAAGGTTTGGAAGACAGGGGTTTACCCCAAGCCTTGCTTTGCCTTTTCTTCAGTCACCACAGATCAGCTTTTTCCCAGCTATGCACGTAGACCTCAGTATTCTCTTTTTTTTTTTTGCTTTTTTTAAGGGCCGTACCCACGGCATATGGAGGTTCCCAGGCTAGGGGCTGAATCGGAGCTGTAGCCGCTGGCCTACACAACAGCCACAGTAACGCCAGGTCTGAGCCGCGTCTGTGACCTATACCACAGCTCACGGCAACGCTGGATCCTTAACCCACTGAGCAAGGCCAGGGATTGAACCTGCAACCTCATGGTTCCTAGTTGGATTCTTTAACTGCTGTGCCATAATGGGAACTCCCAGACCTCAGTATTCTAAGCTGTGAGGTGGGACTTCAGTTCCTCTGGGCAGAACTGTCACCGGTTAGGTGGGAGCGGGTGGGCCAGCGGGCAGTGCTTGTGGTTCCGGGCTGGGTCTGCTGATGGAGGCAGAGGAAGAAGCCTGACCCAAGCCAGTGGCTGAAACACTGGGGGCTTTTGTCCTGTCTCCCTGACCCCGGCCTCGTCCAGCCGGCTGTGCCGTGCCCACCCGACGCTGAAGGCCATTGAGATGTTCCACTTCCGGGGCCCATCCCAGGTTGGGGATCGCCTGGTACTCAAGGCCATCGTGAACAACGCCTTCAAGCACAGGTGAGACGAAGCCCCCGGGGGCTGAGAGGTCTTCCTGACCTGAGAAGGGACCTTACTGCAAAACTGCAGGAACCATCTGCAGACGAGGCCCATGAGCTCTCAGTGCTGCCTGGCTGCTGGGTCCCTTCACCAGCACCAAGATTCTGCTCTGACGTTCCCTCCTCCCGGATCCCCAGCCCTGGGCCTGCCACTGTCAAGGTCATACCGTGTGCTCTGTGTGTTTATCTCTCTCCCTGGCTCCTGCCTCCAGTCCTGCCACTCTGTGGATGCTCAGGTCACAGGGCCACTTCTTGGCAGTGTTCCCTTGTCTTTCAAACCCTTTCCTACCCTTTTCCTAAAACAGCAATTAGTTCCCTGAGCTCTTACCTTTCTAATGAGTTCTGATACCCCCATGAGATCTTTCTTTATCTACTTATTTTTTTGCCTGTGCCTGTGGAACATGGAAGTTCCCAGGCCAGGCATTGAACCTGTCCCATGGCAGCAACCCAAGCCGCTGCAGTGACAACCCTGGATCCATAAGGCGTTGCACCACAGGAGAACTATCCCCCTCGTGAAAGCTTACTTTAAATATGCATCTTTTGGTGATTTCAAAGATTTGGTGATTTTCAGAGTTCCCTTTGTGGCTCAGTGGTTAACGAACCTGACTAGGATCCATGAGGATGCGGTTTCGGTCTTGGGCCTCACTCAGTGGGTTGGGGATCCGGCGTTGCTGTGAGCTGTGGTGTAGGTCACAGAAGCAGCTCGGATCCTGCATTGCTGTGGCTGTGGTATAGGCGGGCGGCTACAGCTCCGATTTGGCCCCTCACCTGGGAACTTCCCTATGCCGCAGGTGCGGCCCTAAAAAGATGGAAAAAAAATTAAGTTGACAGATATTCAAAAACAGCAGCAGCTGAGCTGTCAGGAGCACAGCTATTAGAGTACGGGTGAGTATGTGGGTAATGAACATTTTCTTTAATTAGGCTCTGCCCCTCCACCGTCTTGCTTATGTCCTTCCATAACCCTTTGCAGTTCATTAGGTATTTTGCATAGATTTTGTATAGATGTTTGTGCCCCACCCCCAGCTCTCAGCCCAAGAGGGCTCGGACTGGATAGGTTTATTCATTTCCGTGACCCCAGTAACTAGCATGGGGCCAGGCGTGCAGCAGGTGCCCTGTAAACGTTGAAAGGGAGTAGTTTTGTATTTCCTGCCTGTGGGATTCTGACCTCGGCTGCCGGAGGAATTGCAGGAGAGAGACTGAGAGAGAGAGAGAGAGAGAGAGAGAGAGAGAGTGTGTGTGTGTGTGTGTTTGTGTGTGTTTGTGTGTGTGTTGGGGAGGGGGTGGCCACGGGAAGGCCCGTCCAGCTGAGAGCAGCCCTCCCCGCCCTCAGCATGGAGGTGGGCGTGTGCGTGGAGGCCTACCGCCAGGAGGCTGAGACCCACCGGCGCCACATCAACAGCGCCTTCATGACCTTCGTGGTCCTGGACGCAGACGACCAGCCTCAGATACTGCCCTGGATTCGGCCTCAGCCTGGGGTGAGTGGGGACAGAGTCCTGCCCCCTCCCCCCTCCCTCTCTGCCCTGGGGGATGCTAGGACGGGGGGGGGGGGGACTTGGGCCCAGCCAGCTCCAAGGACGTTGGTGTGACCCCCGGGGATGCAAAGAAGGCACTCTGTGCTTCCTGGAAGAACTCAGGGACCACGCACGTGGGGCTGGCTCGTCACTGGGGGCTAAGAATTAGTCATGAGCCCGCAGAACTGTGAGAGTACTGGCTTTGGGGTCACACGTGGATTAGAACTCCACCTTGGCCGTGTTCTAGCGGGTGCCCTCGTCGAGTGTTCAGTCCCCATCTGTAAAGAGGGCAGCTCTGCAGTTCCAGCCTCGTGGGCTGTTGGGGAGGTCCTGACCCTGTGTCTGCCTCAGTGAGTGGCCACTGCTCTGACCATGTGATGGGAGAGCAAGGAGCGTAGGGTGACAGTCAGGGACCTGGATTCAAAGCTGGCTTTGAAAAAAAAAGTTTACTTATCTGGAGGTACTCTTGTGGTGCAGGGATTAAGGATCGAGCACTGCTGCAGCTGTGGCACAGGCCGCAACTGAGGCTCGTGTTTGATACCCGGCCCAGGAACTTCCACATCCTGTGGTTGTGGCAAAAAAAAAAAAAAAAAAAATCCCTTTTGCTTCCTCTCAGGCCCTGGCTTGCTTCCAGGGGCCAAGGAGAGTCGTTGCTTCTCTCTTGGAAGGTCCCTAGTGTCCTCCTCCCGGGGCGGACGGAGCATGGGCTGTGAGAACTCCCACTCGCAACTGGGCCTTAGGCTCGACCCGTGGGTGGTGGGTGGGTGAGGATCGGGGAGCCGGCGGACGATGGGACAGCGGACAGTTCACGAGGTGCCTTTCAGGCCTTTGCCATTGAACGTTGACGGGGAGGGAGACGTTAGAAGTAGTGGTTCAGAGGGTGGGCTCCGAGCCAGGCCATCTGGGTGCTCTTCTTGGCCCCGCTCCTTAACCTGTGACCTTGGGCGAGCCTTGGGTGTGACCTTGAGTGCCTTGGGTGAGGCACTTTCCGTGCCTCGGTTTCCTCCTCTGTAAAATCAAGATAGTACTAGTGCCAACCACAGAGGGCTCTCAAAGGCTTAGGTGACCTTTGGCATGGTGAATGAACACTTGAGAAGATGGCCCCGAGCAACCTCTCACTGAATATGGGTTCTTTGCCTTGTAAGTGCCCTTTGGGGATTCCCTCTGACGGAGGAGAAGCAGTGAGGGCAGGGGGTGCTCCCAGAGTCACTCAGAGAGTCTAAGTGGAAGCTGGGGCTGGAGCTCAGTGACCAGGCACCTACCTTCCTGTCCCGGCTGCCCCGGTGAGACCTGATCTCCACTTTAGGGCCGCAGGGTCTCCTTGGGCCCTTGGGCGGGCGGCAAACTGGTTGTCCCCCCCATACCACAGTGTGTCCCCGCTCCTCTCCCCAGGATGGTGAACGGCGGTACCGAGAGGCAAGTGTCAGGAAGAAGATCCGCCTGGACAGGCAAGCGGCGGCCGAGCGGTGGGAGGGGACACGGGTTCGGGGCTGGCTGTCTGCTCCCCGGCCCTGGGAACTTGCATTTCTTCAGTGCTGGCCCTGTGCTGGGTACTGGGCTGGGTCTTTCCACCCAGGCAGCCTCTCATCGTGGCCTCATTTACAGGGTGGTCTGATTGGCCCCTTAGGATCAGATGGCCACAGCCACACAAATAGAAATAGTCAGCAGAATGAAAATTTGAACCTGGCCAGAACTGGCCAATTAAAATCTTGTGTTCCTCCCATTGCCTCTGATGACCGTTTGGCAGATGAAGAAAGAAAGGCTCCGAGGCATTCCCTTGTGCGTCAGTGGGTTAAGGATCTGGCATTGTCATTTCAGTGGCTCAGGTCACTGCTGTGTCATGCGTTTGATCCCTGGCTGGGGAACCTCCCCATGCTACAGGGGTGGCCAAAAAAAACAGAAGAAGAAAGTCTCTTCTAGGAGATGCGATTGCTTAAGATGCAAATCCGGCTGTGAATGACTGTGCTGTGAAAGCACTTTGCAAACTTGAAAGTGCTGTGAAGTCACCAGGGGTCACCATCCGACGCTAATTAATAAGAAAAAAGTACGTTTGTGGAGGGTTTACCTTATGCCAAGTGCTGTTCTCCTGGTGATGACCCCAGGGGAGGCAGGTGTGACTACTGAGCCCATTTTAAGAGGACCCTGCAGTTCCCATCGTGGAGCAGCGGTTAATGAATCCGGCTAGGAACCATGAGGTTGTGGGTTCGATCCCTGGCCTTGCTCAGTGGGTTAAGGATCCGGTGTTGCCATGAGCTGTGGCGTAGGTCGCAGACGCTGCTTGGATCCCGCATTGCTGTGGCTGTGGCATAGGCTGGCGGCTGTAGCTCCGATTCAATCCCTAGCCTGGGAACCTCCATATGCCACGGGTGCGGCCCTAAAAATGCAAAGAAAAAAAAAAAGAGGACCCTGAGGCATAAGGGTGAAGTCACTTTATCCAGAGTAAAGTTGCTCAGCAAGCTTGGGGTGGGGGTGTCTGTGCCCTTCCCGCTGGCCGCCCTCGCCTCTGACAAGCTGCTGTTTCCTGTGTGCCCGTCCTGGCCGGACAGGAGTCCCTCCCGCCCCTCTCGGTTGAGCACAGGGCCTGGCACACAGCAAGCCTGCAGTGAGGCCTGTTGAAAGAGATGGGCCCCCGAGGGACCAAGGTTGTCATCTTCCCTCTCCCCCAGGAAGTACATCGTGTCCTGTAAGCAGGCGGAGATGCCGCTCTCTGTCCCCTGGGACCCTAGCAACCAGGTAAGGCCTCTGCTCTGAGAGGACGGCCCTCAAGCCCTCCCCTCTCGTGAGTGGGTTTGGAGGTGTAGGCCTGGAGGGTATGAAAAACCGCTGCCTCAAGACTGGTAGTTAGGAGTTCCCGTTGTGGCTCAGCAGGTTAAGAACCTGACTAGTATCCATGAGGGTGCGGGTTCGATCCCTGGCCTTGCTCAGTGGGTTAAGGATCTGACTTTGCTGTGAGCTGTGGTGTAGGTCACAGGCACGTCTCAGATCTGCATTGCTGTGGCTGTGGTGTAGGCCGGCATCTGTAGCTCCAATTTGACCCCTAGCCTGGGAACCTCCATATGCCATGGGTTCAGCCCTAAAAAAAAAAAAAAAAAAAGACTGGTCATTAGCCAAGGGCCTTTCTGTGTCCCTCTGTTTGGTTTGGCTGGAGGGGTCTGGAGGAGGGAGAGGAAGAGGGAGTCTGGCCAGGCCCGGGCCTCCTTTCCCGAAGCCCAGGCCTCCTTCTTTCACGTCCAATTCCTTCTCCCCACCCCGGAATCACCCAGCCAGGAGCCCGCAAGGAAGGGGAGAAGGTCAGGGCCCCTGTGTGCTCTGCGCAGGTGTACCTGAGCTACAACAACGTCTCCTCCCTGAAGATGCTCGTGGCCAAGGACAACTGGGTGCTGTCCTCGGAGATCAACCAGGTAGCGGTTCCATGCCCGCCGGCTCTCCTTCCTCCTCTGAGCAGCCAGAGGCGGCTGGCCTCAAGCCACCGAAACCCTCTAGAACCACCCCAGTCGAAGAGGGCTTCCTTAGAGGGAACTGGATGAGGCCATGAAACCAGCCCAGTTATAGAAACATACTCGCCCCCCATTCCCAGGGCCTAGAGTGGGGGTTCACCACTCTGTCTCCCCTCCTGCCCGCCTACCTTCCGGGGCCCCATCTCATCCTGCTGCCTGCCCGCTGCTTCCTCCCTCTCTCTGCTCCTTTACAGTGAGTTGCTGCAGGGGTGGGGCGGGGGGAGCGGGACTCGAGCTCTGCCACTTCTGTTGGAGTGCTAGGACGGTCACTTCCCACGGTGACGTTAAGGGGTTGGATGGGCTTCTGGCTCTGAGGGTCCATTCCACTGTTGCATCAGGCACTGCTTCTTTTTCTTCCTTTAAATTTTTTTCCCCCCACATGTAAAAAATCGAGGTATAATTTACGTTTAGTAGAATTTCCCCTCTTTAGTGTCTAATTCGACTAGATTTGAAAACATATGCAGTTAGAGCATCACTACCAGAATCGAGATACAGAACCGGGAGTTCCTGTCGTGGCGCAGTGGTTAACGAATCTGACTAGGAACCATGAAGTTGCGGGTCGATCCTTGGCATTGCTCTGTGGGTTAAGGATCTGGCATTTCCGTGAGCTGTGGTGTAGGTCACAGACGTGGCTCGGATCCTGCGTTGCTGTGGCTGCAGTGTAGGCCAGCGGCTACAGCTCCAATTAGACCCCTAGCCTGGGAACCTCCACATGCCGCGAGTGTGGCCCTAAAATGACAAAAGGCAAAAAAAAAAAAAAGATACAGAACCGGTCTGTTCCCCCCTCGCCCGCCCCTTCTCTCGTTCTCCATTGCGGCCACGCCTCTCCCCACCCCCGACCCCTGGAAACCACGAATCAGTTTCATGTCCCTTTAGTTTTGCCTATTTGAGAATGTCCAATACAGAGAAGCATACAGGATGCGTCCTTGGAACCTGACTTCTTTTCCTCGGCACAGCGCAGCCGAGACTCACTTGTGTCATCCAGCACTTGTTTGAGTTTGTTCCATCTCCTAGCAGAGTGCCGTTCCATCTGACCACAGTGTGCTTGTCTGTTCGGTCACTGCTTCGGACCGAGGCTTTCCTGTCCACTTGCGCTGCATCTCTCATTTTCACGGGCACGCAGCCAAGGCTCAGAGAGGTTGAGTCGCTTGTTCACAGTCACACAGCGGTCAGTGGCAGCCTCAAGCTTCCAGCCCCAGCCTCCAGTGTAGTCTTGAGGAGACGTGGGAACGAGGCCGCCCTCTGTCCCATGCAGTTCCGAGTGTACACTCTAGAGGACGACAGATTCCTCTCCTTCCACATGGAGATGCTTGTGCAAGTGGATGCAGCCCAGGCCTTCCTGCTGCTCTCCGACCTCCGGCGGAGGCCCGAGTGGGACAAGCACTACAGGTGAGGGCAGGTGGGGCTGCGGGTGGTGGTGGGGAGGTGGGCCCTAGGTGTCTCTTCTTGCCGAGCCATGCCCCAGTGTGCTCGGCTGCTGCTGGCCTTTAGCTGGGGGTGGTGGTGGTTACGTGTTAGGTGAGTGTCAGAGTCAAGGGTATCCTAAAGCCTTCAGGGAGGGGACTGAGCCTGGAATTGGAGGTGAGGGCTTAGGTTCAAGTCCTGTTCCTGACCCAACCAACTATGTGCCTGTGGGCAAGTCACATCCTTTCTGGGCCTCGGTTTCCCTCCTTCTATAGTGAGTACTTGGAGGTGTGGGCTGTGGATTTGCACCTAGAGATAGATCAGGGATCTTCAGACTCTGTTCTCCGCCTTCCCAGAGGAGGCTCCGGAACTGATTGGGGCAGGGGGTTGGGCTGGAAGGCTGAGGGGGTGGGTTTGACCTCCACCCCCATCCCCACCCCCGGATAACTCACAGAATTGTCAATTTGCTGAATTTACCAAGCTTGCCAGTTCTTTGAATGGATATGCCCATGAATATATTATTTTTGAATGTAGTCAGTTACTGAATATAAAGATATTATTCTTGTGAATACATTTGTTCCCCAGATTTACTGATTCTCCATGTGAACATATCCTTCTTGAATTTAGTCAAGGAAGAAAAAAGTGTTCTTAGAAAAATAGACAAAATTTCAGTCTTTAATATGGGAATGTTACGATCAAAGCTGTTATTTTTTTTTCTTTTCTTTCTTTTTGTCTTTTTAGGGCTGCACCCTCAGCATATGGAGGTTCCCAGGCTAGGGGTCTAATCGGAGCTGTAGCCGCCGGTCCATGCCACAGCCACAGCAACGCGGGATCTGAGCTGCGTCTGTGACCTACACCACAGCTCACGGCAACGCCGGATCCTTAACCCACTGAGCCAAGGCCAGGGATCATACTCGCGTGCTCGTGGATCCTAGTTGGGTTCGTCAACCGCTGAGCCATGACGGGAACTCCAAAGCTGTCATTTTTTCAAATCCCTTTAAAGTCACTTTCTGTTATGCCAACACCCTCCTTTGGAGGTTCTTTGATTATTTTTCCAATGGTTTATTAAGAGGAGCCTAGGAGTTCCCCCCTCTTTTTTTTATGTTGGGTCTTTTTATTTTATTTATTTAATAATGATTTTTATTTTTTCCATTATAGCTGGTGTACAGTGTTCTGTCAATTTTCTGCTGTACAGTAAGGTCACCCAGTTACACATACATGTATACATTCCTTTTCCTCACATTATCATGCTCCATCATAAGTGACTAGATATAGTTCCCAGTGCTATACAGCAGGATCTCATTGCTTGTCCATTCCAGATGCAAGAGTTTGAATCTATTAACCCCAAATTCCTAATCCATCCCACTCCCTTCCCCTGCCCCTTGGCAACCACAAGTCTGTTCTCCATGTCCATGATTTTCCTTTCTCTGGAAAGGTTCATTTACGCCTTATATTAGATTCCAGATATAAGTGATATCATATGTGATTTGTCTTTCTCTTTCTGACTTACATCACTTAGTATGAGAGTCTTTAGTTCCATCCATGTTGCTGCAAATGGCATTATTTTGTTCTTTTTTTATGGCTGAATAGTAGTCCATTGTGTATATATACCACATCTTCCTAATCCAATCATCTGTCGCTGGACATTTAGGTTGTTTCCATGTCTTGGCTGTCATGAATAGTGCTGCAATGAACATGCAGGTGCATGTGTCTTTTCCAAGGAAAGTTTTGTCCAGATATATGCCCAGGAGTGGGATTGCTGGGCCATATGGTAGTTCTATGCATAGTTTTCTAAGGTACCTCCATACTGTTTTCCATAGTGGTTGTGCCAATTTATATCCCCACCAGTAGTGCTGGAGGGTTCACTTTTCTCCACACCTCCTCCAGCATTTGTTATTTGTGGACTTAGTAATGATGGCCATTCTGACTGGTGTGAGGAGGTACCTCATAGCAGTTTTGATTTGCATTTCTCTAAAAATCAGTGATGTTGAGCATTTTTTCATGTGCTTGTTGGCCATCTGTATATCTTCTTTGGAGAAATGTCTATTCAGGTCCTTTGCCCATTTTTCAGTTGGGTTGTTGACATTTTTGCTGTTGAGTTGTATAAATTGTTTGTATATTTTAGAGATTAAACTCTTGTCAGTTGCATCGTTTGAAACTGTTTTCACATTCTATAAGTTGTCTTTTTGTTTTTTTTTTTAATGGTTTCCTTTACTGTGCAAAAGCTTGTCAGTTTGATTAGGTCTCATTGGTTTATTTTTGCTTTTATTTCTGTTGCTTTGGGAGACTGAACTGAGAAAACATTTGTAAGGCTGGTATCAGAGAATGTTTTGCCTATGTTCTCTTCTAAAAGTTTGATGGTGTCTTGTCTTACATTTCAGTCTTTAAGCCATTTTGAGTTTATTTTTGTGCATGGTGTGAGGGTGTGTTCCAGTTTCATTGATCTGCATGTGACTGTCCAGGTTTCCCAGCACCACTTCCTGAAAAGACTGTCTTTTCCCATTTTATATTCTTGCCTCGAAGATTAATTGACCGTAGGTGTCTGGGTTTATTTCTGAGCTCTCTATTCTGTTCCATTGGTCTGCATGTCTGTTTTGGTACCAGTACCACACTGTCTTGATTACTGTGGCTTTGTAAGATTGCCTGAAGTTTAGGAGAGTTATGCCTCCTGCTTGGTTTTTGTTCCTCAGGATTGCTTTGGTAATTCTGGGTCTTTTGTGGTTCCATATAAATTTTTGGATAGTTTGTTCTAGTTCTGTGAAAAATGTCATGGGTAATTTGGTAGGGATTTCATTGAATCTGTAGATTGCTCTGGGTAGTATGGCCATTTTTTTTTTCCAATTTTAAATAGTTTTATTTAAGACATTGCATTTTCCACTTAACAATACAGTGCTTATAAAGTGCAATGTTGTTTCCTTTCCCTGTGCATATTCCATATTCAAGTATCGGGAATGCCCAGTTATTTACTACAGCAGTTCAACTTCACAACTAAGTATGGCCATTTTTACAATATTAATTTTTCCAACCCAGGAGCATGGAATATCTTTCCATTTCTTTGAATCCTTTTTAATTTCCTTGATGAGCATATGTCTTTCACCTCCTTGGTCAGGTTTTATTCCCAGGTATTTGATTTTGCGGGGGGCAATTTTAAAAGGTATTGTATTTTTTTGTCTTTCTTTCTAGGGCTGCACCCACAGCATATGGAGGTTCCCAGGCTAGGGGTCTAATCAGAGCCATGGCTGCCAGCCTACACCACAGCCACAGCAACGTGGGATCTGAGCTGTGTCTGCGACTTATACCACAGCTCATGGCAACACCAGATCATTAACCCACTGAGCAAGGCCAGGGATCAAACCCACAACATCATGGTTCCTAGTCGGATTCGTTAACCACTGAGCCACGACGGGAACTCCAGGTATTGTATTTTTATATTCCTTTTCTAATATTTCATTGTTAGTATACAGAAATGAGACTGATTTCTGAATGTTAACCTTATATCCTGCTACTTTGCTGAATTTGTTGTCAGTTCAAACGGTTTTGGGGTTGAGTCCTTAGGGTTTTCTATATGTAGTATCGTGTCATCTGCATACAGTGACAGTTTTACCTCTTCTCTTCCTATTTGGATGCCTTTATTTCTTTTCTTTGTCTGACTGTTGTGGCTAGGACTTCTAATACTATGTTGAATAACAGTAGTGAGAGTGGGCATCCTTGTTCCAGATTTTAGCGGGAAAGCTTTCACCTTTTCTTTTTTTTGTATTTTTGTTTTTTCTAGGGCCGCACCTGTGGCATATGGAGGTTCCCAGGCTAGGGTATCTAATTGGAACTGTGGCCGCTGGCCTATGCCACAGCCACAGCAACGCCAGATCCAAGCCATATCTGCAACTCACACCACAGCTCACGGCAACGCCGGATCCTTAACCCAGTGAGCAAGGCCAGGGATCAAACCCACAACCTCATGGTTCCAGTTGGATTCACCAACCACTGAGCCACGACGGGAACTCCGCTTTCAGCTTTTCTCCATTGAGTATTATATTGGCTGTGGGTTTGTCGTAAATGGCTTTTATTATGTTAAAGTATGTTCCCTCTACACCCACTTTGATAAGAGTTTTGATCATGAATGGATGTTGGACTTTGTCAAATGCTTTTCCTGCATCTATTGAGATGATCATGTGTTTTTTGACTTTTGTAAATGTGGTGTATGATGTTGATTGATTTGCATATGTTGAACCATCCTTGTGAACCTGGGAGGAGTTCCCTTTTGGCACAGCAGGTTAAGGATCCAGTACTGTCACTGCAGCTGCTGTGGCACGGGTTTGATCCCTGGCCCAGGAACTTACACATGTTGCGGGCTCAGCCAAAAAAAAGAGGAACCTATATTCCTGAGTATATCCATAAGGAGGATCTGTGTATTTGGAAATTCAGTAAGCAGGTCATTTGGCAAGTTCATACTTGACATTGGCCTCCCACTGCCTACCTTCGTCTTTCTTCACAAAAGCATGTCTGTTTGTAGCTGTTTGTACATGGGCTTTCTGCCTGTGGTTTTGTAAAACGGGCTGTGTTGCTTTAAAAAGCCCTGGTCTGGGTGCCCCCAAGCCTGCTGGAAGGTGACTTTAGTGGTGGATGTTAGGGGAAGGAGGTAGGGCATGTAGTTGGAGGGCTTCTTGGAGGAGGGGGGCTGGTGTGAGCCTTGAAGCCCCCATCAGATCTTGATACTTGATGGAACTTGGCGGGGGGTGTCCTGAGGGGAAGGGGGTCCCTAGCAGCTCCTTCCTACTCTGACCACAGCCGCCCTGTTCCTGAGGCAGCAGCCAGGGTGTGGGGGAGAACGGGGAAAGGGTAGTGGGTCTGGACATGGCCGTTTCTGTGTGGATGTCCTTGCGTGGGTGCGTGTGTGTTGGTGTAAGCCTAGGTGTGTCTACCTGGGCACGTGTGTGCATTGTGCCTGGCCCTGGGCAGCACAGCTCCGGCGCCCAACAGCTTGAGCCCATCCAAGACCTGCTTCCTTATTCCGTAGCCATGGGCGATTTATTTCTCTGGGTATCAGCCCCTTCTCTATAAAGTGAGGACACTAAGAGTCCATCCACATGGGCTGTCGTTGGGTTAAGCGAGATGGATCCACAAAGCACTTAGAACAGTGCTGGGCACACGGTGGGCGCTCACTAAATATTAAGTACAGCTATTAAACCATCCCACATCTGTGTAGCGTGCACCCGTACAGACATGGACAGACACCCATGGGTCTGTGTGTGCATTGGTGGGTGTCTATGTATCTGCACGTGTGTGTGCCCACAGGTGTGCTTGTCTGTACATGTCTGAGTCTGCTCCCATGTCTGCATGTGTGTGTGCGCCCCTGTGTGTGCATTTGCGTGTGTACGTTCTGTGTGCCCGTGTATGTATGTGTCTACCTTGACCAGGCCTTCCTGCCCTCCTGCGGTCCCTGCTGAGTGGTGTTGGGGGTGAAGTGGCCCGCAGACACGGGAGGACCTGGGTCAGACCTGCTCCCACGCCAGGAGCTGGTGTGACTCCCATGGGCTCCTCACAGGAGCGTGGAGCTAGTGCAGCAGGTGGACGAGGACGATGCCATCTACCATGTTGTCAGCCCCCCCCTTGGTGACGACCCCAAGCCCCAGGACTTTGTGATCCTGGCCTCTCGGCGGAAGCCTTGTGACAACGGGTGCGTGCCTGCCTGCTGGAGTGGGAGGTGGGCAGGGCTCCTCTCCCCACGCCCCCCACCAAGGGAGGGGACATCAGCCCTCTGCTTCCTCTTGGCCATGGGGCCCCAGGGTAAAATTGGCTGCCACACTCTTACTGCGGATAGAATGGAGGCTGTGGGGACTACCCTCTAGGCGCTCATGCTCTGAGGCAGGGTGCTCTCTGCCCCTGCCGCAAACCAGGAACAGGCCATTTCTCATACAGCCAACTCCTTGGCCTCTAGCCTCTTGAGAGCCCCCGTGTTGGCTGAAGGGCGCTGAGGCTGCTGGAGAGACGGCATCTCTTGAAAATCCCAAAGCCTAGCTCGCTAAGCGTCTGCACGGGAGGCGCTTTTCCAGAAAATCCATGATGCGGGCACGCTGGCTCCTGGCAAATTCAGAGCTGCTAACCCACAGGCACCTCTTCTCTCCAGCTCGGCCTGGAGCTAGGCCCTCACCCTCTTCTGTGCCTCCTCCCTGCCCTTCCTCCTTTTTCAGGGACCCCTATGTCATTGCGCTGAGGTCAGTGACGCTGCCCACACACCGCGAGACGCCAGAGTACAGGCGCGGAGAGACCCTCTGCTCGGGCTTCTGCTTCTGGTGCGAGGGGGACCAGCTGACCAAGGTGAGGGTTGGTGTCCCCTTCCCCCCCGACCCCCCGATTCAGCCCAAAGCCACACCTGTGCCCAGAGCACAGTGCTGACTGCCCAGATACCAGAGCTGCGCACCCCTGCCCCCTAGCAGTCTCTTCCAGCTTGAAGGCACCAAAGAGTGACAGGGGCTGAAAATAAGCCTTCATTAAAGAAGCCCGAGGCCCCTGCAGGATTTTTTTTTTTTTTTTCCTCTTCAGAAAAAGCACTGCATACAGAGGGCAGAAGGTCTGGTTTCTCATTCCATTTCCTTCCTTCCTTCCATGCCCTTCTTGTCTGGGAAGGTTTTATATGGCTCTCAGGGTCCACAAAGCTCAGCAGGGCCGTCAGCAGGCGGGTTGGGGTAGCCCAGCTCTCCTTTCTCGGCTCACAGCAGCTCTAAGGGCCCTGAGACTCCCGGCAACAGTAGTTCGATAGTGTTTGCCAACTTAATACACTTAAACTGACAGCTTCTCAGGGCTATTCCTGGGCTTATTCAACTTGTGTGTGGCCCTAGAGCACTTTCATTTTAAAGGAACTCTGGGAGCTCCCTGACGGCTCAGCAGTTTAAGGATCTGGCTTGGGCATCGCTGTGGCGTGGGTACAGTTCCTGGGCCGGGAACTTCTGCATGCCACAGGCATGCCAAAAAAAATAAAAATAAAAACGGGTTCTAAGAGTTCCTGTTGTGGCTCAGTGGAAGCAAATCTGACTAGGAACCATGAGGGTGCAGGTTCGATTCCTGGCCTCACTCAGGGGGTTAAGGATCCAGCCTTGCCGTGAGCTGTGGTGTGGGTCGCAGACGTGGCTCGGGTCCCGCGTTGCTGTGGCTGTGGCGTAGGCCGGCAGCTACAGCTCCTGTTAGACCCTTAGCCTGGGAATCTCCATATGCTGCGGGGGCAGCTCTAAAAAGCAAAAACAAAAACAAAAAAAGCAGATTCTAGACTGGGCTCTAGAGACTCAGTCCCTGTCCTCCAGGGCTTCCTGGCTGACAGGGGAGACATGATGACAGTACAGTGTGTGGTAACAGAGGGAAGCCAGGGTCGTGAGCCCCCAGAGAGGGGTTCAGGTGAGATCAGCTGGAGGAGGTCACGCCTGCCAGCCACGCCACCTTCTGAGGCCCAGGTGCTGGCTCCCCCCACTGCCCTCCCAGCCCCTGAGTGTGGCTGCTTGTCCTGCAGGTGTCCTATTACAACCAGGCCACCCCGGGCTTTCTCAGCTACGTGACCACCAATGTGACCGGCCTGTCCTCTGAGTTCTACACCACCTTCAAGGCTTGCGAGCAGTTCCTCTTGGACAACTGGAACAATCTGGCCCCCAGCCTCCAGGCCCTCTAGGCACCTTCAGGGGCCACCTCATGCCCACTCCCACTCCATCCTGTTAGAGGACACACGCTGAAGAAAACAGAGGCATTTATTCCTTCCCGCCTCCCCCGTGGGAATCCTTGACCCAGAGGTCTGCCGCCCAGCACCCCTGGGTGGTCAGTTTCTGCCAACATCGGCCAGCAAGTCCACGCGGTAACTCTGGGGTAGCCTGTAGTAGACTCGGGTCCTGTCCGCAGCCCTGGCTGCCAGTAGCGCCGCCCGCACAGACGCATAGTTGCCCTGGCCAGGGCTGTGTTCCACCGTGACAGTGGCCCGGGGGGAGGCTGCCAGCAGCCTGGCCACGACCCCAGCTGTGCTCTGGCCCAGCGTCCCAGCTTGCAGCTGGAAGGACACAGGCTGCCAGAGGCCCTGGCACAACTCCAGCATATCTGTGACCAGCTGTTCCCTATAGCCACTGCCCAGCACTTCTGCCGGCCAGCCTGGTGCCACGGTCACGTGGGGGAAAACCTCAGCCACAGCTGTAAGCAGTTCCCTGCCAGTCATGTAGCCGGGGACCACAAAACTCCCGTGAGAGACTGCGGCCCCTACCCACACAGGCCTAAGCAGGTGGCCAAGGGCGGAGAGGTTGGCCAGTGTGGCCAGGGATGGCCGGAGGGCTGTGGGTGCTGCTATGTGCACGTGGACACCCCAGGATCCAGGGCGCATGGCCAACTGTCTCAGGCAGGACTCCAGCGTCAGGGCACGGCCGTCTGGGGCACGTACGATGGGCACGGGGTCCCCCGTTGCAGGTTCCTGAAGGCCAACGCTCAGCAGGATCATGCCTTCTCTGTCTGGAAGAGGCAGTGGATGCAACAGGGTCTAGGGTTTGGGTTATCACGGAGTGTCAAGGCCCTTGCTGAAGCTACAGGGGCAGCAGGGGCGTAGTGGGGTCTGTGGATCGGATCTGGGCTCCAAGTGGAAGGGCTGCTTTATAAATGTGCCTGGGCTCATCAGAGTGACACAAGAAGCCGCCAGCTCAGCTCTGAGCCTTGCCTGTGGCTCAACCCTCAGGACTGTGCCCACCTTTCCTGCAGAGCAATGTGACTGAGGGCTCACAGATGCTGGTCTAAAGGCCAGGAGCTGCACGCTCTAGACAGCACTCTTGACATCTCTGCTCCGCCCACCCCCCATCACAACCCTATTGCCATGGTAACAGAGACCTGCTGTGGCTTCCCCAGGCTCAGGAGCATAGGGGCTGCGGGCAGACCTTACCTGGGAGGTGCACTGTTGCCGTACTTCCATTGCCCTGGATGTCGGGAACCAGCCACTCCACGCTCACACCCTCCTCCCCTGGGAGCTGGAGAAGAGGGACCAGGCTGCCCCCAGTGTAGTAGGTTTGCTTTCGTGAGGTATTTGCTGTGGGACAAATTGCCAAGGTGTAGTGACCGCCTCACAGAGCACCTTCCATCACCTCACACCCTCTCTAAGCTTCACAGCAAGCCTCCAGGGAGCTGCAATTGCCCGTTCTGTAGAATACAGGTGACTTGCTGGAGATTCTATAGCCAGGGGGCAGAGCTGTTGGGATTAGAACCCAAGGGACCAGGTCTGTCTGGCCCCAAAGCTGGTATTCCTGACCTCACCCAGATGGCTCCCAAGGCAGGAATGTTGGGTCCAATGGGTCTCCTTTGGGTTGGTTTAACTAGAGTCTCTCCTAGGTTGGGAGTCAAGAGAGTGAGGGGTTTGGACAAGGGGACAGGTCGCTTCTGGATCATTAATTGCCAGGTACCCTGGAGGGGCCATTCTCTGAAATGCTGGAGTGGCCCTCAGAGCAACTATGATGCAAGGGGAAGCACACAGGATTTGGATTTTGCTGGTTTTGTTCTGAGCTGTGCCACGTTCAAGCTAAATGACTTTGTATAAATTACTTGACTTTTTTTTTTTTTTTTTTTTTGCTTTTTAGGGCTGCACCCATGGCATATGGAGGTTCCCAGGCTAAAGGCTGAATCGGAGCTGTAGCTGCCAGCCTATGCCACAGTCACAGCAAAGCCAGATCTGAGCCACATCTGCGACCTACACCACAGCTCATGGCAACACCAGATCCTTAACTCACTAAGCAAGGCCAGGGATCAGACCCGCCACCTCATGGTTCCTAGTCGGATTCGTTAATCGCTGCACCACAATGGGAACTCCCTACTTGACTGTTCTGAACCTCAGCTTCCCTGTCTATAAAATGGAATCCCTGCTTCCCGGATCTGTGATGCTTTGCATCCCGTCTTGGGGGCTGGCATACAACTAAATGATCCTTAAAGTGATTCCTTCTTCCTGTAGGCTAGGATTTTCCCCTTCCAAAGACCTGTCCTCACTAGGTCTGTTCCCATGTCCACTTAGTGCCACCTTGCCTAGATTCAGCCCCAGCCCACCCGCACCCTCCCCAGACGCCTCCCTACCGGCGAGCTGCTTGAACTGCGACAGGACCGGCTCGAAGATGTCGTAGTAGACTTGATGAACTGCGGTGTTGTCCCGGACGTAGAGGAGATCATCCACCGACAGAGGGTCCGAGGTGCTCTGCCACAGCGTCAGGCTGTACCTGGGGCCCGGGGAACTGGCTCAGTCCCCGCCTGGACCCGGCAGCCCTCAGCCCCACTCTTGTGCTCAGACCTGGACCCTTGCTGGGTGGGGGCAGGGGGGCACTACCCCCTTCCTCAGGGAGGGGAGATGGCCTGTGTTGCCTCCTCCCTTGGAGTGTGTATTTCTGGGTCCCCTTTTAGGAAGGAGATGAAGATAGAACAGACAGGGACCGGGGATGAGGCTCAAGGTCGGGAATGAAGAGGGGAAGGCTGAGGAAAGCGGTGCTAGGCAGCTTGGAGGTAGAGTGCGGGGGTGGGGGCAGAGTTCCTCCATCCTTTCAGAGCTGTCCTGGGGCAGAGGCTGCAGGAGCACTCTGTGCAGCCCCAGGTATCAGCTGGCTCCCACAGGAGGAAGCTGTGGGGGGCAAATTGTATCTCCACATAAACACTTCCCAACAGGTAGCGTTAGCTGCCTTAGGTGGTAGTGAGCTGCCTGTTTCTAGAGGTATACAAGCAGAAAGCAGGGAAGATGTAAAGGGTGTGTGCACCAGCAGAGGTTGGACCAGGTGATCGTTGAGACCCTCCTAGCCATAAGCACCTGAGTTCTTCCTGGGACATCAGTGTATGGGAGTGGGTCTGGAGGGAGTGGGAGCTGTGGCAGGGGCCTGGGAGGTCTCACCTCTCAGACTGGCCCAGCAGCCAGCTGAAGTGGGGCCAGGCAGCCCGCGCCATGACAGCCTGCACAGGAAAGGTGACCCTCTGTGGCAGTGCTCCCACCAGCTCCTGCATCTCCTCCACCATGGCTCGGGTGTACGTCCTATTCGGCAAATGGGGCAGGTAAAGGGTGGTCCAGCCTGGAGACAGGGTTATCTCAGGGTACTTCTCCTGGACCAAGTTCAGGAACCTGCGGAGAATCAGAGATGCTGATTTTTAGATCCCCTGCCTCATGTCCTGGGTTCCCATCATGGTGCCAAGAGGAGGCAGGGCCTGTTGCGTCTATGACCTAAGGTCGGAGTCCTAAAGAACAGAAGGGGCTTGCTCAAAGTCCTGCAGCAGGGCACGGACATTGGAGTCACGGAGGTCTGGATTTGGGTCCTGACTTTTGTGACCTCGGGTAGCTCACTCAACCTCTTTGATTCTCCTTTCAGGCAGCACAGGGGGGCTTCTTCAACACCCCCATGGACAGAGGGCATAAGCCAGAGCCCCAGGCATGGGGTCTGGGTTCTGCCCGCTGTGAGAGTCTCTGGACTTTCAGATTTTACTTTAAAATTTTATTCAAATTTTGCCCTGATGCAAATTTTAATAGGCAAGTAAAGTTACCCTCTCCCTCTTGCCGAACTATTGAGGAAAAGCACTCCAAGAAGATGAACCATAATTATCTTGGGCTACTGACTGTATTTTCAAATGACTGCTTTTCTAAAGGCACCTCAGTCTGAGCGTTAAGATAAATGTTGGCTAGATGGGTTGTTGGCTGGCTGGCTGGCGAGACGGGTGGATGGATGGATGGTAGAAGACCACGGGGGTTAGAATCAGAAAGGCCTGTCTGAGTCTCTGCTCTGCTGATCACTAGACTACTAGACTAGGCAGGTCATTTAGCTTCAGTGAGATAGTTCCTGCATTAATAAAAGAAATAATTTTACCTACCTCATCCTCATTGTAAAAGAGTTAAATGGTACGTTACAACTAGAGCCTGCAATGCATAATAAACATTCAACAGATTGAGCCTCAATCATTTTCAGCTTTCTTATCTGCAAAATAGGGTGAAAAAAAAAAATGCTCCTAACCTGCCCGGTGTTGCTATGTGAAGGTCAACTCGGATATATTCTCTCCTTCCATGTAGCCCTTTGTATACCAAGCACCTGGTGTATGTGAGGGCTCTTGGTGGCAGTGCTGGGATTTCGGGGGGGGGGGGGGGGGGCTCTGTGGAAGAATTCAGCACTTTATTTAGGCTTTTCTAGCAGGCCAAGTGCTGCCTGGGTAACTGGACTAGGCCCTGTTTGCCCTCCGGAGTCAACAGTGTATTAAGGGTGACACGCCTATAATCCAACAATGATATCCCAGTAAAATCAGGACTGCATTAGGAGAAGGTATGGGTTAGGGTCCTCAGCAACCTTGGATGTCAGTTTTGGGGCAGGTAATGACTGGGCAAAGGTTCATCAAGAAGTGGGGGAAAGGCATTTGAGGCAGAGGGAACAGCATGTGCTGAGGCTCAGAGGCCAGACTACGTATGTGGTGCGGCTGGAGGCAAACTCAGCAAAGGTTCCTTGAGCACCTGCTGTGCCCGATGTTGAAGGAAGAGGACTGGACACAGCTGGAACAGAGAGGCGAACACTCACTGTGTGGCATTGATCTCTACTGAGATGGGCACGTTGGGACCTCTCTGGATGTCGGCATTGATCCATACAGGCCTCCGAACTCTCCCCTCCTCTGTCAGCCGCCGCAGGAGGTCCAGGGAGGGGCCCACGGCCTTGATGCTCTTGAAGTCCAGTTTGATGCCTGTGGGAACAGGGACAGGGGCTGTTCCCTCTGCTCAAGGAAGAAGGAACCAGAAGATATGACTTCCTAAGGCAGAGAGAGCAGGTACGGTCTGGGGTAGGGGGGATGGGGGAGGGAAGACGGGGGCCAGATTCTGGCTGGATGTGAAGACGGGCTCTCAAATGGGCAGAGCTGACCCGGAGAGGAAGGACCTGCCTCTGCAGAGTGAGCTGCCATCCCCTGTCCCTGTGGGGAGGAAGCAGAGGACATAAGGCCTTGGGACTTGGAACTGGTGCAGGGGTTCTCAAGTTTCGGATGAAAAGGAACTGTGATTCTTGGACAGGCAGGCTCAGAGAGTCCCTAGCCACTGGATTCAGTAGGGAGGCCACTGGGCCTTTGAGAAGGGGTGTTTGAGTGGAAGAAGGACCCAGTGTGAACAGTGGCCCATCCTGTTGAGGGTGGTGAGAGGCTGAGGATGAAGGAACGGTAGGCGCTGAAGCTGAGGAGTTAGAGAAGGATGTTGAAAGCCAGGCCAAGGAGATCATACTTTGTCCTGAGGCCAATGCGGAGCCATGGAAGGTTAAAGTAGGAGAGTGACATGACAGTTGGCTTTTTTTTTTCTTTTTTGGCTTCCCTGAGGCATCCGGAGTTCCCGGGCCAGGAATCAGTTCCGAGCCGCAGTTGTAACCTAAGCCACAGCTGCAGCAATGCCAGATCCTTAACCCACTGTGCCAGCTTAGGGATCAGACCTGCATCCCAGGGCTCCAGAGACGCTGCCTATCCTGCTGCACCACAATGGGAACTCCCAACAGTTGGCATTTTTGAAAACTCACTCAAGTAGGGCCGAGTTTGGTGGCAGGAGGCCACTGAGGAAGGAGGTCCTGGAGAAAGAAGATGTGGCTGGGACTGGACCAGGGAGTAGGGGTCAGGGTTAGAATTGGCCGGCGCAGCAGCTCAGTGGGTGTGGCGGATGAGAGAGGCATTAGAGTGATGCCTGGATTCTGACTGCAATCGGCAAAGGGACACGGGAGAGGAAGCTGGAATTTGACTTTGAGCATGTTTTATCCAGTTCTGTGGATTCAGGGGAGAACGCCCTGAACAAGTTTGGCCCTTTGCAGCTTACTCTGCATCTTTACATCCCTCAGCTCACAATCTTCCATGAGCCCAGGCCTCTAGAGCAGTGTGGCTGGGAAGCCAAGGCCATGAGCAACTCCTGCCCGGGACTGGCCGTACCTCCTGTGGAGGGATCCTTGCACTTGTGGCCTGAGGACCAGAGAGCTGGGCAGCTGGGAGGGGCTGAGAGAGGTCCTTACCCTTCTGGGAGGAGGCCAGCACGGTCTCCAGCCACTGCTCCAGAGTGTTGTCACTGTAGATGGCTGGGGGGTGTGCCATGATGGGGACCCCTGTCTCGTTGACTGTGTGGAGCCCTTCCACCGTGACATCCGCCTCCAGGACCATGATGTCACCTGTGCAAGAGGACAAACTCCATCACGTTCCCTTTTTTAAAGCAGTTTTTCTTATCAAGGTATTACACATTTGTTATAAAACATTTGGAGAATACAGCAAAGCAGAGGGAAATATTCACTCATATTTCAATCAGTTCACTTTTTGATGTATTTTTTTTTTTTGCCTTTTAGGGCCACACCTGCAGCATATGGAGGTTCCCAGGCCAGGGGTCGAATCAGAGCTATAGCTGCCAGCCTACACCACAGCCACAGCCACAGCAACGCAGGATCCGAGCCATGCCTGTGACCTACACCACAGCTCACAGCAACACCAGATCATTAACCCACTGAGCAAGGCCCAGGATCAAACCCGCAACCTCATGGTTCCTAGTTGGATCCGTTTCCGCTGCGCCACGACGGGAACTCCTAGAAAAATTCTTGTTTTTTTTTTTTTTTTTTTGGTCTTTAACCTAGGGCCGCACCCACGGCATATGGAGGTTCCCAGGCTAGGGGTCTAACAGGAGCTGGAGCTGCCGGCCTTCGCCACAGCCACAGCAACGCAGGATCCGAGCCGCGTCTGGAACCTACACCCCAGCTCATGGCAACGCTGGATCCTTAACCCACTGAGCAAGGCCAGGGATCGAACCCGCAACCTCATGGTTCCTGGTCGGATTCGATAACCACTGAACCACGATGGGAACTCCTCCTCTAGAAAAATCCTTGACTCGAGTTGCCGCCAGAAGTGCATACGCTGGTCCACCCCTGGCACCCTTACGGCAGTGAGCACGGTTATTTTTGTCTTTTAAATGCAGACAGTTAACTCTGTCCGGTGGCTGTGGGATCCCTGCCCTGAGAGCTCCGGCCTGGGGGTAACTGAGGCCTCTCAGTCAAAAGCAGGCCTGGAAGGGCCAGCTGGGGTCTCCAGCTAAGGAGTGGAGTGGGGGTGGCTCTCAGCGCCTGCACCATTCCAGACAACTGGCGTCGGACGGGCCTCTTCTCCAGGTCTGCGCTCTCAGCCTCCTGACGGTCCCTCTCACCCCGTGGCCCACTGTCCTCTGAGTCCATTCTCCACAAACACTAGAGTGTGTGCTCCAGACACGCACTCATCATGTCGCATCTGTTAAAAAACAAATACAGCAGAATTCCCGGCGTGGCTCAGCGGAAACGAACCTGAGTAGCATCCATGAGGATGAAGTTTCAATCCCTGGCCTCGTTCAGTGGGTTAAGGATCCGGCGTTGCCGTGAGCTGTGGTGTAGTTTGCAGATGCAGCTCAGATCCTGCATTGCTATGGGGTAGGCCAGCGGCTACAGCTCCGATTTGACCCCCAGACTGGGAGCCTCCATATGCCTCCGGTGTGGCCCTAAAAAGACAAAACAAAACAGTGAGTTCCCGTTGTGGCTCAGCGTGTAAGAACCTGACCGGTATCCATGAGGTTGCAGGTTCCATCCCTGGCCTCGCTCAGTGGGTTAAGGGTCCTGAGTTGCCGTGGGCTGTGTAAATTGCAGATGCAGTTCGGATCCTGTGTAAATTGCAGATGCTGCGGCTGTGGTATAGGCTGGCAGCTGTAACTCTGAATTGATCCCTAGCCTGGGAACTTCCATATGCACAGGTGTGGCCCTAAAAAAAAAAAAGAAAGAAAAAGGTAGAATTTGAACCCACTTCTGTCTGCCTCCCAGACCTTTGCTCTGGCCCCTCCCCTCCACATGGGTATTCAGTCATGTTCAAGGTGACTTTGCCAGCCTAACCCTGGCCTACCCCTGGCTCCTGTCAGAGTCCCCACTCCAGCTGTGCACTGCCCTCCTCTCAGGGACCTACCCTAGGGACCTAGCAGGACCCCAGGGAGAAGCCTGGGCCTGGGTTCCTCCAGACCCCTGCAACTCTAAGGGTGCCTGTGTGCGCTCCATGCTATTGGGCACTGCCTGGCTGGCGTCCTCAGCTTTCTTCTGGGCCAAGGTCCTGGTCCCTTATCTGCTGCCCCAGGGCTGATCTGGAATGAGCCTGGGTTGGCAGAGGTCTCAGCCTTCCTTCAGCTTTATCTCCCAGATAAGGAGACTTACTCTCAGGCCTGGTTCCCTCAACAGGGAATGCTCTGTTGGGTTTTGTTTGTTTGCTTTTAGGGCCCCACCCATGGGATATGGAGTTGCCCGGGGCTAGGGGTCGAAATCAGAGCTGCAGCTGCCGGCCTACACCACAGCCACAGCAATGCAGCATCGGAGCCTTGCCTGTGGCCTACACTGAAGCTTGTGGCAACACCAGATCCTTAACTGAGTGAGGCCAGGAATAGAACCCATGGATAGGATACTAGTTGAGTTCTTAACCTGCTGAGCTACAACAGGAACTCAGTCCTCCGTATCACCCAGGTTTGTCCTTGGGCCTCCCAATCCTGAAACAGCTGCAGCCTGGCTCCACCCAGCCTGTGGTAGCCTCTCCTCTGATAACCAAGCCTGCCTCCTCCAGGAAGTCTTCCTTAAGACTCATTCATCCATTCCTTCAGCAAACTTCCCCAGACACTTAGACCCAGGCCCTCTGCTGGTGGCTCTGCAAGATTAAGAGCCAGGAATAAGACCCAGAGGCCTGGCACTTGGGTCTTGCTCTGATTCAGACCTGCTGTGTGACCTTGGACAAGATCCCCCCCCACCCCCCCACTCTGGATCCCAGTTGCCTAAAACTGAAGGATTTGGGTTGAGCCAACGGTCAAAGTGTGGTTTTGGGGCCAGCGGCATCAACGTCACCTGGGAACTTACTGGAAATACAAATTCTCAGCACCACCCCAGAACCAATGAATGTGAAACTCCAGAGGTGGGGCCTGTCATCTGAGTCTTCCAAAGCGTGCTCAGATTTGGAGGCCCTTCCTTTCATCTCGAAAAGTCCCTTCTTTAGAGTTTACAGGTGCATTATTTTTTTTTTTTATCTTTTTGCCTTAATTGGGCCTCACCCGCGGCATATGGAGGTTCCCAGGCTAGGGGTCTAATTGGACAGCCACAGCAACAAGGTATCCAAGGCGCATCTGCAACCTTCACCACAGCTCACGGCAACGCCGGATCCTTAACCCACTGAGCGAGGCCAGGGATTGAACCCACAACCTCTTGGTTCTTAGTAGGATTCGTTAACCACTGAGCCACGACGGGAACTCCTACAGGTGCATTCATAAACATCATTTAATGAACTTCCCCACAGTCCTGAAGAAGTGGTCTTCCCTGTTGAACTGGGCCAAGCAGAATGCGGTGGTTCAGAGCATAGGGGCCAACCACTAGGGGTTCTGATGTTGGCTTAGCCACTTTCTTTTTTTTTCGTTTTAGGGCTGCACCTGTAGCATATGGAATGTCCCAGGCTAGGGGTCAAATCGGACCTGCAGCTGCTGGCCTACACTACAGCAACACCTGATCCGAGCCTCAACTGCGACCTGCACCACAGCTCTGGGCAATGCCGGATCCTTAACCCACTAAGGGAGGCCAGGGATTGAACCCACTTCTTCATGGATACCAGTCAGGTTCATTACCACTGAGCCACAACAGAACTCCAGCTTAGCCACTTGCAAAACAGCATGACCTCAGGTAAGTCAGCTAACTTTTCCGAGCCTAACTTTTCCTTCTGTCAAACAGTACCCATAAGGCAGACTGCTTGTAATCCCAGGAGAATCCATGTGGAATGTGAGTGTCTCCACAGGGAGCAGTAGCTGACTGGTTGCCATAATCATTCTGAATCGGAAACTCAAAAGAGTTAGTTTGCTTGGGTTTTCACAGTTCGTTTTTGGTAGTGCTGGGACTCAAACACATCTTAGACTTCTAGGGCGAAGGGCTCCTCAGCAGGGAAGCCGTCACCTGACCACTCCTGGGAAGACAGACCTCAGACCAGACATCTCTGCACGACCTGAGCCAGTCGCTTAACCTCTTGAGCCCTGGTTTTCCCAAGTGCAGGATGGCAAGAACGCAGCGATTCCCACCCTCATGGCACGTCGGACGTAACGCCGTCTTAGTCCCACCTCTGCCCTCCCTCCTTCTCCTCTGCCCCTGCCCCGGCTGGTCCCAGTCCCGGCAACTGGACTTACTGCTGAGGGCTGCCTGCATCTCCTTCTGGCTGTTGGCAGCGTGGTACCAGGTGACCAGCAGGCCATCCCGCTGGCTGATCTGACCCAAGCTTAGCAGGTAGTCCATCATGTCTGCGTCGGGGCGGCAGGCTGCATCCTGCACACAGCCTGGAATCAAGGCCAAGGTTGCTTTGAGCATCAGTTCTAGAGTGTGCACGTCCCCACTAGCCCTCCCTGGGCCCCCAGGGCATGTCCTGCACGCCTCCGAGCAGAGAGACAGTGGATCCCGGAGTCTTCAGTGCTTCCAGAGGAGGACTGTGTGAGCTCCTAGGTACAAGGGGGCGCTGAACCAGCCTGGGGACTTTGGGAAGTTCACTGATAAGGGGCATTTAAGGCTGTGGTTGCCTAAAGGGACAGCCACCGGCCTGGTACAGATGTAGAGAAAGGGAACAGGGCGAGACAGGGAAGGAGGACTGTCATTAGGCCTTGGGCACCAGCAAAGGTGTTGTGTGTGTGCTGGGGACAGCAAACAAGGTCTGTGTTTAGAAAAATCTCCTTGGTGGAAGAGCAAGCATGGGCTGGCGAGAGGGCACAGGTGGCAGCTGCTGGGAGGGGGAAGGCCGCTGCAGGGGTCTGGTAGGAGATGGCCTGAGAGGTCAGGGTCAGCAGGCAGGGAGGGAGGGTGGGGATGGGAAGGAAGAAGCCTCGAGGCATGGGAGAATACAGGCATGAGGCTGGAGGGGAGGCGGCTGTTCCCAGGTCCCTTGTGGATGGAGGACGCTCTGCCGGGAGGGTGCAGGGACGAGCAGGTGTGGGCAGAAAGGCGAAGTTCAGAGGAGTTTGGGATGCCCCCGTGACCCTCCAAGAAGGAATGTTCTTGGGGGCACGGGAGGAAGGCAAGGAGTTAACGGGGTCAAGTCTTGGTGGGGTTGGTGATGGGACAGCTTTGGATGGAAGACTGTGTCTAGGTAGGGATGGGAGAGGAGGCCATCGGAGAGGCTGCTGGGGACAGAGCCTTGGTGGGGACAAGGAGAGAGGGCGGGAGGCGGGGGGAGACCTACCTGGCTGGGCGCGCTTCTGCAGCGTGAAACACAGGACCATCACGATGGCGAACCCCAGAGCCACACTGGCGCCGATAAGGGGCCACTTGGAGCACTGCTTCTTGCAGGCCATGATGACGCTTTCTGGGGAGTGTCTCTCAGGTCCTTGGGGTGCAGAGTCTGCTGAGGCTCTGACTGCTGGGGTCGGGTAGGAGGCAGGAGAACTGGGCAGCACCCAGTTCTCTCGGAGCCAGGCCGGCCCCGCAGGCCCGGACGCCCGTACATAAGACCGCTCCCGGGGCCCCTCCCACCTCCCCGCCCTCCGCCCTCCTCTTCCCTCTCTCCCAGGATCTTAACAGGTCAAGCAGAAAATGCTGCCACCCCCCAAAATGACCTTTGAGCACATTCAGAGGCAGCAGAGGAGGTTGGACGGAGCCCCCACCGGCGGCCGGTCTGCCCCGCCTGGGCGTTGAGAGACCTGGGACCTAGACTCAGCTTGACCTTGCTTTTCCTGAAGACGTGGAGCTTTTCGTCCCCTGCATGAAAGGAGGCAGCTAGACGCTCCTTCCCTCTTTCTGCCCTGCCCCAGGGAGTCACGAAGCTTGCATAAGTGTAGGTGACAAGGACGGATTAGAACACGAATTTGCTTTCCATCCCAGATAGGTTATCTCCCTGAGATGGAAACCAATAGGCCTGGGTTGCTGCAGGCCACTCCTGAGGCAGCGAGTCCACAAGGAAGGGGCTGAGTCACCACCTGGCACAGAGGTGTCCTAGGGGCCCCGGGGCGGGAGATGGGGGGTGGGGGAGGAAGGCAGAAGCTGTCCCTATTTCAGGGACCCTAGAGTTTAAATGAGTCCAAGCATCATCCATAATATGCACGGGGACTTGGGCTTACAGAGGTCCACAGAGCAACCCAGCAGGGCCCCTGATGACTGACCGTATGTGTGTGTGTGTGTAAGTGTCTAGAAGGAAGCGTGCTGCCCAGGTGGGCAGGTGGAAGTGAGGAGCAGGTGGCGAGTGTTGGTTCAGGCCTCCTGGAGTCGGCGAGGCTGTGAGTCACCTCCAAAGAGCTGCCCAGGAAGGAACTGGATATTGAGGTCTGGGGGTCTGGACCAAAGATAACGGGGTGAGCATCATTTCCTGCCCAAAGCAGGTGGAAGAGAGTGGAGGTAGACCTTGGGGACCACTGATCTTCGGGAATGGTGGGGAAGGAGGAATCAAACATAAAGGGACAGAATGGTGAGAGGCTGGGTAAGGGGTCCAGGGAGTGAAACTGAGCAGGACCTGTGGGTCTTCTGGGCACAAAAGACTTTCTGTGTCCCACCCCACCCCTTTCCTTGCCTGTAGGAAATAGGCTTCATTCAGTGACCTTCCCTGAGTTCCAAAGGGCAGGTTCAAACAGTTGCTAATCAGAGAAGGGAAGGGATGCAGAGACAGGGGAGGAGCAGTCAAGAAATAATAGCGCCTCAGCCTTGGGGCAGGTCCTGGTTCCTCCTCAAGGAATATGCGTAACAGTATCTTTGAGCTCTTCTGCAGGAAACTCCCAATTCATGGAAGATATTAACTACCTGATGAGGTATTCTTGATTCCAGAAAGAAAGTCATGATAAGGAGTTCAGGTTGAGTCTCACTGGGTTGCAAACTCCGCTAGTATCCAGGAGGCTGTGGGTTCCATGCCTGGCCTTGATTAGTGGGTTAAGATCCGGCATTGCGGTGAGCTGTGGTGTAGGTTGCAGATGAGGCTCGGATCTGGCATTGCTGTGACTGTGGTGTAGGCTGGCAGCTGTAGCTCCTGTTCAACCCCTAGCCTGGGAACTTTCAAATGCTGCTGGTGTGGCCCTAAAAAGAAAAGGAAAAGAAGGAAATAAATAAGAAGGGAGGGAGTTCCCATCGTGGCGCAGCGGTTAACGAATCCGATTAGGAACCATGAGGTTGTGGGTTTGATCCCTGGCCTTGCTCAGAGAGTTAAGGATCTGGCCCTGCTGTGAGCTGTGGTGTAGGTCAAAGATGTGGCTCGGATCCTGCATTGCTGTGGCTGTGGTGTAGCCTGACAGCTGTAGCTAAGATGTGCCCCCAGCCTGGGAACCTCCACATGCGCAGGTGCAGCCCTACAAAGCAAAAAAAGAAAAAAGGAAGAAGAAAAAGGAAAGAAGGAAGGAAGAAAGGAGAAAAAAAGACATGTGGAAGAAGGGCTTGCTCAGGGTGGGAAAGGTGCAATGGTTCTGGATCCCGCCAGGTAGGAAACAGGGGTGCTCTGAAGGACGCTGGGGAGGCGAGCAGGGCTGGATCATCCTGTAAAGGACTTGGCTCCAATCTGGAGGGTTTGGGGAGCCTTCACCTAGTGGGATAAGCAGGAGAGAGACATGCTCAGCTTTGCATATTGGAGAGTGATTCTGGAAGCTGGTATTGAGAAATGGTGGACTCCCTAGCACAGGGGCCACCTTAGCACACACACCCCCAAACACCACAGGGCCATGTGACCTCCCATGCCATCCCTCAGAACAACCGCAGGCCCACCGTGGTTTGGGGCCCAACCTCCATTGGGTTACCTCAATCCACACCTGCCTGTTACCTGAACTCTGGGCTCACCTCTCCTTGGAGTTGAAGGATTCCCTTTTTTTTTTCACTTGCAGCAGGTAAAGAGAACACTTAACTTTCCCAAAGCAGTGTCTCCAGGAATAGCCAAACTGCAGAAGTTTAAGCTCAGGGCACATGCATATTCATGCAGGGCTTTGAGCAGAGGAGAATTCAGCATAGAATTGGGGCAAAGGTCAACAGAGTCCAAGCTTTAGTTGATTCAAGTCATGAAGGTCAAGAAATGTCACAGTTGTGATTCCATCCTCCACCTGGGTGGGGGCCTTAGCTCCTGCAGAATTCAAAGATAAAGCGTCAGATTGTCATGTATACCACTTAAGGGGGAACTAGGACTCTGTGTTGTCATCCATGAACTGTTGCTTGACTGCTTTTCCTTTGTTCCTGCCTTCCCGCTCCTCCCTTTTGATCATTAATTGTTGAGACCTGCTCCAGGGTGTGCACTGGGGCCAGGTTTTGATCACAAAATGGCTTAGTCCAAAATGGCTTCTCTTATGTCAAGAAAGTCATGCCTGGTTCTCTTTCTTCTGGGTTCCACCACCCTATCTGCTTACACCCTGCACCCCGGTATATGGTAGAGAGAAAAACTAGAGGTTGTTAGGAAGCACCAACATTTCAGATGTGGAGCAGCGATCTTTAGAGCTGGTGCTGCAGAAACTCCTGCTCGCTGTGCCCTGAGAGCTTCTGTAAGTCAGTGTCTCCCCTCCCCCACTCTGACAATCCCATTGGACGGTGGGAAAATACAGCCTTGAATTACCTCAGGAAAGATGATTAATTGTTCCTGAATCCAGCTTGTGAACATTCAACATGCATTGGCTGAGGCCCCTGAGTCCTGGGGAGAGTCGACATGACCCTTCTTCTGAGGCATTTAGAATCCAGGTATAGGAGTTCCCTTCGTGGCTCAGCAGTTAACAATCCCCATTAGGATCCATGAGGTTTCCGGTTCGATTCCTGGCCTCGCTCAGTGGGTTAAGGATCCAGCATTGCAGTGAATCCAGGTGCAGTGTTAAGCCCATAGGCGCAGAGAGGCCACCCCTGACCAAGGCTAAGACATCTGGGAGGCTTCCTGGGGTAGGTGGCATTTAATCTGGACCTTGAAGAATGGGTAGGATCTCTGAGAAAATAAAACTTTCCCCTTATAAAAATGGTACCAAATTTTATATATATCTCAGGACGACTTCTCGCTATGGTGCGGTAGGATCTGGGGTGTCTCTGCTGTGCTAGAATGCAAGTTCGATTCCTGGCCCTGCACAGTGGGTTAAAGGATCCGGCTTTGCCACATCTGTAGCATTGTTCACACCATGGCTCAGAACTGATCCCAGGCCTGGAAACTTCATACGCTGTGGGGCAGCCAAAAACAAAACCAAAAACAAATATTGGGAACTTGGGAAATATGGAAAATGAAATTATCATTAAAATTTTTAATTTTAATTTTTGATATATTTTTTTCTTTTCTCCTTTAGGAAATGATCATTCTTTAAAAATAAACAAAGAGATGGAGTTCCCATCATGACTCAATGGAAATGAATCTGACTGGATTCCATGAGGACACAGGTTTGATCCCTGGCCTTGCTCAGTGAGTTAAGGATCGATCTGGCATTGCCGTGAGCTGTGGTGTAGGCTGCAGACGTGGCTCAGACCTGGAGTTTCTGTGGCTGTGGCTGTGGCTGGCAGGTACAGCTCCGATTTGAGCCCTAGTCTGGAAACCTCCATATGCCGTGGGTGTGGACCCAAAAAGCAAAAAAAAAAAAAAAGCAAAACAAAAGAAAAAACCACAAAAAGATTCACCAACTACTTATAACTGATTGTTTTCATTCTATTAGAGAACTTTCCAATCTTTTTTTCAAAGCACATTTATGGCTGGAATTTTTGTTTTGCTTTTTTGGTGGGTGTGTTTTCTATTGCTGCTGCAACAAATTATCACAAATCTTGTGGCTTAAACAGGACATTTTTAATTCTACAGTTCTGGAGGTCAGAAGTCTGAAATAGGTTTTGCAGGGCCAAAGTCAACATGCTGGTGTGGCTGAGCTCTTTTTGGAAGCTCAGAGGGAGAACTGTTTGCTGGCCCTTTCCAACTTCTAGAGTCTTCTAGAGCCTACGTCCCTTGCTTCCTGGCCTCGTTCGTGTATCTCCGCAGCAAGCAAGGCTGGGCCAAGCCTTCTGTTTGTTACCATCTCTGTCTTCCCTTCTTCTGCCTCCCTCGTCCACTTATCAGGTCTGCATTGAGTCCATGCAGATGATCCGGGATCAGCCTCCCACTTTAAGATCAGCTAGTTAGTAGCCTTAATCCTATCTGCAGGCTTAATTCCTTTACAGAGAAAGTAGCGTATTCACAGGTTCCAGGGCTTAGGATGTGCCTATCTTTGGGGAACCATTATTCTTGTGTGTGTGTGTGTGTGTGTGTGTGTGTGTGTGTGTGTGTGTGTATTCTCTAAAATTTATTTACAGTGAATAAGTTAAAAAGCAAAGTACAATCAGATTGTAAGCCTTAATCATATGCACATCAAACTGTCCAAGGAAACAATTCGGTTCCATTACGAACAGTTGCCTTCAAATGCACTTAAGACATAACAGTCTATCAAAAAGTATTTCAAACACACCAATAAAGTAAATATTATGTATATATGTCCACTAAAGCCCACCAATTTAAAGAGTGCTATGGCAACCCTTAAAACAACAAAGCTTTGAGTTCAAAATTGCTCATATTTTTTGTATTCAAATATTTTTTTTTTTTGGTCTTTTTGCCTTTTATCTAGAGACGCACCTGTGGCATATGGAGGTTCCCAGGCTAGGGGTCTAACAGGAACTATAGCTGCTGGCCTTCGCCACAGCCACAGCAACGTGGGATCTGAGCCACTTCTGCAACCTACACCACAGCTCACGGCAACGCCAGATCCTTAACCCACTGAGCAAGGCCAGGGATCGAACCGGCAACCTCATCGTTCTTAGTCGGATTCGTTAACCACTGAGCCACGAAGGGAACTCCTGTATTCAAATATTTTTAATGTTCTTTTAGTTGAAGAGTTTCAGAAAAATAGTAGTCATTTGCAAGTAGCAAATGAATAGGTGTCAGCCACCAGCTTAGTTATACGTGTCCAACAGGGGACTCGAACTTCGACAAAATAAATACACACAGCAGGGAACAAGGAACCATTATTCTACCTGTCACGGTGAGGCTTGGCTTTTTATTTTTATTTTTTCAAATTTATTTGTTTTTAGGAGTTCCCAATCAGCAGAAACGAATCTGACTAGGACCCGTGAAGTTGTGGGTTTGATCCCTGGCCTCGTTCAGTGGGTTAAGGATCCGGCTTTGCCATGAGCTGTGGTGTAGGTCGCAGACGTGGCTCGGATCTGGCGTTGCTGTGGCTGCACCCGCGGCGCATGGAAGTTCCCAGTCTAGGGGTCAAATAGGAGCTACAGCTGCCGGCCTACACCATAGCCACAGCAACTCGGGATCCGAACCTCATCTGCGACCTACACCACAGCTCATGGCAATGCCCGATCCTTAACCCACTGAGAGAGGCCAGGGATCGAACCTGCGTCCTGATGGATGCTAGTCAGGTTCACTAACCACTGAGCCATGACAGGAACACGAAGGTAATTTTCTTTTTCTTTTTGCCTTTTCTAGGGCCACACCCGTGGCATATGGAGGTTCCCAGGCTAGGGGTCTAACAGGAGCTGTAGCAGCCGGCCTTCGCCACAGCCACAGCCACGCGGGATCCAAGCCGCATCTGCAACCTACACCACAGCTCATGGCAATGCCGGATCCTTAACCGGCTGAGCAAGGCAAGGAATTGAACCCGTAACCTCATGGTTCCTAGTCGGATTCATCAACCACTGCGCCACAATGGGAACTCCTCTTTCTTTTTTTTTTTGTAATTTTCATTTTTAAGAGATGCATAAAATCTCATTCAATGGCTATTTCCATAGTTTAAGGAACCACTGCTTTCCATGTTGGATACTGGGTTGCTTACAATCTTTTTACTAATAAGCCAAAGCTCCAGTGAGCATCTCTGGCCACATTCCTGATTCTGTTCTTTTTTTTTTTTTTTTGTCTTTTTAGGGCCACACCCGCGGCATATGGATGTCCTCAGGCTAGGGGTCGAATCGGAGCTGTAGCCACCAGCTTATGCCACAGCCACAGCAATGCCAGATCCCAGCTGCGTCTGTGACCTACACCACAGCTCATGGCAACGCTGGATCCTTAACCCACTGAGCAAGGCCAGGGATCGAAACCTCAACCTCATGGTTCCTAGTCAGATTCGTTAACTGCTGCGCCACGACGGGAACTCCGTGATTCTGCTCTCAGACCATATCCTCAAAAGTAGAATTGCTTGGTCAAATGATAAGCATGTTTTTAAGGCTTTTGGAATCTGCTGTTAAAATTGCATTCCAAAAGATTTACTTCAACGATGCAGCTCTAGGGCTGGGTGGGGTTTCCACTGGAGGAGATGCGAAGAGGTAGGGCCATTTGAGCGTGACCCAAGGCTCAGAGTGAGAGAGAACAGGACACTCTAGGGGGACGGGGAGAAGGCTGATTGGTCATCAGCTCTGCGTGAGCATGCCATGGGGCCTAAGGCTGCAGGGCCGGAGGAGTCATGTTTCGCCAGTGATGGGAAGGTTTTTCGTTTTTGCTTTTTTCCTTTGGCCATACCCATGGCATGTGGAGGTTCCCAGGCCAGGGATCAAACCTGAGCCACAGCAGTGCTGTCACCAGATTCTTAACCTGCTGTGCCACCAGGGAACTCCAATGGGTAGGCTTTTTAAACAAGTTAATGACACTCTTTAGGTCTGTGCTCTGAGGATGAATCTGCTGTAATGGCAAACGAATCAGGGAAATGCTAACGGAAGTGGGGAACCCAGGGAAGAGGCTCTTGTTAGAAGCCCAGAGACGAGAGGAGATCTGAATTAGGTGCAGGCAGTAAGAATGGAAAGGGAAGGATACGCAGATATTTCCATCAAAGAGCTTTTGGACCTGGAAACTGCCATCACATGGTGGAGGGGGAGGAAGGAGGCAGAGGCCCTGCTGGTTTTCAGCCTGTCTCTGCAAGAATCAGAAAGTCTCGAGAGTTCCCGTCGTGGCACAGCAGTTAACGAATCCGACTAGGAACCATGAGGTTGAGGGTTCGATCCCTGGCCTCGCTCAGTGGGTTAAGGATCCGGCGTTGCCATGAGCTGTGGTGTAGGTTGCAGACGCGGCTTGGATCCCGCGTGGCTGTGGCTGTGGCGAAGGCCGGCGGCTACAGCTCCTGTTATACCCCTAGCCTGGGAACCTCCATATGCCATGAGTGCGGCCCTAAAATGACAAAAGACAAAAATAAATAAATAATAGAAGAAATAAGGAAGCTGGGAAGAGAAGCACAGCCTGCGGGAAGAAGATTCAGCCGGGACGTGCTGAGTGACAGGTCCTGTAAGTGGTGGGCTATGTGGGTAGTGACAAGTTGAGGCAGGAAGTGTGCGACTGGGGCTGTGTTAGACTCAGGCCGGGGATCTGTAGATCCACTCTTGGCTCTTCACTTGCCCTGTGCCGAGTTAAACCCCACAGGCCGCGTTCCCCAGCCTCCCTGGTCTCCTTCCAGCTGCTTCAGCCAGTGGGAGGCACTGGCAAGAGCGTGGCGGGTAGGAGAAGAGGGGAGGCAGCGTGTTTTGTCATCTTTCTCCCTCTGCCTCAGGGAGCGTGTCCAGCCATGAAAGGCTCCATCTTCCTGTGACTCCCACTCCCGCCGGGTGACCCAGGAACCTGGGCTCTCATATCCCTGCCTCCTGTCCTTTAAGCTTCTCGGTTCAGTGCTCACTGTGGAACCGATTCCCTCTGTTTCCAATACTTAGTGTGGTTTCTGGCTTTCCTGGTTAGACCCTGACTGATCCAGGAACCAACTGGATGAAGCCATAATGAAAGCAAGGCATATGGAAGAGGCCTCAAGTGAGAGAGAGGAGACCCAAGGCCAGAATCCGAGGGACACAAATGTAGGGAGTTGCAGGGAATGGGGACACTGAAAAGGACACAGGAGAGAAAGAATCTAGGGCAGGGAGAGAACCAGCAGAGTGAAGTGTCCCAGGGGCCAAGGATGGAGAAAGACTTAAAGTTTCAAGTCTGGAGTTCCCGTTGTGGCTCAGTGGTAACAAACTTGACTAGTATACATGAGGAAGTGGGTTCAATCCCTGGCCCCACTCAGTGGGTTACAGTTGTGGTGTTTCTGTGAGCTGTGGTGTAGTTCACAGAGGCAGGTCAGATCCCAAGTTGCTGTGGCTGTGGCTTAGGCTGACAGCTGCAGCTCTGATTTGACCCCCCGCCTGGGAACTGCCATATGCCTCAGGTGTGGCCCTTAAAAAGAAATGTCTTAAATCTTAAATCACATAGCAAGGGAGTTTCCATTGTGGAACCACACTAGTGTTAAATAGGCAGGTTCAATCCCTGGCCTCGCTCGGTGTGTTAAGGATTCAGCATTGTCACAAGCTGTGTGGCTTGGGTCCGGCTTGGCTGTGGTTGTGGCTGTGGCTGTGGCTGTGGCTGTGGCTGTGGTATAGGCCAGTAGCTGCATCTCTGATAAAACCCTTAGCTCGGGAACTTCCATATGCTGCAGGTGCAGCCCCTAAAAAAAAAAAAAAAAAAAAATTGTGTAGCAGATGCACCAGAGAAAGCAGAGAATGAAGATGGAGGACAAGTCTTTTTCAACAGAGCGATGTCCTCAGAGGCAAAGCCTCAGTGGAGAGCAGGTGGCAGAGATCAGATTGTTGAGGCACAGAGCATGGAGAGAGGCAGACGAGGCCAGAGTAAGTATAAGCCTCATTTCTTTTTTTTTCTTTTTTTTCATCTTTTTGCCTTTATGTAGAGCTGCACCCTCGGCATATGGAGGTTCCCAGGCTAGGGGTCTAACTGGAGCTGTAGTCGCCGGCCTACACCGCAGCCACAGCAACGCGGGATCCGAGCCGCATCTGCGACCTACACCACAGCTCGCAGCAACGCCAGATCCTTAACCCACTGAGCAAGGCCAGGGATTGAACCCGCGACCTCATGGTTCCAAGTCGGATTCTTTAACCACTGAGCCACGACGGGAACTCCTATAAGACTCATTTCTTTGGCAAATACTGAAGACCTTCGGTACCAGGTATGGACCAGGCCTCCAGCACCAGGCATGCCAAGAATCTAAGACATTGTTTCTGCTCTTAAAGAATTCTTGACGCATTCTCAGTTTAATGACGGAAATGATGAGGTAACCAGAAGTTTATGGCACACTGCCGTAAGGTTCTGAGCTGCGCTGCAAGAGCAGAGGAGAAAATCCTAAACCGGCTGTGGGGTGAGGCTCATGGCCGACTTTCTAGAGAAGATGCCCTGGGTTTTGACAGGTGAGTAGGAGTTCTGCTGATGAAACTGGGAGGAAGGGGGAGAAATTAGAATTCTGGATGGAAGGAGAGCATGAGAAAAGGTACAGAGGCAGGAAACATATGGTGAGTTTGGGGAAACCCTGTGTTGCTAAAGCAGAAATTGTGTAGGAGGAGATGGTAGGAAATTATACTGAGGAAGGATTCCGGTGTCTAATGAATTAGAAACGTCAGTGGGAGCCAGCAGGCAGTGGGATATTAACTTTGATGCACTAAAATAAAATAACAACCTAAAATCTACATAATGTGAAAATGTTTTTTTTTTTTTTTGGCCACGCCTGTAGCACGTGGAAGTTCCCAGGCCAGTGACTGACATCCCCCACCCCCACAGCAGCAACCAGAGCTGCTGCCCTGCCAACACCGTATCCTTAACCCGCTGCACCACAGAGGGAACTCCCAAAAATATTTTCGCGAATGAGGATAAAATAGTATTTCTTTTTATTTTTTTTTGGTCCTTTTAGGGCCGCACCAGCAGCATATGGAGGTTCCCGGGCTAGGGGTCAAATTGGAGCTGGAGCTACCAGCCTACACCACAGCCAGAGCGACCTACAGCACAGCTCACGGCAACAACGGAGCCTTAACCCACTGAGCGAGGCCAGGGATTGAACATGTGTCCTCATGGATGCTAGTCAGATTCATTAACCGTTGAGCCACGACGGGAACTCTGGTGAAACAGTTTTTTGAAAACAAAAAGTAGAAGAGCCTATCACTAATAAACTCTTATTAAGGAATTTATAAAGGCTATTCTTCAGGCAGAAGGAAATTGATCTCAGAGGGAAGGTTTGAGATTGGATGAAAAGCGATTTTTACTGAACCAAACTGGAATCCACTCACCCACCTGTGTGCAATAAAGCTACCTCCTGACACACAGGCTGTGGTGAAGAAACTGCAGCGTTTATTGCAGGGCGCCAGGCAGAGTTCAGGCAGCTAGTAAGTAAAAGACCTGAAGACGTGGTGGGAGTTGCCATCATGGTTCAGCGGGAACAAATCTGACTGGTATCCATGAGGACGTGGGTTTGATTCCTGGCCTCACTCAGTGGGTTAAGAAGACGTTGTTGCCCTGAGCTGTGGCGTAAGCTGGCAGCTGCGGCTCCAATTCGACCCCTAGCCTGGGAACATTCATATGCCTCTGGTGTGGCCCTAAAAAGACAAGATAAGTAAACAAAGACAGGGTGAAGCAGATGGGTTGTGGGGCGCCTGGTCAGCTTGTGGACATTCTTCTGATTGGTTGGTGGCGAGGTCATCAGGAGTCAATATCAGACTTCTTGTTGCAAAAGGTATGGGATCCGCGTGCTTGAGGGCAGCGTATGTTAACTTCTTCCACCTGGTGGGGGTTTTAGCCTCTGTAGCTCAAAGGGTATGGCTCAGAATATTATCTATAGCCCTCGAGGAGGAACTAAAGGTCCTTGACTTTGTTTAATGGCTAATCTTATTATTTTGTCTTGCTTGACTGTTTTCCTTTTCTTCTGCATTTTCTCACTTCTCTGATTAAATGTATTCGTTGGAACTCAGGGAAGGCCTAGGAGGCTAAAGTTTTGCTGCAAACAAGAGACAGGTGGAGGACACAGGGGGGGAGTTTCTTCCCCCAGAAGCCCATGTGCTCTTACTCTGTTATGTGGTCAGCCGAAATATCAGTGAGATATTGGTTAAACTGAAACAAACTCTCATTGTGTAAAACAATGTTGTTTAATTGATTGGAGTTAAAAAACAGAACAGAACCAATATATAGGATAACAACAGTATATTAGTTGACTGATTAGCATTAATTCTTCTAAGGTCCTTGTATTTTTCTTTTGAGTTTTCTGAAGGAGGATAATAGCGTTGCTTCATTCTAGATTTTTCTATGTAAAGTATGCATGTTAAAATGGCTAGAGTAGGAGTTCCCACTGTGGTTCAGCGGGTTCAGAATCTGACTAATATCCATGAGGATGTGGGTTAGATCCCTGGCCTTGCTCAGTGGGTTAAAGGGTTCGGTGTTGCTGCAAGCTGTGGTGTAGATCACAGATGCGGCTTGGATCTGACTTTGCTGTGGCTGGGGTGTAGGCTGGTGGCCATGGCTCTGATTCAACCCCTAACCTGGGAACCTCCAAATGCTGCAGGTGTGGCCCCAAAAGGACAAAAAAAAAGGGCGGTGGACTAGAGTAGGAATTCCCTCCTGACTCAGTAGGTTAAGGATCCCGTGTTTTCAATGCAGTGCCCCTTGTTATAGCTGTGGCTAGGGTTTGTTCCCTGGCTCAGGAACTTCTGCAGGTCGTGGGTGAGGCAGAAAAAAAGAAAAGGGGGAAAAAGGAGCAAGAAAAGGAAGGCAAATAATCCTAAAGAAAGGACAAAAAGAGAAACATAAGATTAAAAAGGAGAAATTCAGCGGGTCCCAGCAGCTCTGGCGGCAGCGGCTCGGCAGCCCAGCCTCGCACACGCACCTGCCTGCCCCGCAGTCACTATGCCCAAGAGGAAGGTCAGCTCCGCCGAGGGAGCGGCCAAGGAGGAGCCCAAGAGGAGATAGGCGAGGTTGTCAACTAAACCCGCTCCTGCAAAAGTGCAAACGAAGCCAAAAAAGACCGCAGGAAAGGATAAATCTTCAGACAAAAAAGTACAAACGGAAGGGAAAAGGGGAGCAAAGGGAAAACAGGCCGAAGTGACTAACCACGAGACTAAAGAAATCTGCCTGCAGAAAACGGAGAAACTAAAAACGAGGAGAAGCCAGCCTCTGATGAGGCAGGAGAGAAAGAAGCCAAGTCTGACTAACACCACCCGCCCCGTCCTGTCAGTGGTCCCTGTCTCCCTTCCTGTACAATCCAGAGGAATATTTTTATCAACTCTTTTGTAAATGCAAGGTTTTTAGTAGCTCTAGAAACATTTTTAAGAAGGAGGGAATCCCACTTCATCCCATTTTTTAAGTGCAACTTCTTTTTTTTTTTAAGAGGTGAAATCATTTGCTGGTTGTTTATTTTTGGTACAACCAGAACATAGTGGGATATTGAATATGGGAGGCTTTGATTGTCTTGGGTGCCAGCTTAACATTCCATAGATGGGGTGGCTTTTATATCCTATAATACAAAGCGTACTAAATGGCAGTTTGGAGTCTGTTGTGTATTTACCGTCTTGAACACTTGAAATTACTTCTCTTCCCATGTTGTTTTTGGTAGAACTGTTGCCTAAAGCAGACCACTCCTTGGTCTTGGCTCTCCTTGTCAGAATTTTGTGCACTCTGTAACACCTTTGTTCGTGGTAGTCCAGTTTTCCTAGTAATTTTGTTAATGTGCTGAGAACGTAGTGTATGCGATATTAAATTGTGAATTAGTGGGGCTTATAACAGCATATCAACATTTGAAGATACTGGTACTTGATACCCTGTTAAGGAAAATTTGCCTCCAAATTTCACTGGAATAACTGTTGAGAAAATAATCACAGCTATATGATTTTTTTTAGATTTTTGGTACGTATGTTAAGAATTGTGTACAAATTAAAATGTCTGTGTACTGATCCTCAAAACCAATACAATCTCAGTTATGAAAGAAAAATAAATAAATAAAAAGAAGAAATTCTACTTCTGATATTGGCCAGGTAGCTCCTATGAGACCATCTCTCCTAGAGGTAACAATTACGAACTCTGGACACAATATGAAGAACAACTACCTGAAGTTGATGGAAAGAGATTGGAGGCAGGAAGAGACCAGAGGGAGCCAACGCTGAGAAGAAGGACCAACTACTGTGTGCAAAAATATGTAAAATCTTACAAACTTAATATTGAGCCGAGAAGCCAGCAGCAGAAGAGTCTGTGCTGTATAATTCCATTTATATGGAGAAAAAGGCAAGTCTAAACAGTACTGTTAGAAGTCAGGATGGTGGTTGCCCTTGGTTGGGGGGATAGTGACTGGGGGTTCCTGGGGGTCCTGGGAGGTTCCATTTCTAGATCTGGGTGCCAGCGGGTGTTCACTCCATGAAGACTGATCAAAATTGACATGGTATGTGTGATTTTCTGTATGTATACATACATTTAACAAATTAAAAAGGGAGCAGAGGAGTTCCCGTCGTGGCTCAGTGGTTAACGAATCCGACTAGGAACCGTGAGGTTGCGGGTTCGATCCCTGGCCTTGCTCAGTGGGTTAAGGATCCGGCGTTGCCGTGAGCTGTGGTGTAGGTTGCAGACGCGGCTCAGATCCCACGTTGCTGTGGCTGTGGCGAAGGCCGGCAGCTACAGCTCCTGTTAGACCCCTAGCCTGGGAACCTCCATATGCCGTGTGTGCGGCCCTAGATAAGGCAAAAAAAGACAAAAAAAAAAAAGGAAAAGGGAGCAGAAACAAGGTGGAATGGCAGGCAGAGACAGACTGTAAAGGGGCCTTGATGCCAGACCGAGGAGTGTGGACCTGACCTTGTGGGCAGTGGGAGGTGTTAAGGGGAAAATGAGCTGTCAGGGCTGGTTCCTAGCTGCAGGATGGAGGTGGCTGGCAGAGGCGGGAGCCTGCCCTGCAGGACATTATTGAGAAGACTGATCAGAATCTGGGCTTCTGAAGAGGACCTGACCCAGCATGAAAAGCATGGAGTTGAAGGGACTGGATGGATCCAGAGACCGGAGAACTTGGTGGGTGACTGGGTGCATGAGGAGGAGTCAAAAAGTGTTCCTATCAGAGTTCCCGCTGTGGCATGGTGGTTAGGGATATGGCATTGTTGCAGCTGTGCACAGGTCACAGCTGTGGCTCGGATTTGATATGCCACGGGTGCAGCCATAAGAAAAAGGAGGAGTTCTTGTCGTTGCAGCTAAAGAGTGAGTGAGGGGCTGCGAGGACAGAAGCGAGTTTCCTGGGAGGTATTTTACTGAGAGGCTGCCTTGGGAGGCCAAGGAAAGAAATGGGTGGAGGTGCAGCTCCAGATACAGGTGCCTAAGCAGTAGAGGGAGCGACAGGTGCGGGGCCAGGAGCAGGACCAAGGGGCTGGGGGTGGAGCATGAAAGGCAAGATCCCAGGTGGACAGAGGGAATCCCCGGGTGGGGACTGCTTGTGACCAGGCAGGTTTCTGGGTCACAGAGCTCAAAACCTCACATGATGTACACAAACTATCCTGGGATTAAATGATCTGGGTAAGCAAGCATACAGCTGAGCGGATGGTTCCACTACTGTTTCGCAGTCACTGGTTATCTTGATTAGCGTAGTTATTGCTCATGTTAAACAGCTTTTCTTTTTTTTTTCAGAGCATTATTTATTTATTTATTTTCTTAATGGATTTTATTTCAATTATAGGTGTACATAAATCATCACAAGTCAGTTTTACAGATTTTGTATCCCAAACCCACAGTGCATCCCCCCACCCCCCAGATTGTCTTATTTGAAAAAACCAAGGTTTTCCAAAGTCTGTGAGTCATTGTCTGTTCTGCAAAGAGGTTCATTGTGTCTTTTTAGTTTCCACATGTAAGCGGTAGCATTGGGTGTTGCTAATTGTCTGACTGGTTTCACTTCGCATGATAATTTCTAGGTCCATCCATGTTGCTATAAATGTTGGTAATTTGTTCCTTTTAATGGCTGAGTAACATTCCATTGTGTGTATGTACCATATCTTCCCTATCCACTCCTCTGTTGATGGGCATTTAGGTTGTTTCCATGACCTGGCTATTGCATAGAGTGCTGCAATGAACACTGGAGTACATGTGTCTTTTCGAGTCATGGTTTCCTCTGGATAAATGCCCAGGAGTGGGATTACTGGATCAAATGGTAATTCTGAGTTTTCTGAGGAATTTCCATACTGTTTTCCACAGTGGCTGCACCAATTTGCATTCCCACCAGCAGTGTAATAGGGATCCTTTTTCTCCACACCCTCTCCAGTACTTATTGTTTGTAAGATTTCTTGATGATGGCCATTCTGGCTGGTGTAAGGTGGTACCTCATAGTGGTTTTGCTTTGCATTTCTCTAATGAGGAGCGATGTTGAACATCTTTTCATGCGTTTATTTGCCATCTGCATGTCTTCTTTGGAGAATTGTCTGCCTAGATCCTCTGCCCATTTTTTGATGGGGTTGTTTGTTTCTTTGGTGTTGAGCTGTAGGTGCAAACAGCTTTTCTTTAGGAAGAAAATGTCTTCATTTCCTTATCACAGAATCCAGATTTCAGGGAGTTCCTGTTGTAGCTCCAGCAGTAATGAACCCAACTAGTATCCATGAGGATGCAGGTTCAATCCCTGGCCTTGCTCAGTGGGTTAAGGATCCGGCATTGCCGTGAGCTGTGGTGTAGGTCACAGACACGGCTTGGATCCAGCTTTGCTGTGGCTGTGGCTGTGGCTGGCAGCTGTAGCTCCGATTTGACCCCTAGCCTGGGAACTTCGGCATGCCACAGGTGCGGCCCTAAAAAGGAAAGAAAAAAAGAATCCAGGTTTCACTTTCTGGGTCTCCCGGCCTGGCCCTCATTTCTGCCCTGCTCCACACTGTTACCTGTGCCTGTGGAGGGAGGGTGGAGCAGGGAAGAGACAAAGGACACAGGCAGTACCCTTGCTGGTGACCTTGGGCCAGTCTTTTCCCTCTGTGGGTTTCCTCATCACAGGCCACCTGATTACAAAGTAGATTCACATCTCAGGTCTGTTGCACCCCAAACTTGCAGTGTTTCCCTGAACCAGTCTGTCACCCATGATAAACGGAGGCATAGGGAGTTCCTGTCGTGGCTCAGTGGTTAATGAATCCGACTAGGAACCATGAGGTTGCGGGTTCGATCCCTGGCCTTGCTCAGTGGGTTAAGGATCCGGCGTTGCCGTGAACTGTGGTGTAGGTTGCAGACGCGGCTCGGATCCCACGTTGCTGTGGCTGTGGCGAAGGCCGGCAACTACAGCTCCTGTTAGACCCCTAGCCTGGGAACCTCCACATGCCGCTGGTGCGGCCCAAATAGGGCAAAAAGACAAAAAAACAAAAAAAAAAAACAGAGGCATAAAGTGGCAAGGTGAGGGGCTTTTATGGGGAGGCTTGAATGCAGGCAAGGAAGTCAGTCTTCATGTGAGCGAGATTATTTCCAGGCCACGGTGGAGGGCCTGAAGATAGCTCCTTCATTGAAAGTATACCTCGCTGTTCTTCCCACTGTGTAGGCGTGAGAAGCGGCCTCATTGGCTGAGAATTCCAAATCATGGTGACCTCACAAAGACCATAACACCGCCCGAGCTGGGGGGTGGGGAGCCTAGGTAAGCTGTGGGGTGGCTCTGGGCAAGTCCCAGGGGTGGGGGCAGCCTCCATAGCCGCCACAAGGCAGTTACCACCTTGACCCCACCCCTCTGGGTAAAGGTCTTCCCGCCTCTGGCTATAATTTCACAGTTAGAGCTTCATACCTTTGACTTAAGGCTGAATTTTCTATTACCATGTGGATGCCCCAGGTCGAGGTAACGCGCTGAGCTTTACATCAGCACCTTAAGGTTTACGGACAAGGAATTTAGGCTATCAAGTTCTGAAAACGTGGGGGGTGGGTGTTCAGGGGAACAGAGAGAAAGTGAGAGGACGCAGGGAGGGTTTAGCGTAGACTGGGGACGAGGAGGCAGAGAACCTAAAAGCCAGACTTGGTCTTTTTTTCAAGGAACCCCCACCCCACTCCCACCCAGAGGAAGGAAGGGACAGTGAGGATGGCCGTTCACTGGGAAACTGTTGGGGGCCAGGCTCTGTGCTCTTCACTGTGCATTATCCTATTTTATTTCCTACACTCACCTTGTGGATTGAGTATTAAGATAGACGCGCAGTGTGGAGAGAGACTTCCTGCCCAGGCTCACACCTTTGGTAAGAGACAGAACAGGTTTTGAATGCAGGTCTAGCTGACCTCAAAGCCCTGGGTTTGTGCGTTATAGCTGGGCATCTAGACAGGTGTGTGGCTTACACTGTACTTTTCCTCTAGTTTAGAGGCCTAAGAGTGACAAAGGGGGAGTTCCCGTCGTAGCTCAGTGGAAACGAATCTGACTAGGATCCATGAGGACACAGGTTCGATCCCTGGCCTCACTCGGTGGGTTAAGGATCCAGCACTACTGTGAGTTGTGGTGTGGGTCACAGACTCAGTTCGGATCTGGCGTTGCTGTAGTTGTGGTGTAGGCCAGCGGCTACAGATCCAATTCGACCCCTAGCCTGAGAACCTCCATATGCCTGGGCTGTGGCCCTAAAAAGACAAAAAAAAAAAAAAGTGGCAAAGGGAATGGGAAATGAGAAATGAGAAAACGTGACTTCACTGAGTTATTTGTACCTCGAGAATCTCTGGGGTCTTGTAGGGAAAATTGTGAGCTAAGAATACCCAGGGTTTTTTTGTTTGTTTGTTTGTCTCTTTAGGGCCACACCCGAGGCATATGGAAGTTCCCAGGCTAGGGGTGGAATCAGAGCTGCAGCTGCCAGCCTACACCACAGCCACAGCAATGCCATATCCAAGCCGCGTCTGCAAACTGCACCATGGCTCACGGCAATGCCAGATCGTTAATCCACTGAGCAAGGCCAGGGATCAAACCTGCAACCTCATGGTTCCTAGTCGGATTAGTCTCCACTGTGCCATGACAGGAACTCCATCATCTAAGAGTATCTTTATTTCTCCTTTTAACCCTGAAAAATAGTTTTGTCAATTACTGAATCTGTGGTTAACAATTTCTTTCTTTAAGCACCTGAATAATGTGTACCACTGCTTTCTAGCCTCTGTGGCTTCATATGAAAAGTCTCTTCGCATTCTTAGTGCTCACCTATAGGGAAGGCTCTCAGGCTGCTTTTAAGATTTATTTCCGCTGCTTTCAGTTTTCAGAAATTTAATCATGAGGTCTTCTGGGATGGATTTCTTCGGGTTTGTTCCGTTTGGGATTTTCTCAGCTTCCTGAGTCTGTATGTTTATGTCTTTCCTTAAGTTTGGGAAGTTTTCAGCCATTACTACTTTGAATATTTTTCAGCACTTTTCTCTTTCCCCTCTGGAACTCTGATGATATTAGTATTAGATATTTTGTTCTGTTCCATAGATCCCTGAGGATCTGTTTACTTTTTTTTTTTCAGTTTACTGCATCTCTATTTTCAGATTAAGTACATTTTTTCTTTTTTTAGGGCCCACCTCAGGCATACAGATGTTCCTAGTCCAGGGGTCTAATCGAAGCTGTAGCCGCTGGCCTACACCACAGCCACAGCAACAACAGATCCAAGCCTGCGACCTACACCACAGCTCAGGGCAAAGCTGGATCCTTAACCCACTGAGCGAGGCCAGGGATCAAACCTGCAACCTCATTGTTCACAGTCAAATTCGTTTCCATTGTGCCACAACGATAGCTCCAGATTAAGTAAATTTTATTAGTCTGGCTGAAGTTCATTCCTCCGTTGTCTCCACTTTACTCTTGAGCTCATCTAGCGAGTTTGAATTTTTTTTTCAGTTATTGAGATTTTATTTATTTATTTATTTATTTATTTATCTTTTTGCCTTTATGTAGAGCTGCACCCGTGGCATATGGAGGTTCCCAGGCTAGGGGTCTAACAGGAGCTGTAGCTGCTGGCCTTCGCCACAGCCACAGCAACGTGGGATCCGAGCCGCATCTGCAACCTTCACCACAGCTCATGGCAACGCCGGATCCTTAACCCACTGAGCAAGGCCAGGGATCAAACCCGCCACCTCATGGTTCTTAGTCAGATTCGGTAACCACTGAACCACGAAGGGAACTCCCAGTTATTGAGATTTTAAAACAACTTCTGTTTAGGAGTTCCCAATGTGGCTCAGCTGGTGAGGAACCCAACTAGTATCCATGAGGATGCAGATCCCATCCCTGGCCTCGATCAGTAGGTTAAGGATCTGGTGTTGCTGTGCACTTTGGTGTAGGTTGCAGATGTGACTCAGATCCCACGTTGCTGTGGCTGTGGCGTAGGCCTGCAGCTGCAGCTCCAATTAGACCCCTAGCCCAGGAACTTCCATATGCTAAGGGTGCAGCCCTAAAAAGCCAAAAAAAACCCAAAAAAACAATAACGGGATTTAAATAGAAATTTTTTTTCTTTTTAGGGCTGCACCTGCGGATACTCATGGATACTAATGGGGTTCTTTTCCACTCAGCCGCAATGGGAACTCCTGGTTATTGTATTTCTTCTTTTTTTTTTTGTCTTTTTGCCTTTTCTAGGGCCGCACCCGCGGCATATGGAGGTTCCCAGGCTAGGGGTCTAACAGGAGCTGTAGCCGCCGGCCTTCACCACAGCCACAGCCACGCGGGATCTGAGCCGTGTCTGCAACCTACACCACAGCTCATGGCAACACCGGATCCTTAACCCACTGAGCAAGGCCAGGGATCGAACCCGCAACCTCGTGGTTTCTAGTCGGATTTGTTAACCACTGAGCCACAACGGGAACTCCTGGTAATTGTATTTCTAATAACTTTGATCTCTTTGTTCAGATTTTTATTTTTTTTCATTTGTTTCAGCAAGATTTGGAATTGCTTGTTGAAACATTTTTTTTCTTTTTTCCTCTTTTTTGTTTGGCTATGCCTTTGGCATACACAAGTTCCCAGGGATCAAGCCTGTGCCACAGCAGCCACCCAAGCCACTGCAATGACAATGTCAGATCTTTAACTCACTAAGCCACATGGTAACTCTGGTTGTTGAACTATTTTTATGATGACTGCTTTAAAATCATTATCACAAATTCTGGTGCCTAATTCATCTTAGTGTTTGTGTCAGTCAGTTATCTTAAGATGAGATTTTTCTGTTTTTGGTGTGACATACTTTTTTGTTTTATCCTTGACATTTTGGAGATTCTTGATCCTATTTAATTCTTCTCTTTTAGCAGGAAGTCAACTGGTTAAGGTTTGGAGTGTAGGTTCTGTCCTACTTTCGTGGACTGTAGTTCCAAGGATAGTTCTGTTTGTTTGTTTTTGTGGTTGCACCCACAGCATATGGAAATTCCAGGGCCAGGGACTGAATCCAAGCTGCAGCTGCAACCTACACATAGCTATGGTAATGCCAGATCCTTTGACCCTCTACACCGTGCCCCCACAGTGACCCAAGCTGCTACAGTCGGATTCTTAACCCACTGTACCACAGTGGGAACTCCCCAATAATATTTTTCAGAGCACTAGGCTGCTTTGTTCTTCTGGTACTGCTGAGGCTCTTGTTTATTCCTGCTGGTGTTGCCTGCAGAGAGATAAGTTGCTTCCCTGGGCCAACAGTTGTGACTGGGGGCCCAGGACCTGTGGGTCCTAGTAAGTGTTCTGGCATTGGGTGGAGGGTCTAAAATGCAGGGCTCTGCTGACTTTGCTACTGCCACTGCCCTGGGTATGGAGCAGGAACTAGGGCTCCCCCTCTGTTAGACTTTCCCTTTTCCGGTCCCTTGGTTAGAGAGAACAGGCTTTTCTTTTCCTCTTTTTTTTTTTTTTTTTTTTTGCTTTTTAGGGCTGCACTCATGGCATATGGAGGTTCCCAGGCTAAGGGTCGAACTGGAGCTATAGCTGCTGGCCTACGCCGCAGCCATAGCAATGCTGGATCCTTAACCTACTGAGCGAGGACAGGGATCGAACCCACAACCTCACGGTTCCTAGTCGGATTCGTTTCTGCTGTGCCACGACCAGAACTCCAGGCTTTTCTTTTCTTGCATGTGTTGTACACGCTCTTGGCAGGTCTGTGTTACCCAGATCCCAGTCTGGGAAATGTGGGAGAGAAAAAGGAAACCCTGGGGAGCTGACTACCGTTTCATTCTGCTAGTCCCGAGATTCCTCACTAGCCCACTACGCTCTTTCTAGATTTGAGTTCTTTTTTTTTTTTTTTGGTTGTCCATTGAATTATTTCCAGGATATTTAGCTGCATTTAGAAGGGAGGAGCAAGGAAGAGTGAGTCTGCACCCTCTAGTCTACTACATGCATTTTAAAAATTGTGATTGTAATACATAAAGCATAAAATTTACTGTTAGCGACAGTTAGTACTTTCCTAATATTGTACAGCAGTCACTGTTATCTCATTCTGGAGTGATTTTTGTCTTTCAAAAGAAAACTCTGTGTTTGGGACAGAAATGCTATCAAATTGAGCTGTGATGATTTTTATACCCCTATAATTGTAATAAAAATCATTAAGCAATGAAAAAAATAGTAAAAAGACAGTTAAAAACAAAGGAAACCCTGTATATCTTAAACAGTTACTTCCTATTCTGCCTTTTCCTCTGCCCCTGACAACCTCTTTCTCTCTGCTTTAATCTTCTTCCTTTTTCTTTTTCTTTTTCTCTCTCTTTTTTTTTTTTTTTTTTGGTCTTTTTAGGGCCCCACCTGTGGCATATGGAAGTTCCCAGGCTAGGGGTCGAATCAGAGCTGTAGCTGCCGGCCTACACCACAGCCACAGCAATGCTGGATCCAAGCTGTGTCTTCAACCTACACCACAGCTCATGGCAACATTGGATCCTTAAACCATCGAGCAAGGCCAGGGATCGAACCTGCATCCTCATGGATACTAATCGGGTTTGCTACTGCTAAACCACAATGAAACTCACAGCTTTTTTTTTTTTTTTTTTGATCATACACCCTCAGCATATGGAAGTTCCTGGGCCAGGGACTGAATCCAAGCCACAGTTGCAACCTATGCCACAGCTGTGGCCATGCAGGATCCTTAACCAGCTGCCCCATAGCAGGGACTCCTTGGTACTAGACTCTTATCAGACATATGTTTTACACATATTTTCTTCCATTCTGTAGGTTGTCTTTTCACTTGCTAATAGTATCTTTTGATGCACAGGTTTTTAATTTTGCTGATGTCCAATTTACCTAATTTTTTCTTCTGTTGTTTATGTTTTTGGTGTCCTATCTGAGAAATCATTGCCAATTCAAGGCCCTGAAGAGTAATTCCCATGTTTTCTTCTAAGAGTTTTATCAATTTAGCTCTTATATTTAGATCTTTAATCCCTTCTGCATTAATTTCTGTATTTAGTGTGAAGAGGGTCCAAATTTATTCTTTTGCATGTTGATTTCCAGCAGTTCCACCACCATTTGTTGAAGATACTATTCTTTTCCCACTGAGTGGAGTTAGCATCTTTGTCAAAAATCTGTTGACCGTTGGAGTTCTCTAGTACAGTGAGTTAAGGATCTGGTGTTGTCACTGCAGTGGCTTGGGTTGCTCCTGTGGCATGGGTTTGATCCCCAGCTCTGGAACTTACACATGCCACCACTGTGGCCAAAACAAACCAAACAAAACAAAACAAAAATCTGTTGACCATAGTTGTGTGGCTTGTTTTTTCTGGACTCTCAATTTCACTGCATTGGTCTATGTGTCTATCCTCTCGCTGGTGCCATGCTGTTGAAAGCAATTTCAAAGGAAAATATTTGTGGCTCAACTTGGAAAATGGTTTGCTGGGAGCTGTCCCTATATACAGGGATCAATTGAGAGGGCAATTCCAAGACAAGCCCCAAACCAATGGGAGCTGGACTAGGGTATAGCAGTGATGATGGGAGACTTTCTGTAGCCAGACTTGGTGAAACTTGGTCAAATTTGGATTCAGCAAGTGAAGAAGAGAGTAGTCAAGGCTGATACTGTTTCTGGTTTGCGTACTGGTGCCAGTTCCTTACAATGGAAGAATGTGAGGGTTAAATTTAGGGGAAAGATGGCAAGTTCTGTTCTGGATTCTCTAGGTCTGAGGTACCTCCGTGCCAGATGTGTGTGTCGTGTGTGTGTGTTTCAATGAGGAACCAGAAGATCTGCTGATGTTTCCTCTTCCTGAGAGCTCCAGAACCCTTGTCAAGGGCCTAGAAGGGTTCATAGAGGTGAAGGAGAAAGTAAGGAATCAGTCCATGATTCTTTAGTCTTTGACTGGACGAGGTGTTTTATGGCCATCCTCTACCCTCCTTATTTGGGGCCCCAGGGCTTGGGGGCAAAGGCCAACTATGTGGTAACCTCCTTAAGCTCCTTGGGTCTCACCCAAGGCCCTCAACAACCATGCATGCTCTTCCCCATAGACAACATCCTCTTGGTGGAGGTTAAGATGTGGGCTGCCCTGTCACTGTCAGGCTGAAACCTTGCCTGCCTGCTGCAGGATGGAGGAGGCGGATTGAGGAAACTGGAGAAAGTGGGGGAGATCCTCTCTTTTCTCATGGATCAAGGAGGGTCGGCCAGGATTGAGACCTACAGCTTTGTGCCTAGTGACCCTGTATTGTGCACCTGCTGTGTCAGATGGAGGAATATTCTTCCCTTCCACATCTGAACCAGTTAGGCTTTCCAAAATCCTACTGACTGTCTCATAGGCTGTACCTGACTCATATTTTTCCAGGTTGAAAATACCTTCCTTTGTTAACTATGGTGTGTGCGTATGTGTACATGTGCGGATTTGCGAGTATGCACACAGGCAGCAGGGGTGATCCTGGGTTTTTTAGAAGCTGAGGCTTTTTATAATTTTGAGGCTTATCTTTAGGTAGAAGATAGAACTGTGAACATAAAATTAAGAGCAGTCACTTTAGAAAGGACCTGTATAAGCAAGGAGCCTTAAATTTTAAAATTCATTAGCTTCTGGGTCAAGTCCCCTCCGATGCTGATGGTAGGTGAACCCTTCCCTCCTCTGAGGTAGGTTGCAAAGCTGTGCATGAACTGCTTGCCGGCGAAAGCAGGTCCCGCTGGGCTGTAAGCACTTTATTCCTCTCTGCGCACAGTACCTGGTAGAGAGTAACAGAGCAAGTAACTAACCTCTGGAGATGACCTTCAGTGGGCCGTGTGGCCCCTGCCAGACACAGAGACTTCAGTCACTCTGGGTGGCAGGCTTTGTGCTCCCCATATATTAGAGACAGGATGAGAGCCAGAGGGGGAAAGTCTCTTGCCCAAGTTTACTAACACTGGTAAGAGGACTACCTGTGATTTGAACCCAGGACAACATGACTCCAGATCCATGGTTTTTCTAAAGCCAAGCAGTAAAGATGCAGAGCAAAATTTGTCTTTCTTTCTCTTTCTTTTTTCCTCCCTTCCTTCCTTCCTTTCACTCCCTTTCTTTCTTTTCCTTCCTTCCTTCTTCGCTTCCTTCCTTCCTTTCTTGGCTGCATCTGATGCATATGGAGGTTCACAGGCTAGGGGTTGAAACAGAGCTATAGCTGCCGGCCTGCAGCACAGCCAGAGCAATGCCAGATCTGAGCCACGTCTGTAAGCTACACCACAGGTCATGGCAATGCCAGATCCTTAACCCACTGAGCAAGGCCTGGAATAGAACCTGCGTCTTCATGGATGTTAGATGTGTTTCTACTGAGCCATGATGGGAACTCCCAGAGAGCAAAATTTATGGGATAAGTAAATGATTTAGAGCAGGAATGAATGATAAATGAATACAAGATGAAATGAGCTAATTCCAGAATGGACGAATGAATGAAGAAGAGGTAAAAAGATAAAACAACAAGCTTATTCATTTATTTGTTTGCTTGCTTTTTAGGACCATACTGACAGCATATGGAAGTTCCCAGGCTAGGGGTCAAATTGGATGCAGTTGCCAGCCTACCCATAGCCACAGCAACGCCAAATCTGGGCTGCATCTGCAGCCTGCACACAGAGCTCACGGCAATGCCGGATCCTTAACCCACTGAGTGAGGCCAGGGATCGAATCCTCATCCTTGTGGATGTTAGTTGAGTTTTTAACCTACTGAGCCACAGTGGGAACTCCCAGGCTCATTTATTGAATATATACTGTGTGGCAGGTGCTGTGCCAGACTCTTATGGATCTTACTGTCTGGTAGGGAAACCAGCTAGTGTTTCTCAGGAAAGAGGAAATGGTCACGATGCCCTGGGAAACATACAAGGGGACCTCCCCTGCCTGGGGGATCTGGAAGACTTGTAACATAAAAGCTCAGATCTGTAGGCGTGACATCATAGGTGTTAGCCAGGGAATGAGGCTGGAGAAGGGGGAGCCCAACCCATGGAGGGCCAGACTTAAGCCTGACTCTCTGGAGGAACTCAAAGGAGTTGAGGGAGGTTGGAATGGTGGGACAGTGGGTGGCGGGGAGAGGGAATATGGTGGGGCAAGAAGGATGCAACAGAAATTGGGGCCAGACACAGGCAGGCCTTTTAGGTCTCGCTAAAGATTAGGGATGCTGGGAGTTCCCGTCGTGGCTCAGTGGTTAATGAATCCGACTAAGAACCATGAGGTTGCGGGTTCGATCCCTGGCCTTGCTCAGTGGGGTAAGGATCCAGCGTTGCCATAAGCTGTGGTGTAGGTTGCAGACGCGGTTCAGATCCCGCGTTGTTGTGGCTGTGGTGAAGGCCGGCGGCTACAGCTCCTGTTAGACCCCTAGCCTGGGAACCGCCATATGCCGCGGGTGCGGCCCTTAGATAAGGCAAAAAAACAAAAAAAAATTAGGGATGCTGTTCCGAAGACAATGGGAAGCCATGGAGGGTAGGCCAATGCATGGCCTCAGGAGATGGTCTTGGCTGCCCTGAGGGCCAGTGGGCTAGGTGACCTTCTCCTTGACTTCTGCCTCCTTAAGTATATAATGAAGTAGTCATACCTGGTTTCCAGTCTCTGTGCGTATGTGTGTAGGGGGATTGGTTTAGCAGATGCTCGTGCCTGGCCCTTAGACTTTGCTCAGCATGTACTAAAAAAGCCTCTCTTGCCTGACTTGATCTCCTTCTGCCTCTCCCAGGGGCCCAGTCCTGCTTAAGAACACCATGCATGCAGGTGAGCTGTCCCTATGAGTCCCGCAGGGAGAGTGGCCCTGGGGGTAGGGGAGTTCGCCCAGCAGCAGGTTGCTGGGTTGAGGCAGGCTCTGTTTCGGATGACTGCCTGCTCCTCCAGGGAGCCGGCCTCATCCAGAGCAAACTGTTAAGGGCGGTGTCTAGCTCTGCCAAGGCTGCTTTGGGAATCTAGTGCTACAGCCATTCACAGGGTACTTCTGGCAACTTAGGGGTTGGCTGGAAGCAGTGGAAGTAAGGAGGCTCGCCCTTCCCTTCTTCTACCCGAAGGCAGGGAGCATCCTCATCTGCCTCGTGTTTGTGGACTTCCTGTCGTGGCCTTGGCCTTGTGCTAGACGCCAGGGATGCCCAGGGGACGAGATGTGCTCAGGCCTCCCCAGTGGGGAGCTCATCTCTAGCAGGGCCTAGACCACGAAACCAGTCCTTGGAATAAAGTGCCATGAATCATTTGCTCGGAGGAACGGAATGGGCATGGACAGTGAGTGGGAGGAGATTCTGGGCCAAGGGAACTGCATTTAGGGGCCCCGAGAGTGGAGAGGGAGCAGGGTGTAGTCAAAGAAGGGAAACACAGGGCATGAGGCTGGCCTGGGGCGCGGGCAGTGGGGGTGGTGGGAGAACCCTAGGCCAGGGCTGGAAAGGTGGGCTGGGCGTGGTCACGGGCGACCTTGGACGTCTGGAAGGGTGTCCACAGGTGAGCCCCAGCTGAGTTTGCCTTTCCTCCCTCTCAGGAACACTGCAGGGAGCTCTACAGTCGGCTATTGGAGAGAAGGGGCGGTGGCATTGAGGGACCTCCGGACCAGGCATGGCCCTGTGTCCAGGGGCTAGTCCGGCCCTCCTTGAAGACTCAGATATGACACCCAGTCTCAGCTCCTCTCCACCCAGTCCTCAACTCCTAGGTTTAGCCTCTGGCACCATCTCTGGGCCCAACGCGGACGTGGAACTTGCTCTTATCTTGAATCCACCCTTGGGGCCTGGCCTGGCTCCTGTTCCAGACCTTAATCCAACTCTAAGTCCTGTCTCAGAAGAGACCCCTGGCCTAGGGTCCGATTACACCCCCAGACCCGATGATAGCCAGGAAGTGGCTTCAGCCTCCCTCCAGATCACCACTGCCCACTCTGGTGAAGTCCTGGGTCTGGATTCCAATCACATCTCAAGGCCTGACTCACAGGGGACCCTCTGTCCAGCCTCAAACCTCGTCCTGGGCCCTGGCTCTATGGAGGCCCAGGATCTGAGCTCAGGGCACCACTCTGGGCCACATTCTGAGGTGGCTCTCAACTCAGAAGGCAAGACTTTTGATTTGGGTCAGAGTAACTCCAATCCTTCCAGGCCTAAATCAAACCCATTGAAAAGGCTTCATTCCAAAGAAAACCCTGTTCCGGGCCACTGCATCTCCAGGCCAGTCTCAAACTCTTCCTTGGATCCTGACTCCAGTCAGCTCCTCAGCGTGGGCTCAAGAGACATCTCCAAAGTGGACCTGATTGCAGCTCCAAGTTCTCATGGGTCCCTAATCCCAGACACAAAGGAGACCGTCACCTTGGTTTCACATAACCTCTCTGGGTCCATTTCAAAGAGAGCCTTAGGCACAGTCTGGAGCGCGAGTTCTAAGGGAACCATCAACGTGGCTTCAAATGGCAGTCCCACGTCTGACTTGAACGTGACCGTCACTCAGGCTTCATGCTTGACCCTGGTTCCTGGTTCCAGTGATGCAATCAGCCTGCACTCCAGCACCCCTGGACCCAACTCCACCCTTTCTCCTCCCTCACGCATGACCCTGATCCTGGGCTCCAATGAGACTCTGAGCTTGAGCTCCAGCCTCATCTTCAGTGACACCTCCACCCTGACACTGAGCAGCCAGCAGGACTGTTCTGAGGACAGCAGCATCCACACCGTGCCCCTGCCGGAGGAGCTCGAGAGCTGGAGTGAGATGGCTAGTGTCGGGGTGGGCCACTTCCCACCGGGGTTTCCTACCTGTACCACCATAAATAAGGACTCCACAGCCTTCCAGAGCATTCCTCAGGGTGAGTAAGGCCAGGGTGCCAGTCCTGGAGAGGACACTGACCTGGAAGGGTTCTATTCAGACTTGTAGGGCATGGAGGGGAAAGGATGGGAACAGCATGCAGTGGATAACATGCAGTGTATTAATTTCATGTAAGAGAGCTAGTGCTCAGCCTCTGCTTGCTGTGTGACTTGGGACAAGTTACTTAATCTCTCTGAGCTTCAGTTTTCTTAACTGTAATACAGTATCTCCATATAATAATGCTTTCATTCTATCCAAATTACAAGTCAACTAACAATGCTTTCCTTTCTTTCTTGATAAATTTCAGACCTGGCTTCTCAGGTCAAAGTTGGACTAGTGGAGTACGCAGGCCTGAGTTTTTGAGGTCCCCACCTAAGTGAACCCTTGGGGAACTATCTGGAATCTGTGTCTCATTTCTGATGTGCAGTTCCACAAATTAATTAGTTTTTGATGTTTAAAGATCTTTTTCCAATTATTTATATAGCTAGATATTTTGTGTGTTCATGTACCAATACCATATGGCAATTAAAAAAAATTACCATGGCTTTGCATTCATATCTGATAGGGTGAGGATCACTCTGTAAAGTCTTCAAAATTATTCTAAGGACAACAGTATGCACACCATGCCCTGGAGGCTATTAAAACATTTTTCCATATACATTTAAAAATACATTTGTCTAGGTCCTCCAAAAAGCTTTCTGGCATTTTTATTGGAATGTTATTAATTTATTCATCTATTCAACTTTGATTTTCTATAGGATATGTCCTTTACTAGAATTTTAAAAATTCTCCACAGTGGTTGCACCAGTTTACATTCTCACCAACAGTGTAATAGGGCTCCCTTTTCTCCACACCCTCTCCAGCATGTATTGTTTGTAGATTTTTTTGATGATGGCCATTCTGGTAAGGTGGTACCTCATAGTGGTTTTGATTTGCATTTCTGTATTAATTAGTGATGTTTAACATCTACATTTCTGTCTTTGTGCCAGTACCATATGGTTTTGATGACTGTACTTTGTAGTATAGTCTGAAGTCAGGGAGTCTGATTCCTCCAGGTCCATTTTTCTTTCTCAGGATGTCTTTGGCTATTCTGGATCTTTTGTGCTTCCAAACAAACTTTAAAATATTTTGTTCTAGTTCTATGCAGAATACCATTGGTAATTTGATAGGGATTGCATTGAATCTGTAGATTGCCTTGGGTAGTATAGTCATTTTGATAATATTGACTCTTCCAATCCAAGAGCATGGTATGTCTTTCCATCTGCTTGTGTCATCTTTGATTTTTTTCATCAGCATCTTATAGTTTTCAGAGCACAGGTCTTTTGTCTTTTTAGGTAGGCTTATTCCTGAGTATTTTACTCTTTTTGATGTGATGGTAAATAGAATTATTTCCCTAATTTCTCTCTCTGATCTTTTGTTGCTAGTAAATAGAAATGCAGTTGATTTCTCTGTATTAATTTTGTATCCATTTCTAATATAATTCTTATTTTGTTCTGATAATGCTGATGATGGACAGAAACTTTGTTTATGGAAGTTGATCTTATTTTAATTAATTAATTAATTAATTAATTAATTTTCTCATTTTTGGCTGTCCTGCGGCCTATGGAGTTCCCAGGCCAGGGATCAGATCCAAGCCGTAGTCTTGACCTAAGCCACAGCTATGTCAACGCTGGATCCTTAACCCACTGTACTGAGCTGGGGATCGAACCTACATCCCAGCACTCCCAAGATGCCACTGATTCTGTTGTGCCACAGTGGGAATTCCAAGTTGTTCTTTTTTTATTTTTTAAATAACTAATTAATTTTTGCTTTTTAGGGCCACACCTGTAGCATATGGGAGTTCCCAGCCTAGCAGTTGAATTGGAAGTACAGCTGCCGGCCAACGTCACAGCCACAGCAATGCCAGATCCAAGTCTCATCTGCAACCTACCCTGCCTGCAGCTCATAGCAATGCCAGATCCCCAACCCACTGAGTGAGGCCAGAGATTGAACCTACATTCTCATGGATACTAATCAGATTTTTTTCCGCTGCGCCACAATGGGAACACCCAAGTTGATTTTTTTTTTTTTTAAAGCAGCCTTATTGGAGTTCCTGCTGCAGTGCAGAGGGTTAAAGATCTGGTGTTGTCTCTTCAGCAGCTCAGGTCACTGCTGAGGTGTTGGTTTGATCCCTGGCCAGGGAACTTCAGTATGCTCCCTGTACAGCCAAAAAACAGCAAAAAACAAAACAGCTTTATTGAGGCAACATTTACATATCATTAAAGTTACTCAAAGTGCACAATTTAATGGTTTTAAAATATACACAGTATTGGAGTTCCCGTCGTGGCGCAGCGGTTAACAAATCCGACTAGGAACCATGAGGTTGCGGGTTCGATCCCTGGCCTTGCTCAGCGGGTTAAGGATCTGGCATTGCCGTGAGCTGCAGGCAGGGTAGGTCGCAGACGCAGCTTGGATCCTGCGTTGCTGTGGCTACGGCGTAGGCCGGAGGCTACAGCTCCTATTAGACCCCTAGCCTGGGAACCTCCACATGCCACGGGTGAGGCCCTAAAATGACAAAAGGCCAAAAAACAAAAAACAAACAAACAAAAATATACACAGTATTGTGCAAACATCACTACAGTCAATTTTAGGATATTTTCATCATCCCCCCCAAAAAATCCCAAACCTCTTAGTTATCACACCGAATCCATGGCCTTCAGTCCTAGTCAATCACTTAACCTACTTTCTGTCTCTGTACATTTGCCTATTCTAGAGATTTTATGTAAATGGAACCATACAATATGTGGTCCTTTGTGGCTGACTTTCACTGAGCATGGTGTTTTCAAGATTCCTTCATTTTGTAGCCTGTCATGTACTTCACTCACCTTTGTGGCCGAATAATATTCTATTGCATGAATAGATCACATTTATTTTATCCACTCATAAGTTGGTGGACATTTGGGTTGTTTCTAGCTTTCAGGGTTTTCTTGGCTGTTCTTTAGACATGTGGAAATTCCCAGGCCAGGGACCGAACCTGGCATCACAGTGGTGACCTGAGCCACTTCAGTAACAGCCCTGATCCTTAACCTGCCGTGTCACAAGGGAACTCCAGCTTTTGGCTATTTTGAATAATGTGACTATGAGCATTCATGCACAAATTTTTAAGTGGGTGTATTTTCATTTCTTTTTGGGATATACATAGGAGCAGATTTTCTAGGTCATCTGGTAACTCTATGTTTAATCATTTGAGGACCTGCCAGAATGTTTTCCAAAGTGGCTGAACTATTTTACACTCCCACCTGCAGTTTATGAGGGTTCTAATTTTTCTTTCTTTTTTCCTTTTTCTTTTTGTCTTTTTAGGGCCGAATTGGCCGCATAGGGAAGGTCCCTGGCTAGGGGTCAAATTGGAGCAGTAGCTTCTGGCCTAAGCCACAGCCATAACAATGTGGGATCCGAGCCTCATCTGTGACCTTCACCACAGCTCAGGTCAACGCTGGCTCCTTAACCCACTGAGTAAGGCCAGGGATGGAACCTGCATCCTTATGGTTACGAGTCAGATTCGTTTCTGCTGAGCCATGACAGGAACTCCAAGGGTTCTAATTTTTCTGTGTCCTCACCAATACCTGTTATTGTCTCCTTGTCTTTTTTTTTTTTAATGAAAACCTAGGAATCCTTTTAAAATACTTTAAAAATTATTTTTGTTTATATTTTTAATTTTATGCAGTTTTCAATGTTACACTTCATTTACAGTTATTACCAAATATATTGGCTCTATTTCCCACGTTGTACAATACGTCTTTATAGCCTGTCATACACCCACTAGTTTGTACCTCCCACTTATCGTCTGTCTTTTTTTTGCCTTTTTTTAGGGCCACTCCCACGGCATATGGACGTTTCCAGGCTAGGAGTCAAATCAGAGCTACAGCTGCAGGCCTATACCGCAGCCATAGCAACACGGGATCTGAGCCGTGTCTGTAACCTACACCACAGCTCACAGCAATGCCCCATCCTTAATCCACTTAATCTACACCACAGCTCACAGCAATGCCCCATCCTTAATCCAGGGATTGAACCCTCATCCTCATGGATCCTAGTCGGGTTCCTTAACCGCTGAGCCATGAAGGGAACTCCCTGGTCTGTCTTTTTCATTACAGCCATCTTAGTGGGTACGAAGTATCTCATTGTGGTTTTGATTTGCATTTCCGTGATGGGTAATAATATTGAATGATTTTTCATATGCTTATCAGCCTCTTCTATATCTTCTTTGGATAAATGTCAGTTTAGAAACTTTGCCCATTTAAAAAATTGGGTCATGTGTGTTTTTTTATTTTTTCCACACCCACGGCATATGGAATTTCCCAAGCCAGAGACTGAACCCGCACCACATCGGCAACGCAAGCCGTTGCAGTGACAACACCAGATCCTTAACCTACTGTGACACAGGAGAGCTCCCACATGTCTTTTCATTTAGTTGTAAGCAATCTCTATATACTCTAGATATGTTATATCTCTTATTCCCAGATAAGATATATACTTTATCAGATATAGAATTTGTCAGTATTTTCTATCCTGTGGGATGTCTTTTTGCTTTGTTTTAGGGTGTTCTTTGAAACAAAGATTTTTTGACTTCAGTGATATGCAGTTTATCTATTTTTCCTTTTATTGTTTATACTTTTGGCATCATATTTAAGAAATTATTGGAGTTCCCATTGTGGTGCAGAAGAAACTAAGCTGACCAGTATCCGTGAGGATGTGGGTTCGATCCCTGGCCTCGCTCAATGGGTCAGGGATCCAGCATTGCCATGAGCTGTGGTGTAGGTCACAGACATGACTCGGATCCCACATTGCTGTTGCTGTGGCATAGGCTGGCCGCTGCAGCTCTGATTTGACCCCTAGCCTGGGAACTTCCATATGCCGCAAATGCAGCCCTAAAAACCAAAAAAAAAAAAAAAAAGAAATAAATTATTACCTAGGAGTTCCTGTTGTGGCTCAGTGGAAATGAATCTGACTAGGAACTATGAGGTTGCAGGTTCGGTCTCTGGCCTCACTCAGTGGGTTAAGGATCTCTTTACCATGAGCTGTGGTATAGGTTGCAGACATGACTCAGATCCTGCATTGCTGTGGCTGTGGTGTAGGCCGGCAGCTGTAGCTCCAATTTGACCCCTAGCCTGGGAACCTATATGTGCTGTGGGTGCAGCCCTAAAAAGCAAAAAAAATAAAAATAAAAAATTACCTAATCTAAGATCATAAAAGTTATGGCTATGTTGTCTTCTAAGAGTTTTATGACTTTAGATCTAAAATTTAGATATTTTATCCGTTTTGAGTTAATTTTTTTGTTTGCACCTATGCATATGAATGTTCAGTAACACTCTTTTATTTTTTATTAAAAACATTTTTATTATGGTTGATTTACAATGTTCTGTCGGTGTCTGCCTACAGCAAAGTAACCCAGCTACACACGTTTTATATATGTATATATGAATATATATATATTATTTTTCTCATATTATCTTCTATCATGTTTTACCACAAGAGATTGGGTATAGCTCCCTATGTTATCCAGCAGGACCTTATTGCTTATCCATTCTAAATGTAATAATTTGCCTCTACTAACACCGAACTCCCCATCCATCCCACTCCCTCCCCTTCTCCCTTGGCAACCACAAGTCTGTTCTCTGTTTCTGTGTGTCTGTTTCTGCTCCAGAAACATGGTTCATCTGTGCATATTTTAGATTCCAGATATAAGTGATATCATGGTATTTGCCTTTATCTTTCTGACTTACTTCACTTAGTATGAGAATCTTTAGTTGCATCCATGTTGCTACAAATGGCATTATTTTGTTGTTTGTTTTTATGGCTGAGTAGTATTCTATTGTGTATATGTACCATGTCTTCTTAATCCATTTATCTGTCAGTGGACGTTTAGGTTGTTTCTGTGTCTTGGCTATTGTGAATAGTGCTGCAGTGAACATGGGGTGCATGTATTTTTTCAATGAAAGTTTTGTCTTGGTGTTCCCATTGTGGCTCAGTGGTTTAAGAACCTGACTAGTACCAATGAGGGTGTGAGTTTGATTCCCGGGTTTGCTCGGTGGGTTAAAGGATACCACATTGCCATGAGCTGTGGTGTAGATCAAAGATACGGCTTGGATCCCATCCTGCTGTGGCTGTGGTATAGACTTACAGTTGTAGATCCCATTCAACCCCTAGCCTGGGAACTTCCATATGTCACAGGTATGGTCCTAAAAAGCAAAAAAAAAAAAAAAAAAAAAAGAAAGTTTTGTCAGGATGTATGCCCAGGAGTGGGATTGCTGGATCATATAGTAGTCCTATATTTAGTTTCCTGATGTACCTCCATACTGTTTTCCATAATGGTTGTACCAATTTACATCCCTACCAACAGTGCAGGAGGGTTCCCTTTTCTCCACACCCTCTCCAGCATTTGTTATTTGTTGATTTATTAATGATGGCCATTCTGACTGATGTGAGGTGGTACCTCAGTGCAGTTTTTTTTTTAAAGATTTTTATTTTTCTTTTATACTTGATTTACAGTATTCTGTCAATTTCTGCTGTACCACAAAGCGACCCAGTCATTCGTGTGTGTGTGTACTTATCCTCCATCATGTTCTATCACATGTGAATAGGTATAGTTCCGTGTGCTATACAGCAGAATCTCACTGATTATCCACTCAAAATGCAATATTTTGCGTCTACTAACTCCAGACTCCCAGTCCATCCCACTCCCTCCCCCTCTCCCTTGGCAACTACAAGTCTGTTCTCCAAGTCCGTGAGTTTGTTTCTTTTCTGTGGAAAGGTTCATTTGTGCCAAATATTAGATTCCAGATATAAGTGATATCATGTGGTACTTGTCGTTCTCTTTCTGACTTACTTCACTCAGTATGAGAGTCTCTGGTTTCATTCATGTTGCTGCAAATGGCATTATTTTGTTCCTTTTATGGCTGAGTGGTATTCCATTGTGTATATATACCACATTTTCTTAATCCAATCATCTGTCAATGGACATTTAGGTTATTTCCATGTCTTGGTTACTGTGAATAGTGCTGCAATGAACATAGGGGTGCACGTATCTTTTTCAATGAAAGTTTTGTCTAGATATATGCCCAGGAGTGGGATTGCTGGGTCACATGGTAGTTCTATATTTAGTTTTCTGAGGTACCTCCATACTGTTTTCCGTAGTGTTTGTAGCAATTTACGTTCCCATCAACAGTGCAGGAGGGTTCCCTTTTCTCTATATCCTCTCCAGCATTTGCTTTTTGTTGACTTGTTCTTTTTTTTTTTTGTCTTTTGTCTTTTGTTCCCAGGCTAGGGGTCGAATCAGAGCTACAGTTGTGGGCCTACACCAAGCCACAAGCCACTTGCGATCCGAGCCACATCTGTGACCTACACCACAGCTCACTGCAACGCCAGATCCTTAACCCACTGAACAAGGCCAGGGATCAAACCTGTGTCCTCACGGAAGCTGGCTGGGTTCGTTAACCATTGAGCCACGATGGGAACTCCTGTTAACTTGTTAATGATGGCATTCTGACCAGTGTGGTGTGGTACCTCATCGTTGTTTTGATTTGAATTTCCCTACTAATTACTGATGTTGAGCATTTTTTCATGTGCCTGTTGGCCATCTGTATATCTTCTTTGGAGAAATGTTTATTCAGGGCTTCTGCTCATTTTTCAGTTGGGTTGTTTCTTTTCTTTTTTGCTGTTGAGTTGTATAAGTGGTTTGTATATTTTAGAGATTAAGCCCTTTTCAGCTGCATCATTTGAAAGCATTTTCTCCCATTCCCTAGTTTGCCCTTTTCAGTTGCATCATTTGAAAGTATTTTCTTGGAGTTCCTGTCGTGGCTCAGTGGTTAACGAATCCAACTAGGAACCATGAGGTTGCGGGTTTGATCCCTGGCCTTGCTCAGTGGGTTAACAATTTGGTGTTGCCCTGAGCTGTGGTATAGTTTGCAGACATGGCTCGGATCCTGTGTTGCTGTGGCTGTGGCGTAGGCTGGCGGCTACAGCTCCGATTAGACGCCTAATCTGGGAATCTCCATATGCCGCAAATGCGGCCCTAGGAAAAACAAAGGCGAAAAGACAAAAAAAAAGTATTTTCCCCCATTCTGTGTGTGTGTGTGTGTGTGTGTGTGTGTGTCTGTGTGTTTATGGTTTTCTTTGCTGTGCAAAAGCTTGTCAGTTTGATTAGGTCCCATTGGTTTATTTTTGTTTTTATTTCTGTTGCCTTGGGAGACTGACCTAAGAAAACATTTGTACAGTTGATGTCAGCTCATTGTAATTTTGATTTGCATTTCTCTTATTATTAGTGATGTTGAGCAGTTTTTCATGTGCCTGTTGTCCATCTGTATGTCTTCTTTGGAAAAATGTCTATTTAGATCTGCCTATTTTTTGATTGTTTTTTTTTTCTTCCTGTTGTGTTGTATGAGTTGTTTGTATATTTTGGAGATTAAAACCTTGTTGGTTGCATCGTTTGCAACTATTTTCTCCCACTCCGTAGGTTGTCTTTTTTTTTTTTTTTTTTGTCATTTTGCCTTTATGTAGAACCGCCCCCCCGGCATATGGAGGTTCCCAGGCTAGGGGTCTAACAGGAGCTGTAGCTGCCGGCCTTCGCCACAGCCACAGCAACGCGGGATCCGAGCCGCGTCTGCAGTCTTCACCACAGCTCATGGCAACGCCGGATCCTTAACCCACTGAGCAAGGCCAGGGATCGAACCTGCAACCTCATGGTTCTTAGTCAGATTCGTTAACCACTGAGCCACGAAAGGAACTCCCCACTCCGTAGGTTGCCTTTTCAATTTTTTTTATGGCTTCCTTTGCTGTGCAAAAGCTTATAAGTTTGATTGGGCCCTTTTTTTTTTTTTTTTTTTGCTTTTTAGGACTGCACCCACAATGTATGGAGGTTCCCAGGTTAGAGATCTAATCAGAGCTACAGCTACCAGCCTACACCACAGCCACAGTAATGCCAGGTCCGAGCCGAATCTGTGACCTACACCACAGCTCACAGCAGCATCAGATCCTTAACCCACTAAGCGAGGCCAGTGATCGAACCTTCAACCTCATGGTTCCTAGTTGGATTCCTTTCTGCTGCACCATGACAGGATCTCCCCCATTGGTTTTTGTTTTTATTTCTATTGCCTTTGGAGACTGAACTAAGAAAACAGTTGCACGGTTGATGTCAGAAAATGTTTTGCCTATGTTCTCTGCTGGGAGTTTTATGGTGTCTTATCTTATGTTTAAGTCTTTAAACTATTTTGAGTTGATTTTTGTGCATGATGTGAAGGTGTGTCCTACTTTCATTGATTTACATGTGGCTGTCCAGTTTTTCCCAGCACCACTTGCTGAAGAGGCTGTTTTTTCCCCATTTTACATTCTTGCCTCCTTTGTTGAAGATTAATTGACAGTAGGTGTCTGGGTTTAAAATACTGTGTTTTCAGAATTCTGGTTGTGGTGCAGCAGAAACAAATCAGACTAGCATCCATGAGGATGTAGGTTCAATCCCCAGCCTCCCTCAGCGGATCAGGGATCCAGCATCGCTCTGAGCTGTGGTGTAGGCTGACAGTTGTTGCTTTGATTCCATCCCTGGGAACTTCCATATGTTGCAGGTGTGGCCCTAAAAAGCAAAAAATAAGTAACTAAAAATAAAAGCTATTTGTACTGTGTCTTTTTAAAATGATATCATGTTTTCTAACCCATAATCCATTTATATTTAATGTAATTATGGATAGTTTAAAATTTTTTTTAGAATTTTTTATTGAAATATAGTGATTTACATTTATGGATAATTTGATATCTATCGTCTTGTGTTTGTGTTCTTTGTTCTCTTGCTCTCTGTTTATTTTGTTATCCTTTTTGGGTTTTTTGTTTGTTTTTACCTCCCTCTTTTCTCCCTTACTTGTATGGAAATTGTATACTCTTTTAGTCTTAGTGATTTTCTAGAAGCTACGGTGTGCATATTTAATTGATCAAAGTCCAAACAAATCAATGCATTTATCTTCCTCCCAAATAGTTTGACATATGCTAACCCCACCCCATAATTTATATGCTCTCCTGGCAATGTATATTAATTCTTTTTCTTAATCCTGTAAACATTATTATTATTTATATAGTTTATTAATATTCTTATATTTACCCAAATATTAACCTCTTTCTTTTCCTTATTTGGTTATTGCATCTCAAACTTTCCATCTAGGATTAATTTCCTTTTGCCTGAATTATGTCCTTTAGAATTTCCTTTAGTGAATTCTGCTGATGGCCAACTACTTGCATTTTTTCTGAAAATGCTTTTATTTCTCCTTTATTAAAAAAATTAAAATAATAAAAACTTGCAGAAAAGTACAAACATCATATGCAAAAATGTATAAACATTTTTTATGAATAATTTGGTAAGTAGCCAAATGATGCCTTATCAGTTCTGAATTTTATTGTGTGTTTTTTGCAAAAAAAGGATAAAGTTAACCATCAAAATCAGGAAATTAGTACTGATAAAATGCTGCCATCTAACCCTCAGTCCCCATTCAAATGTCACCAATTATCCCAGTAATGTTCTTTATTTTTAAAAAAAGTATCCAGCTCAGAATCACGCATTGCACTTTTTTGTCTGGTCTGTTTTGTTTCCCTCAGTCCTCAGACTTTCCCTGACTGGCATGTCCTCAATACATTGGAAGATTACAGCCCAGCTACTTTGTAAGATGTGCCTAAGTGTGCTTGTCTGACGTTTCTATGTGATCAGATTCATGTCATACATCTTTGGCAGGAATAGCAGAGATGTGATGCTGGGTTTTTCTCACCTGCAGCTTATCTGGTGGTGTATGATTTTGATCCATTACTAGTGACGTTACTTCAATCACTTGGGTACAATGGTTTCTACTAATATTCTCCACTCTAAATTATCATTTACTCCTTTGTGATAAATACTATGTATTTAATATCATGTAAAAAAAATTAGGGAGGTACTTTGGAACTTTGTAAATATCGCATTTCTCATTAAACTTTCCTTTACGGTCTTTTCACTTGTTTACCTAATGGACTATAATCTGTTGCTACCATCATTTAATGTGATACTCAAACTTTTCCCAATTTGACCAGTGGAATCCTCTTTGAGTAAGCTTTTGTGCATCTTTGAGATGTTCCCATAATTCCTTGAGCTCTCATCCTTGTTTCCTTGAGCTCTCATCCTTGTTTCCTAGTATATGACGTTTCAGGTTCTTCCTGTACTTTCTCTGCCCAAGTCTCCAAGGAGCCTTGTTCCTTTTAGTGGACGAGATTGGGCGCGCTCAGGGTAGTACGGCCATAGACATTGTTCCTTTCAGTGGAGAATGGTAATTAGAAGCCAAGATTTTGGTGCTAGCTGTATTCACTGCTATTGAGGTGTCTCTGCTTCTCACTATTGGCTGCATCCTCCTGCAGCCTCTGGTGGCCAAGATGCTCCTGAAGTTCCAGGGTCTTTCTTCTTGGGCTTCCCCTCAGCCCCTTAAATTAAGGGCTGTATTGGCCCTCCTTATCCATTGCCCATACCTGGACCAATCCCTGTGGCTGGGGGCACAGGACTCTCTGATTGGGCAAGTGTGGGTTCCAGGTACAACTTTATTTTTTTGTTTATTGAAGTATAGTTAATTTTCAGTATTACATTAGTTTCAAGTATAAAGCCTTATTTGAAGAAGGATGATGGGTGCAGTTTGCAGAATTCAGCTTCACCCAGCTACATGGAGTGAGTATTCCACAGGGAAGACAGGGGCTTTTTCACCAGAAGAAAGATGAGGCGATCTGGGGCTGACAAAATGGCACATGTCTACTATAACAAATAAGAGGTTAACTATAAATTGTGATAACAACTGGAAGAAGAGAATAGGATGATACGTGAGAGAATCACAGTGGGCCCTCCATTAGCTTGAAGGTCAGGGGAGGCCTCTCTGAGGAGCAGCAGGCAAGCAGAGACCTGAAGGATGGGGCTCTACCTGGACACGGGTATGGAGGTGGAAGGGCCCATGTTGAGGAAACCGCTTGTGCAAGGGTCCTGAGGGGGAAGCTTGCTGGGCCTGTATGGAGACCAGAGTGGTGGGAGCATGGTGAGCAAGGGGGGGCGGGGGGCGGCGAGGCTGGGGAGGCGGGCAGGGGAGACAGACGGACAGGGCCTTGAAGGCACCAACAAGGATGCTAGCTTTATGCTCAGTGAAGTACGGTGCCCATGAAGGGTTTTAGGGATGGGAGCTCAGTTTGGCTGCTGGAGGAGTACGGATTGGAGGGGGGCAGTGGGGGAAGGGAGACAGGACTGTGTTACACCGTGTCTGTGCCTTCCCTCTTCTCTCCTCGATGAAACCATGGTGGGCAGGAATCTTTGAAGAAGTAGACTCATGCCTGGTGAAGGTGCCAGGGCAGAGAGCGGATGGCAGCAAAACGGCTCTGGTATGCTTCCTGCCAACCCCCACCTGACCTTCCTAGGTTGTCCTCTCCCCCCACCCTCCCACGCCACCCCCAGCCCCAGCAGTCCTCGTTTCTCTGCCCAGCTCTTCTTCCCTCCATGGTACTCGTCATGCTTTGCGAGTTCCTTATAGTTACCTTATTGCTCTTTGGTCTCTCGCACTGGGATGCATCCTCCACATCAGGGGGTTTGCTTGTCTCCTTCCCAGCTGTATTCCCAGCATCAGAGCAGTGCCTGTCTCCTTTCCAGCTGAATTCCCAGCGTCTAGAGCAGTGCTTGGATCAGAGGGCCTTCTTAACAGTTCTTTTAAACAACTGAATGGATGTGAGAGGGTCTCAAAAGGGGAAGAAAAGCTAGAAATGACCTTTTTCAGGACACAGGCCCCAACCCAGGTCTTGGCCGTGGCAGCAGGCCTTGGGAGGCCAGAGAAAGCCAGCATCTACAAGACTTGGTGCGGGCCAGTAGGGGACAGACTGGACAGGCTAGTGGATGTGAGTGTGATACACAGACTGTGAGTCAGCCTGGTTGGTGGACAGAGTCTGGAGGCAGAGGGTTCACCCAGGCCAGGCCATGCAGGAGGGAGGACCTGCCCTCAGGCTGCTTTAAGTCACGTTCCGGTCCTCAGGGTAACGCAGGGGAGGAGTGGGTGTTGGGGGAGGGTGACAGGACCAAGAAGAGGTCTTGCATTTGGAGAGCATCTGTCCTCATCCTCTGGCATTCTTCTAGTTGCCCAACCACACAGGCCTTTCTCTGTATCTTACACATGCCACACTCATTCCTGCCTTAGGACTTTTGCACTTGTCATTTCTTCTGCCAGGAAGCTTGTTCTCATCCATAAAATGGGCACAATAAGGTTGGAGTGAGGCTCGTGTTAGAAAACATATGCACAACACTGGGCATGGTAGCTGCAACCCAAAGGATTTATTACTGCCACCATCCAACAAATTGTATGGAGTCCCTGTTCTGTGTCAGGCAGTGTCTCAGGCACCAGAGACACAACAGTGAACTGACATTCCATCCTAGGTAGACAGGCAGACCCTCCCCCGAGTTTTTCACGTGGCTACCTCTTGTCATTCAGGACTCAGCCTGAATATCAACTCCTCTAAGAGGACTCTCCTGACTTACTTTCAGTCTAAATTAGCTGTCCCTCTACCATCAGTTTTGCAGTTTATCAGTTACTGTTTAACAAGCCACCTCCAAACCTAATTGTTTAAAAGTTTACACTGGCTGCTGGGGGAGTAAGAATGGGAGGGACCCAGTGTCTCATGATTCTAAAATTTGATGGGCCCCTTGGGGTGGTTCTTCAGCTCTGCGTGGTGTAGACCGAGCTCACTCAGAGGGGCTGAACCATCCAAGAGGACCCCGATCTTCTAGGGTCTCTCTCATGTGGCGTCATCATTCATTCTGTGGTCTGGCCTGGGCTTCCTGGCAGCACGGTGGCTGGGTTCCAGCCAGAAAAAACCCTTGAGGGCTGGGCCAGGGTTTAGCACAGCACCACTTCCGCATCCTTCCTTTAGTCCAAACAAGTGTTTGGATGAGCCCAGGGTCAAGGGCAATCTGTCCTCTTAACAGGAGGAGTGGGAAAGAACTTGTGGCATCTTTAACCCACCACACTGTCCATCAGATTCACTTGTTTTGCGCACACACACACCACGCCACAGGCCATGCATGTGGCGTGTGGAAGTTCCCAGGCCAGGGATGGAGTCCATGCCACAGCAGTACCCTGAGCTGCTGCAAGTGACAATTCAGATCCTTAACCTACCGCATCACAAGGGAACTCCTTTTTAAAATTTTTAATTTTACTTATTTCTTTTTGTCCTATATGTCTTATCTATTTCATGTTTTATTGTTCTTCTGCCTGGAGAGAATGAGAGTTAAAAGATAAATCGGGAGTTCCCGTCGTGGCTCAGTGGTTAACGAATCCGACTAGGAACCATGAGGTTGCAGGTTCGATCCCTGACCTTGCTCAGTGGGTTAAGGATTCAGCGTTGCCGTGAGCTGTGGTGTAGGTTGCAGACGCGGCTCAGATCCCACTTTGCTGTGGCTGTGGCGAAGGCTGGCAGCTACAGCTCCTGTTAGACCCCTAGCCTGGGAACCTCCATATGCCGCAGGTGCGGCCATAAAAGGACAAAAAGCCGAAAAAATAAAAAAATAAAAGATTAATCGGACCTTGGTTAATGCAGTCCCTCTCTCAGGTAGCAGAATGCCTTATTCAGGCTAGTGTGGGCCCTCAAGAGGTATTACTGACGGTGGTGTTTCGGCCTGAAATGTCGGGACCCATTCTGTCCCATCAGCTCTTGCCTCTGCCCTCGCCTGACTGGAGAGGAGGATGTGCTTTGCAGTTCCTGGGTTCGGGTCCTCCCCCAAATGCTGGCTTCCAGGGATTGTCCCCAACCTCTCTGCTGCCCCCACCCTTTCCTCAAATTTTCACCCAGCCCAGGCTCCCCTGGGGCTCCTTGCTTCTCCTGAGCTGATGCGGGGGAGGTGAAGGCCGGCTTGCCTGCGGGTGATGGGTGGTTAAAGGGGGGGTGGTTTGAGCCCACCCCTGAGGGCCAGGTTCAGTGTGGCTCTCACCCTGTGGCTTTGCCCCCTGCTGCCCCCGGAGGTCGAGAATGTCCTCAGCTTCCAGGAGCACCAGGATGTGCTGGATGTGGAAGAAGAGAAGAAGATCACGATGAAGAAGATGATGGTGCGGGAGCGACTTGCGGGTCTGTGGCATTGGGGTGGGCAGGGGGCGGGAGTCCTGAGTCACCCACCGATGAGGCAGGGGTGGGGGTGTGGGTTGAGGTGGGAAGAGGACAGTCGAGGAGGCGGGACGCTTGGGCTTGAGTCAGCTCCACCTCCAAAGGCCCCCACCTACCCTGAGGGAGATCCGCCAAGTCGCTTCTCTCAGCCTCACTCATTATCTGGCAAGTGATTGTGACATAACCTGTGTCACTGGCTTGTTGGGAGGACACCACCAGAGGTTAGTTCACTGCAAACCCTTAGGCTCCTGGAAGCAGCCCTTATTATTTTACACGATTTTCCCCAAAATTCCTGCTGGTGGTAAACTTTTGAGAGTTTCCTTTTCACTTTGCTAAATGCAATCACTTCTTAGTTATCTACCAGAATGTCTGGGCTGGGAAAAGCACTGAAGTTTCCAGAATTATATTTAGCTATAAAGAGCTGGGAGCGGGGGGCGTTCCCGTCGTGGCGTCGCTGTTAATGAATCCTACTAGGAACCATGAGGTTGCGGGTTCAATCCCTGGCCTTGCTCAGTGGGTTAACGATCCACGAGCTGTGAGGTAGGTTGCAGATGTGGCTTGGATCCCACGTTGCTGTGGCTGTGGTGCAGGCTGGCAGCTACAGCTCCGATTAGACCCCTAGTCTGGGAACCTCCATATGCCGCGAGTGCAGCCCTAGATAAAGCATAAAGGCAAAAAAAAAAAAAAAAAAAAAAAAAAAAAAAAAAAAAAAAAAAAAAAAAAAAAAAAAAGAGAGAGTAGGGGCGGGCAGGAGGAACCCTGGTCTTTGATACTTCCATTGAATGAATATTAGTTGAGCGCCTCCTGGGTGTAGGTGCTAGATCAAAATTTGAAGTGATTCGGAGTACATTTTAAGGGAATTCAGCTGGATGCCTTTCAAGGGCCGTGCATGGTGTTTTTTGCTTTGGGCCAGTCCGTGCTTTAGACACACTTCCCCACCATGAGGCTGCGGAAACAGTTCTTGCTGAGCCCTACCTGGGGGGGGTGCAGTGGGTTAGGGCTTGGTGTGTCTTCGGTCGCCTTGAACTAGGGCTCTGGGCAGGGTTTGAGCAGTGGGCTGGCTCCCCTGACTGGAGGCCAGGCAGGGTGCGGAGGCCCAGGCTGAGGAACTGCTGCTGCCTGCTCCTTGTGAGGACGGTGGCCTTGGCCTTGGTGGTCCGTGGCGGCCTGCCCCCTCACTGGCCCCTGTGTGGTTCCCTGTCCAGAGGCTGATCCAGGAGGAGCCTCTGGATTCCCTCTCGAGCTCCATCCGCCAGCAGGCCATGGAGACCCTGACCCAGCTGAGGTGACTACGGCCCCTCCCTCTCCCCACGGGCTCCGCCTGTCTCTTCTGGGGCCTGTCTCTGTGCCCGCCCCCCCACGCCTTTTCCTTTCGCCTTGCGCAGCCCCTGCCTTTTGTGGATCTAAATCTCAGCCCTCATCCCAGCCCTGCACCCTTCGCTTCCAGCCTCCAGCCCCAGCACCGCCCCCCGCCCCGCCACCTCGCTCCATGCCCTTGCTCTCTGTCTCCCCCAGTCATTCCCAGCCCGTCCTGGGCTTGCGGGAGCGGTCGGAGCTGGTGAACACGTGCGTGAAGAGTGTCTTCTCCCTGCCCTCTGTGCAGGCCATGCGGGAGAAGGACGAGGCTCAGGCTGAGGCCATGCAGGTGAGGCAGGGTCCTCCCCGGTGGGACCTTGGGGCTGTCTAGTGTCCTCAGAGCGAGACACATTCCTGGATTCCCAGCAGGGATAGGAAGGGAGGCTGATTTTTCTTTTTTCTTTTTTTTTTTTTTTTTGGCTTTTGTCATTTTAGGGCCTCACCTGCGGCATATGGAGCTTCCTAGGCTAGGGGTCTAATCGGAGCTGTAGCCGCCAGCTTATGCCACAGCCATAGCAATGCGGGATCCGAGCCACTTCTGCAACCTACACTACAGCTCATGGCAATACCGGATCTTTAGCCCACTGAGCGAGACCAGGGATCAAACCTGCAACCTCATGGTTTCTGCTGAGCCACTATGGGAACTCCCAGATTTTTCTTTTCTTTTCTTTATTGCTTTCTTGCTTTCTTTCTCTTCCTTCCATTCTTTCTTTCTTTCTATTTATTTATTTATTTATTTATTTATTTATTGCTTTTTTTATTCCTTTGCTTCTCGGCATAAGGAAGGTCCTAAGCTAGGGGTCAAATTGGGGCTGCAACTACCAGCCTATGCCACAGACACAGCAATGCCAAACCTGAGCCGTGTCTGTGACCTACACCACAGCTCAAGGCAACACTAGATCCTTAACCCAGTGAGTGAGGCAAGGGATCAAACCCGCATCCTCTCGGATCCTAGTCAGGTTCTTAACCCACTGAGCCACGTCGGGAACCCCCTAGGAGGTAGATTTGGCTCTTCACTCTCCTATTCAAGCAGTTTGGGTAATCCACCACCACCGCCACCCCCTTTCCTGACCTGAGGCACTTGGGACATTTCTGGTGACTGAATGAATCTGCACAATAAAGTATCCCTCATCTGAAGCGCTATCCACTTTGGGCTCTGCCCCATGAGAAGGATGTGGGCAAGTGTTGGCACAGCCTCAGGAGGTGGCAGAATTGGGAGGAAAACCCCGAGGACTGGGAGAGTTGGTGCTAAGGCTTGGAAATGGAAACTCAAGAGGCTCCCATGAGTCTCTTCAAACCCTGGAAGGGTTGTCCCAGGAGGAGTGATGGGAAGTGACCCTTTTTGTGGGACAGGGTCAGCAGGGAAGGTTAGGGGAGAGGGATTTCAGCTCTGGGAGAGGCACATGCATGCATCCTTTCATTCAGTAAGTATTAACTAAGTCCCTAGTCCAGAAGTACAGGGGTGAGATACAGTAGGATTAAGGGCAGGGGAAAGTGACATTATCACAATATTATACAAACAAGTGCAAAATTACCACAGTGGTAAATGTTGTAAGCAAGATGTACTTGGTGCTATAAAGAGCCTGAAATGCAAGGCCCTGACCTTTTTGGGGGTGAGAGATCGTGGTGCCGGAGGTGAGAGTTTACAGAAGAGCTAACTAGATGAAGGGGGTGGCAGAAAGAACAATCTGTGAACAGAAGGAACAGCGTTGGTACAGAGAACATGGTAATTGCAAGGATGACGAGGACGCAGTGTGGCTGGAGTCCAGAGGGCAAGGTGAGAGAGCAGTGGGGACCAGACCAGCCACAGCAGGGGGGCCCTGGGTCCAAGGTGGTGAGTCCAAGTCAAGCACCAAGGTGGGGTACTTGAAAGAAGTCCCCAAGGAGAGGCGGGGAATCCCTACTGGGTGTTTGAGAGTGGAGAGCCACTTTGTAGTACGAGACCAGGCCAGCAGAGGTCAGTGCTGCACAGGGCCGGGCTGCAGATCAGAAGGAAGGAGGAGGTAGCTCATGAGGCTTGGTTGGTGGTTGCAGAGTAACCCTGGTGGGCGCAGACTCAGGAAGCCTGGACAATGACAGCCTGGAAGGTAGATGTGGGGAGCTGGTACGAAGAGAGGAGGCAGGGGAGAGAGGGTCTCAAATACGCTGCTCGGCCTGTGCACGTGTAATGCTCGCACCTTCCTTTAGACAATCCAGAACTGGGGTGTGGATGAAGAAGGAGGAAACTGAAAAGGAGAGATGTCTCCTGGAGGGAGCAGCTTAGAAGATCTATCTGGGTCTAGGAGTAGCAATTTAAAAAAGAATCAGAGCACTTCTCAGGTTCGGTAATAAAAAGGCTAGTCATCTTTTAGCTCTCACAGTTCTAGAGCATTATACTACCCATCTTCTCATTTGTTCCTCACTAATTGAAACTTCCTTGTTGGGTGACCTTGGACACACTCGTGTCTCCTCATTTGTACAATGAGAAAAACGTTTTGAGGACTAAGTGATGTGGTTGAGCAAATCCCAAGGCACTCACCAGACCCATGGTAGATTCTCAGTAAAGGCTGGGCTTCTGTTTCCTCCCTTTGTAAGCTAAGAAGCATAAGGATAATAATAAGCAATTTTTTGATAAGAAAACTATAACCTGTGGAGAGAAAGTAATTTGTCTAATATCACAAATCAAAGGTAGTCTCAGAGTTGAGAACAGAAAGCAGTTCTCTTGGGTTTGAGTACCCCTTCCTCCCCAGACCCACACCAGGGGTTGCCAGGGCCTGGGGTCTACTCCAGAGGCCCCCTAGTGGCTTGGTCCTCCTCCTGTCCACAGACACTCTACCGTCAGACCTTGGATGCCCTGCAGACACTGCTCTACGCCCTCCTTGTGGAGGATCCCACTCCCGCTGGGCTGAAGAGCATCTTGGAGGTATGGGGGCAGGGAGGAGAGGAAGGGCAGAGTGGGATGGAGAAGTGACTCAGGAGAACTGGGGGTGGGGGTGGCAGCTGGACCCAGAAAGAGTGATTTGACTTCAGGATGTCATCTTGTATAAGGTTTCTACTTCACTGCCCCTTTCACAGGCCCTGTCCCAAACTCCTGTCCCTTCACTCTCTCCTTAATCCGCCATACTCCTGCTATAATTGCCCCCATATCCTTTCTTTCCTCCTTTTTTTTTTTTTTTTTGCTTTTTAGGGCCACACCTGCGGCATATGGAGGTTCCCAGGCTAGGGGTCTAATTGGAGCTACAGCTGCCAGCCTATGCCACAGCCACAGCAATGCAGGATCCAAGCCACGTCTATGACCTACACCACAGCTCAGGGCAACACCAGATCTGTAACCCACTGAGCAAGTCCAGGGATTGAACCTGAAACCTCATGGTTCCTAGTCAGATTCATTTCCACTGCGCCACGACAGGAACTCCCATTTTCCCCCCTTGCTTTCTAAATTCTTGTCCCTGTCTCTCTCTCTCTCTTCCATCCTCAAGACTCTACCTTCTATCTCTCTCCTCATTGACCTTTGTCCCCCCTCTGGTCTTGCAGTCCTGTTCTCAGCTTCTGGGCCTCATGTTTTCCTATGCTCCAAGAAGAGGAAGAGGGATGTGGCAGGTTGCCTTTATGCTCTCCCCGGAAGTTCTTGATGATTGGTGAAGCCTGGCCTGCCCATCCAGGCAGTAGAAGCTGGCGCCCAGCTTGTATCTCTGAGTCTTGCCCTTTTCCCCACAGCCTCTGGGGCCCTGGATGAACTCTGGGAAGGCCCACGAGAGAGCGCGGGCTGTGAAAAGCAATGTCTCTGTGTTGAACCACATGCTTCTGACCCTGCCTTTCTTTGTGAGTGGCCCTGGGAGGTGGGGGAACACTTCTAGGGAGAACCTTTCCAGCTCTGAGGGAGCCTGTGCATCTGTCCAGAGATTCCCAGGTGGTCCTCACCCTCAGCTACCAGGGACCAGACTATCTAGCTCTGTTCACTATTTATGATATAGCATCATTGAACCTATAAGTCTCAATCCCTAAGATTATGACACAAACAGATATCTTCTGGGTTCCCGGCGCTGGGGCTTCTGCTGGGGAGGCTCATCCTTCGCATTGGGGATCCTGATGAGGAGATTGGCCGGGAGGCTCTGGACGGCATCACCATCCTTTACACCATCTTGGAGCTTCAAAAACGTAAGCCCTTTGGAGTGCCTCTAAAACAAGGCTTCTGAGCAGGTACTCAGCCTGGGAATCAAATGGAGCCTTAGCAACAAGGCCCTGGTGGGAGATGGAAAAGATCAACACAGGGTGTTATGGGGTGGAGACAGTCCCCACAGAACTAGGACACAGAGACAACAAACAATCCTGTTTTAATTAAAGCAATGCTTCTATTAAATAGACAGAAGGATACCTCTCCTCATCCTTCCAAGTTTAATTCGTGACTCTCATTTTCATATTCCCATGCCACCATGTACACCCAGGCATGATAGCCCATTGTCCTATTTTTTTGATCTGTCTTCTCCACTAGTCTGTAACTCCATTCGAGGCTGTGTCTTGTTCACCACTGTATTCCCAAGATCTAGCCCTGGCTCTGGCACGTGGTAGGTGCTCAATAAATATTTGTTGGATGAATAAACAAAGAACAGGCACTGTCTTGGACTCTGGAGAGGCTAAAACCTGGAGGTGGAGGGGCTAAACCTATAAGGGGTAGAACATCTCAGGAGTCAGCTGCACGGTGCTGGTGCTATGGAATGGGCTGATGCAGATACCCAGTTGATGTTGCACCTGAAAGTATGCCAGATCAACCCTTACTTGCCTCCTTCCTTTCTTAAGAGTCTCAACTCTGCTCCCAACCAAGGGACCCTGGCACATTGTTTAGACTTCCTTGGCTCTGGAGGCAAAGTGTCTTGAGTACAAGACCTAACTCTGGCCCTTCCTAGCTGTAGTACTTTTTCAGCCAAGTACTTTTCTTGTCCAGGTCTAGATTTCCTATCTGTAAGAAGGATACAGTAGGGAGTTCCCGTCGTGGCGCAGTGGTTAACGAATCCGACTAGGAACCATGAGGTTGCGGGTTCGATCCCTGCCCTTGCTCAGTGGGTTAACGATCCGGCGTTGCCGTGAGCTGTGGTGTAGGTTGCAGACGCGGCTCGGATCCTGCGTTGCTGTGGCTGCGGCGCAGGCCAGTGGCCACAGCTCCGATTAGACCC
>PVHT020000066.1:19982082-20036510 GCA_004024745.2 Catagonus wagneri | reverse complement strand
GCACCAATTAGTATTGCCAGATTTAGCAAATAAAAATATAGGACACCCAGTTAAGTCTGAATTTCAGGTAAATAATAAATACATTTTGGTGTATTTGAGACACAAATTTGAATTCTGCAAAAAAAAATATTTGTCAAATTCAAATTTAACTGGGGATCTTGCATTTTATCTAGTGACTCTAGGACAAACCCACACTGTTAGATTCTCAAGGAGTTGAGGTGGTTTGTCCAGGCCCCCTGATTGTGGAAGCAGCAAAATTAGGATTTGAACCCAGGTCTGCCTGATTCCAGATCTCAAACACTTTCCCATTACAGAGAACCCGCAGGCTTGGTCCATGTCATTTTGCCTCATTGGCCCTTTCTTATGCCTGTGTCTTACACAGCCTGGGGGATCCAGGTAGGACCCAAGCCAGGCCACAGTAAGGCTCAGGAAATGTGCCTGAAATGTGTTTCCTTTAACAGAAAATAAGGAGCACCCATGTGCCAAGTATTATGCTAGGTATTCGGGATTCAGAAGAAAAAAAGATTAATGAAATAATCCACCTGTCGATTTTATCTTCTTGCTGTCAGGAGACAGTGAACAAAATAAATAATACATGTACTAAGTCAGATGATGATTAGTATTAAAGAGAAAAACAGAAAAGGGGAAATGGGGATGCCAGGGGTAAGGGCAATTTAAAGAGGTATTGCCGGAGTTCCCATCATGGCACAGTGGTTAATGAACCCGACTAGTATCCATGATGAGTTAGGTTTGATCCCTGGCCTTGCTCAGTGGCTTAAGGATCCAGGTTACTGTGAGCTCTGGTGTAGGTGGCAGATGCAGCTTGGATCCTGTGTTGCTGTGGCTGTGGTGTAGGCTGGCAGCTCCTATTTGACCCTTAGCCTGGGAACCATCATATGCCCTAAAAAGACCAAAACAAAACAACCTAAAAGAGGTATTGCCATACACTGCTGCCCCCTGCCCCCAAATGGCAGAAACAGATCAGACAATTCACTGATGAGACATGGACACAAGTCCTAGCTATGTGCCTGCAAATGTGTACCTACATTCACCAAAAGGCATGGAACCAGACATCCTAGAACATTCTTATAGGTGCTGAGTATAATAGCTAGAAATAACCCAAATGTACATCTGAAGTTGAACAGGTAAATACGTTGTAGTTTATTCATATCGTGTAAAATTACGCAGCACTGAGAATGGATGAACCTACGCAACTTGTAGTAGTGTACGTGAATCTCGCCCTTGCAATGCTGAGTGAAAGCCAGACCCAAAGGATAATGTACAGTATGAGTCCATTTGTATAAAGTCCAACAGCAAGGAGCTCTAATCTGTCGGTTTAAAGGGCAGAATAGTTGTCACCTCGGGTGGGGGAGGGAGATAGTGGACTGGAATGGGGGCACAGGAGGGCCTTCTGGGATGCTTATCATGGTCTGTTTCTTTTTTTCTTTCTTTTTCTTTTTTGCCTTTTTCTTTTTTATTTATTTTATTTTATTTTATTTGTCCTTTTAGGGCTGCACCTGCGGCATATGGAGGTTCCTAGAGGGGTCAAATCGGAGCTGTCGCTGCCAGCCTACGCCATAGCCACAGCAACGCCGGATCTGAGCCATGTCTGCGACCTACACCACAGCTCACGGCAACACCGGATCGTTAACCCACTGAGCAAGGCCAGGGATCAAACCCGCAACCTCATGGTTCCTAGTCGGATTCATTAACTGCTGCACCACGATGGGAACTCCTTTTTTGCCTTTTTAGGGCCGCACCTGCGGCATATGGACGTTCCCAGGCTAGGGGTTGAATCAGAGCTACACTTGCCGGCTGACGCCACAGCCACAGCCTCGCCAGATCTGAACTGTGTCTGTGACCTACACCACAGCTCATGGCAACGCTGGATCCTTAACCCACTGAGCTGGATCCTTAACCCAGGGATTGAACATGCAACCTCATGGTTCCTAGTCGGATTCGTTTTCACTGTGCCACGATGGGAATTCTCATGTTCTGTTCCATGCCAACTATAGGAATATGCTCACTGTGAAAATTTATCAAGCTGGTTACCTACGATTTCATGCACATCCAACTTCTATGTTTAATAAAAACTTAAAACCAAGGAATCAGGTGGTCAGGCCTCACGGAAGTTCTTTTCTTGCAGGAGCCAGAGATAAGGAAGAGACCAACAAGAAGGAGCTGTATGAGAGCAACAAGCGTTTCCTGGGGCCCTACAATGCTGTCAGCCCATGCCAGAACATTCTGCGTGTGATTGCGGTGACCACCTGCTGCCCACCAGCCCTGGGCCTTCCCGGGGGACAGGGACAAGGGGGGAGGGGCAGCGCCAACCTGCCCCAGTGCCTCCTCCCCGGCCTCCATCCTTCCAGGCTCCAGTGCTCCTTTACAGAAAGTCTCCCCCAAACACCCAGGCCCATCCTGCGGGTTCCCAACCCCTCTGGTCTGTGCCACAGCAGGTGGCCGTGCCCTCTAGCTCTGGGGGCAGGGGCTACGTCACCTCTTCTTTCTTTGCTCCTCCCAAAAGTGTTCAGTGTTCGCTAATTAATGGAGTTTGTGGTCCCCTGCTGACCTCTGCATGCGTCTGGCGGTGTTGGTGCCTGTGCTTAGGCGCTCCTGTCTGCCCCATGTGTGTCAGGATCTCTATGTCTTTGTTTTAGGAATTTGGAGACTTCCTGGGACCCCAGCAGGTAAAGGACCTGCTGCTAGCAGCCCTGGAAGGGCTGAAAGGTGCCTCAGAGGCTCGGGAGAAGGACTCGGGAGAGATGATGCAGCTGGCATCAGAGGTGACGCTCAGCTCGGTGCTGGAGTGGTACCGCCACAGGGCCCTGGAGGTGGTAAGGTCCTCCGGGGGCAGGGGCTGGGCTGGGAGACCCCACAGGGCCAGCTGGTCCCTCAGGGCAGGGCTGGGGGGGGAGTTGCCAAGTTCTAGGTGCTCCCAGCGTGCAGGTGAGAAAACTCACTTACCTGACTCCAACACAGCTCAGCTATCTGGTCTGGGTTGGGGAGGGGGAGGGCAGCGAAGACAAAGTCACTCCCAGGGAAGGGGCAGACGCTCGGCTGCGTCTCCGCATTTCTCTCCTGGATATTTTTCCTGCCTCTCACTCCCTCCCCTTCCCCATCAACCCCCCACCACCACCACACGCCCACCTCTCTTGGCTTCTCCATTTGGCCCTCTGCCTGCTCCCGGCGGCCCTGGCTGTACCCCAGATCCCAGAAATCATGCAGGGCATCTATGTGCATCTGAGCCACATCCAGGAGCCGCGGGCCCGCGAGGTGGCCCTGCTGCCCATCTCTCTCCTGGCCAGCTCCTTCATGACCGAGGTCGTCGTGGCCCTGCTCATGTGCCCCCTCCCGCTGGACAGGTACTAGGGGCGGGGGCGGGGGGGGGGGCGCGGTGCTTCCGGCCACTACAGCTCAGATGGTTGAAGCAGCCTCACTCCTGGGCTGGGAATCCCTCCTTTTTTTTTTTTTTTTTTGTCTTTTTGCCTTATCTAGGGCAGCACCCACGGCACATGGAGGTTCCCAGGCTAGGGGTATAACAGGAGCTGTAGCCGCTGGCCTACGCCACAGCAACGCGGGATCCAAGACGCGTTTGCAACCTATACCACAGCTCACAGCAACACCGGATCCTTAACCCACTGAGCAAGGCCAGGGATCGAACCCTCAACCTCATGGTTCTTAGTCAGATTCATTAACCACTGAGCCATGACGGGATCTCCCTTTTTTTTTTTGGGAATCCCTCCTTCTGAACCTGGAGGAGCCCCGCACTCTCCCAGGTGGTCCCTCTTCCATGATCTGTGGTGCTTAAGACAGACAATAGCCCTTCCTGAGCATGGCCAGGTAGACATTCTTTCACTAGTATAGCAACCCCATTCTACAGATGAGAAAACTGAGGCTCAGGAGCCCTAGACGTCTACTGAGCAAGCAACAAAATAAGGACCTAAAATCAAATCTGACCAACTCCAAGCCCAGAGCTCTTCAATGATGCCATAGAAAGGAGAACTGAATGTTGGTCCTGATTTCCTCCAGCTGCTGTGTAATCTTGGGTAGCCTGCTTGCCCTCTCTGAGTTTCGATTTTTCCCCTATATGCAAAAGGAGGAAATACTCCCTGCATGGTCACCCTGGGTGGGTGGTCATGACAAGTAATACAGGTAGCCATGCTAAGTGCCTGTCCAGGCCTGGGGGCCAGCTGTGCAGGGGACCGCTCCATGCTGTCGGCCTTCAGGGAACTCTGGTCTGATGGGCAGAGGGGACTGTGGCCAGATGGCGATGAGCTCACAGACATAAGACACCAGTCTGACTGCTCCAGCCTCCCTGCCCAGGAAAGGCTCCCATACCCTTGAATGAATAAAACAAGGCAGAAGTGCGTGATCCACCTCTTAAGGCGGTTGGTGAGAGTGAGTGGAAAGGAATTATGCAGAGCCGTGCAGGTGGGGTGTGCTTCTAACCAGGAGAGCTGCTGGGATGGTGAATGCTAGGGTGACTCGCCCCATCTCCCTGCTGGAGGAGTTTAACCCTTTCCGGCTTTCCTGCCCACCAGGGCGTTTCCTTCTTGGAGACACTAAACATTCAGACTCAAGACTTCCAGTGGCCACACCTGACCTCAGTTACTCAGAATATAGAGCAGGACAGTGTCCATGCAGCAGCCCGTGCAGCAGACTGGACAGAGCTGGGACAGAATTTAAGGAGGCCACAGCTATTCTTGCCTGAGCCTGAGAGCAAGGACTTCCTTAAATGCTGTGCCCTGGATACCCCGCTTTCCTCACCCTGGTCTTGGCCCTGGCTCTCCCTTGGACTTGGCTTTGTCACCCAAGTCACCCAAGCTGCCCTGGCTTGGGCGACTTGGGCTTTGAAGGAACTTGTGTCTCTTACATTGACTCTACAGACTTTCTTTCCAGGGTCCCCACAGGGACAAGCCCAGTCACAAGAGTCACTGCACCCTGAGAAGCTCAAAGCTACAGCGCTCCCAGTGGTTCTTACAGTTAATTTAGAGTTCCTCCCGGCCCAGACGCAGTTTACCAGCTGGGTCATTTTTACCATAAGCAATGTTGCCTGGCAACATAGTTGACATACTATCTTTATCAGGTTTCCAGGGAAACAGAGCTGGAGAGTTAATGGAAGTTTCCAATCTCAAGTGAAGGGCGAAAGCATCTTGTTAACCCTTTAGAGCGCTGGCCCGTTGTGCTTTCACCTACCCCCATAGAAGTGCCTACAGACGCTGTCCCTTGTCTGGCATACTGCCTTATAAGGGACAGTAGTGGGAGCTCCTTGACCTTATGTGACAAATGCCACATCCAGGCCCTGAAGGGCTCCTTGGCACAGACACGGGCTTTGGAGTCATCAGACCTGGTCACTTCTGGACTCTGCAGCTCATTAGCTGTGTGGTCTTGGACTGGTGACTTTACCTCTCTGAGCCTTAACTCTGCATCTGTAGAATGAGAATAACAACCTACCTTGAGGGTCATGGTAAGAATTCGGTGACCTTGAATATCTTGCAAGTCCACTGGCAGACAGCAGATGCTCAAAGTTTGCTGAAGTAATAAATTGTCTGCAAAGCACCCGCCATAGTACCTGAGAAACAGGGTTTTCGATAATTCTTAGACCCTTGCCTCTTAGGGAGTGTTTTCTGAACCATTTCAGAAATTTGCTGGTACGCCCATGGACGCCTTTTCGAAAGCACCTTCCCTTCTCCCTCCTCAGTTGGGAGGCAGGGTGGGCCCCACTGCCCTGGCCCCTGATAACCATCCCCACCCCTGACCCCTCAGCAACGGAGCCGAGATGTGGAGGCAGCTGATACTGCGCAAGCCCAGCTGTGATGTCCGAGATCTTCTGGATCTGCTCTTGACCAGCCTGAAGGAGAAGCCTGTCACCAAGAAGGGCCGGGCTTCCATTGTGCCCCTGGCGGTGAGGACCCACCAACCTGCCCCATCAATACCCGCCCCCCTCAATCCGCCTCCCTCCTCCCTTCTCGCTGAGCTCTGCACACCCATCTTCTAGTGCCTTGCTCTGCCAGGAACTAGCTGTTTGGCCTTGAGCAAGTCTATGTCCCCGGGCTCTTGCTTGTTGTACTGCTACTAACAGTGAAAGCAGTAGCCTGGAGCAGTGGACACAGAATAACCTAGGTCACGCAGACCTTAATCTGAGAACTGGCTTGGCTTTGTTACTATTTTGTAACCTGAGCAAGTCACTTTACCTCTCTGAGGCTCAGTCTCTGCATCTGTAAATGAAATAATATCCGGAGTTCCTGTTGTGGCGTAGCGGAAACGAATCTGACTAGGAACGAAGAGGTTGCAGGTTCATATCCCTGGCCTCGCTCAGTGGGTTAAGGATCCGGCGTTGCCGTGAGCTGTGGTGTAGGTCACAGATGTTGCTCGGATCCCACATTGCTGTGGCTGTGGTGTAGCCTGGGAACCTCTACATGCCGCAGGTGCGGCCCTAAAAAGAAAAAAAAGGAAAGGAAGGAAGAAAAGAAATAATAATATCCACCTTGTATGGCAGCTATGAAAATTAAACAAGATAACTCATTTATTCATTTAGCAACATAAAATGTTTAAGGGCTTCTGCTGCCAGTCTCAGAGGCTGGCCCTGGGAACACGGAGGGAAAGGGCTCTGACCACAGGAAGAGGGCTGGGTGGAGAGAGATTCCTCACTGCCTCTGTCACTGCCGCCCTAGTCCCGGCCGGCTGGGTACTACCTCCACCCATCTCTTTGCTTCCATTCCAGTCCCTCCGATCTGTACCACCGCTAAAAAAAAAAAATCCTCGAGAAATGCACATCTGTTCTTCTCAGCCCTCTCAATGGCTTCCCACTGCCCTTGAGGGTAACGTCGTGCTCGTACCTGTGCTGCCAGGCTCTGCACGCTTCACCAACCTCACCACTCTCCGTGGTCCTCTTGCTTGCATAGCTATAACCTCATTGTTCCTTGTCCAATCTTCCTATACACTGTGCTAGCTCCTGTCACAGGGCCTTTGCACACGCCGTTTCCTCTGCCTAGAGTGATCTCCACCAAGTTAATTTCTACTCATCCCTTAGCCCTTAACTCACATTATTGCCTCTGACCAGCTCAAATCTGTGCATATTATACTTTTTTCATATACTTTATTTTGGGATACGTTGTGATTGACAATAGTGTGTGTGTGTGTGGGGGTGTAATTTGATTAATCTGTGAGATGCGTGACTTCAGGGCCTGAGCCTGATATGCCCGAAGTCTAATGTATACCTGGCACACAGCAGATGTTCAAAAAAATTTTTGTTGGTTTATTTACCCAACAGATAGTGAGCACCTACAATGGGCCAGGCATACTTAGAAGCTCTGCAGATTCAGCAAAGAGCAAGACAATCTGGTGGAGGGAAGCAAATGATTGAAGACGTGGTGGGTGGAGGGGCAGGTGGTGTTACCCTTTTGCAGAAGATACTGACATGACTCGTCCAAGGTCACACAGCTGATGAGAGGTGGTGCTAGAACTCAAACCCAGATCTCCTGCCTCCAAATCCTGTGTGCCCCTCTCTCCCCCAGCCCTGAGTTCTATGACTAAGGCACCAGTACCCATTCTTTCCCACGTTTGGGCATTCATGCACTCCTCCTCCAGTCAGTGTGTGCTGCTGTGTTCAACAAGCATAGTTTGAGCATAAGTACAGCCTGGACTAATTTTTATCTTATGGTATTGAGAAGCCATTTGAACGAGATGGAGCCACAAGCAGAGCCCTATGGCACATCGCTAGAGACTTTTCTCTACACCACAGATCGTGTTCTTTGGACACAGTCATCGGCTTTGGGTTCCTAAAAAATGTAAAGGCTTTGCCTCCAAGCAGCTTGTCTTGGCTCAGCCGCTGGCTCATTATATAACCACGTCAAGCACTCCCCCCCCAGGCTTAGTCTTCAGATCTGTAAAATAGGTAGTAATAACTCTTGCCTTGTCTATCTTACCTGTTGAGAAGGGTAAGATAATATATGTGAAAGGGCTTCCTAAGCTGTAAAGTACATACTATTTTTTTTTTTTTGTTCTCCTCTGGCCACATGATATCACTAATCTCCATGGAAATGTGCGCTGGTTCTTTGATTTCATAATTAAATGCCTTTCCCTTGGAGTTCTCCTGTGGTGCAGTGGGTTAGGGATCTGGTGTTGTCACTGCCACGGCTTGGGTTGCTGTGTGGTGCAGGTTCAGTTTCTGGCCCGGGAGCTTCCACATGCCATGGAAATGGCTTAAAAAAAAAAGTGCTTGTCCCTTGGTCAGCTGCACAGATTCTCAGTGGCACAGATCTTATATTTATTTATTTATTTATTTATTTGTCTTTTTGCCTTTTCTAGAGCTGCACTCGCGGCATATGGAGGTTCCCGGGCTAGGGGTCCAAACGGAGCTGTAGCCACCAGCCTACACCACAGCCACAGCAACACAGGATCCAAGTTGCATCTGCAATCTACAGCACAGCTCACAGCAATGCCTGATCCTTAGCCCTGTGAGCGAGGCCAGGGATCGAACCTGCAACCTCATTGTTTCTAGTTGGATTCGTTAACTGCTGAGCCATGATGGGAACTCCCCATTTTTTTTTTTATAAAGCATTGTCACCTCTCCTCTCATTTAATCTCCACCACACCTCTGGAGCTGGTGGGGTTAGGACCAGTAACCCATTTTACAGAGGATGAGTCTGAGGCCAGAGAGCGGTAGGGAGTGATGGAGCCAGAATGAGCCATCGGGTCTTGTGACCCCACTGGTCATCTTCTCCACCCCTCTCGTTGTCCACCTGCCAGTTAGACAGGACTTGGCGGGCCGAGTGTGAGGAGTGGGCTCAGGCCGGGACCAGAGCAGGGCTGGCAGGTGGAGAGGTTGTGGCAAGTGCAGATGGGGTCCCAGGAAATAGCATGGACCAAATGCCAACAAACCCAAAGTCTGCCTCAAGTCCCCAGGACATTGGAGGGCTGGTGTGGGACCGCGGTCTGGAAGGCGCAGGGTGCAGGGCAGGTGGACGTGGGGCAGCGGAGTCCAGGACTGGTTCTCCCTGGCTCCTCCTCCAGCCGGGGTCTGTTTCTTTTGGCTGCTGGCCACATGGCGAGGCAGTGAGGGCAGCCTAGTTCAACGGCCCCCAGTGAAGAGGCCACTGGTATTCCCTTCACCACCTGTGTGCTGTGTTTTGGAGGCAGAGCTCACTCCAGGCTGTGTCTGAAATCCTGGGTTCAAGTCCTAACTCTGCCCCCCACCCCCACCCCAGAAGCTGGATGATCTTGGGTCAGTCTCTTCCCCTCTGAACTGGTCTCCTCGCCTGCATAATGCGATCTAGACTCTACCCACAAATGTGGGAAGAGGTCCCTCCACCATGACTCTTCCGGGGTGTGTCAATGTCAAAGGGTCACTGTGATTGTCCAGGGAGCCGGGAGTCGGGGTACAGTGGTGGTGGTGATGGGGACTCTGGGCTTGTCAAGGTGGCCAGAGAAAAGCAAAGATCCAGGTCAAACCTCCTAAAAAAGCAGTCCAGGCCCTGCCAGGAGTGTTGGGGCAGCGGGCCTGGACATCCCACGAGCATCCCCCTCTGTCCCCAGGCAGCCAGCGGCCTGTGTGAGCTCCTGTCTGTCAACAGCTGCATGGGCCGAGTGAGGCGCATCTACCCTCAGCTGCTCCTGGCCCTGCTCATTCAGGTCCATTACCACATCGGCCTCAACCTGCCCGGCCGCGTGGCTTCCCGCAAGGACGCCAGGAAGGATACTCAGCCCTCTGGCTTCGTGCCTGTACGGTATGCTCCTGCTGTCCCCGGCAGGGGGCGGGCCACCAGCAAGGGCCCTTCAGAAGGTCTTCAGGACAATCCATCAGGAGAAATAGAGGGGAAAACAGAAGTGCACTTTCGAGGGAGAAAGCCAATCACGTGCTCAACAACTGTTTGTGTGTGTCTTCCGCTTAGTGCTGGGGGCAGGAAAGAATGAGCCTCCCCCAAGGAGCCCACTGTTCGATTTTCTTCCTCCCTCCCTAGAGACAGTATTTGTATCAGATTTGCATCCAAGGCCCAGCCATTTGATTTTTATTAATTGGAGTAGGTAATACAGGCACATGGGTAAAACTCTCAAAAGATGTTAAAAGGAAGTCTGTGTTCCTCCCTCTGCCCCAGTTATCCACCCTAAGAACCAGTTTCTTTCTTGCCCTTCCAGAGGGGGTTGATACAGAGATAAACCCACGTATTTTCTTTTTTTTAATTACTTAATGGATTTTATTACAATTATAGATGTACAACAACCATCACAACCAAATTTTATAGCATTTCCATCCCAAACCCTCAGTGCATCCACCCAACCCCCAACTTGTCTCATTTGGAAACCATAACTTTTCCAAAGTCTGTGAGTCAGTATCTGTTCTGCAAAGAAGTTCATTGTGTCCTTTTTTAAGATTCCATATGTAAGTGGTAGCATTTGATGTTGGTGTCTCACTGTCTGCTTGGTTTCAATTCACATGATAATTTCTAGGTCCACTCATGTTGCTATAAATGCTGTTATTTCATTCCATTTAATGGCTGAGTAATATTCCATTGTGTATATGTACCACATCCTCTCTATCCACTCCTCTGTCAATGGGCATATAAGTTGTTTCCATGATTTGGCTATTGTATAGAGTGCTGCAATGAACATTGAAGTACATGTGTCTGAGTCATGGATTTCTCTGGATAGATGCCCAAGAGTGGGATTGCTGGATCAAATGGTAATTCTAATTTTAGTTTTCTAAGGAATCTCCATACTGTTTTCCACAGAGGCTGCACCACTTTGCATTCCTACCAACAGTGTAATAGGGTTCCTTTTCCTCCACACCCTCTCTAGCACTTACTGTTTGTAGACTTTTTGATGATGGCCGTTCTGGCTGGTGTGTGGTTGTACCTCATAGTGGTTTCGATTTGCATTTCTCTAATAATTAGTGATGTTGAACATCTTTTCATGTTTTCTTTGGAGAACTGTCTGTTTAGATCTTTTGCCCATTTTTTGATGGGGTGGTTTGCTTTTTTGGTATTGAGCTGTAGGAGGTGTTTGTAAATTTTGGAAATTAATCCCTCGTCAGTCGATTCATTTGCAAATATTTTCTTCCATTCTGTGGGTTGTCTTTTCGCTCTGTTTAGGGTTTCCTTTCCTGTGCAGAAACTTTTAAGTTTAATTAAGTCCCATTTGTTTATTTTTATTTTTACTTTGTATTCCCATTCTAACAGGTGGATCTCAGAAGATGTTGCTGTCATTATGTCAGTGTTGGGCCTATGATTTCTTTTAAGGATTTTATAGCATCTGGTCTTACATTTTGGTCTTTAATCCATTTTGAGTTTTTTTTGTTCATGGTGTTAGGAAGTGTTCTCATTTCATTTTTTTTTACATGTGGCTGTCCATTTTTCCTAGCACCACTTAATGAACAGGCTGTCTTTTCTCCGTTGTATATTCTTCCCACCTTTGTCATAGATTAGTTGATTATAGGTGTGTGGGTTTAATTCTGGGCTTTCTATCCTGTTCCACTGATCTATATTTCTGTCTTTGTGCTAGTACCCTATGGTTTTGATGACTGTAACTTTGTAGTAGAATCTGAAGTCAGGGAGCCTGATTCCTCCAGCTCCATTTTTATTTTTCAGGATGTCTTTGGCTATGCTGGCTCTTTTGTGCTTCCAAACAAACTTTAAAATAATTTGTTCTAGTTCTGTGAAAAATGTCCTTGGTAATCTGATGGGGATTGCATTGAATGTGTAGATTGCCTTGGGTAGTATACTCATTTTGATAATATTGAGTCTTCCAATCCCAGAGCATGGTATGTCTTTCCATCTGTTCTTGTCATCCTTGATTTCTTTCATCAGCGTCTTATAATTTTCAGAGTACAGGTCTTTTGTTTCTTTAGATAGGTTTATTCCTAAGTATTTGATTATTTTTGATGCAATGGTAAACGGGATTGCTTCCCTAATTTCTCTTTCTGATCTTTCATTGTTAGTATATAGAAATGCAGTTGATTTCTGTGTATTAATTTTGTATCCTGCGACTTTGCCAAATTCATTCATGAGCTCTAACAGTTTTCTGGTAGCGTCTGTAGGATTCTCTAGGTATAGTATCATGTCATCTGCAAATAGTGATAGTTTTCCTTTCCAATTTGGATTCCTTTTATTTCTTTTACTTCTTTGATTGCTGTGGCTATGACTTCCAAAACTATGTTGAATAGTAGTGGCGAGAGTGGACATCCCTGTCTTGTTCCTGATCTCAGCGGAAATTCTTTCAGCTTTTCACCATTGAGAATGATGTGAGCTCTGGGATTGTCATAGACGGCTTTTATTATGTTGAGGTAGGTTCCCCCTAGCTCACTTTCTGAAGGGTTTTTATCAAAAATGGGTGTTGGATTTTGTCAAAGGCTTTTGCTGCATCTATGGAGAGGATCATATGGTTTTTATTCTTCAGTTTGTTAACATGGTGTATCACACTGATTGATTTGCAGATATTGAAGAATCCTTGCATCCCTGGGATAAATCCCACTTGATCATGATGTGTACAATCCTTTTAATGTATTGTTGGATTTGGTTGGCTGGTATTTTGTTGAGGGTTTTTGCATCTATGTTGATCAGTGAAACTGGCCTGGAATTTTCTTTTTTTGTGCTATCTTTGTCTGGCTTTGGTATCAGGGTGATGGTGGCCTCATAGAATGTGTTTGGGAGTGTCCCTTCCTCTGCAGTTTTTGGAAGAGTTTCAGAAGGATAGGTGTTATTAGCTCTTCTCTAAATGTTTGATAAAATTCGCCTGTGAAGCCATTTGGTCCTGGACTTTCGTTTGTTGGAAGTTTTTTTAATCACAGTTTCAATTTCAGAACTTATGATTGGTCTATTCATCTTTTCTATTTCGTCTTGGTTTAGTCTTGGGAGATTGTGCTTTTCTAAGAATTTGTCCATTTCTTCTACGTTTTCCATTTTATTGCCATATAGTTGCATGTAGTAGTCTCTTATGGTCCTTTGTATTTCTGTGATGTCTGTTGTTATTTCTCCTTTTTCATTTCTAATTTTATTTATTTGTGTCCTCTTTTTTTCTTGATAAGTCTAGCTAAGGGTTTATCGATTTTATTGATCTTTTCAAAGAACCAGCTTTTAGTTTCATTGATCTTTTCTATGGTTTTCTTCGTTTCTATTTCATTGATTTCTGCTCTGATCTTTATGATTTCTTTTCTTCTACTAACTTTAGGTCTTGTCTGTTCTTCCCTCTCTAGCTGCTTTAGATGTAAAGTTATGTTGTTTGAGCTTTTTCCTGTTTCCTGAGGTGGGCTTGTATCACTATAAACTTTCCTCTTAGAACTGCTTTTGCTGCATCCCAGAGGTTTTGGAGTGTCGTATCTTTGTTGTCATTTGCTTCTAGGTATTATTTACTTTCCTCTTTGATTTCTTCAGTGATACATTGGTTGTTTAGTAGCGTGTTGTTTAGTCTCCACATGTTTGTATTTTTTGCCATTTTTTTCTTGTTGTTGATTTCCACTCATATAGCATTGTGGTCAGAAAAGTTGCTATATGATTTCAATTTTCTTAAAGTTACCGAGGCTTGATTTGTAGCCCAGGATGTGATCAATCTTAGAGAATGTTCCATGCACACTTGAGAAGAATGTGTATTCTGTTGCTTTTGGATGGAATGTCCTATAAATATCTATTAAGTCCATCTGGTCAAATGCTTCATTCAGGGCCTGCGTTTCCTTATTGATTTTCTGTCTGGATGACCTGTCCATTGCTGTAAGTGGGGTGTTAAAGTCCCCCACTATGATTGTGTTATTGTTGATTTCTCTTTTTAAGGTTGTTAGCAGTTGCCTTATATATTGTGGTGATCTTATGTTGGGTGCATAGATATTTAAAATTGTTATATCTTCTTCTTGGATTGCTCCTTTGATCATTATGTAGTGTCTTTCCTTGTCTCTTAAAGTGTTCTTTATTTTAAAGTCTATTTTGTCTGATAAGAGTATTACTACTCCAGCTTTCTTTTGATTCCCGTTTGCATGGAATGTTTTCTTCCATCCTCTCACTTTCAATTTGTATGTGTCTCTAGACGTGAAGTGTGTCTCTTGAAGACAGCATATATATTGGGTCTTGTTTTTGTATCCATTCAGCTAGTCTATATCTTTTGGTTGGGGCATTCAGTCCATTAACATTTAAGGTTATTACTGATATGTATGTTCTTATTGCCACTTTATTAACTGTTTTGGATATTTGATGCTCTTTTTTCTTTCCTTGTTCTCTTGTGTTTCAATGACTATCTTTAATGTTGTATTTGAGTTGATTTTTCTTATTTGTTTGTGTATCAATTGTAGATTTTTGGTTTGCAGTTACCCTGAAGTTTTGATATAGGAGTCTATATATAAATGAGATTAAGTTGTTGGTTTCTTAATTGCACGTGTGTCTCAATTTGTGCTCCTGCATTTGTGCTCTCTTCTTATGATTTCTGATTTTGGCAGCACAATTGTGTATGTATGATTTAGTATCTTTACTGTATATACGCCTTTACTGGTGAGCCTTGTCATTTGTGGAGTTTTTATTTCTGGTTGTGGCCTTTTTTTTTTTTTTTTCTGCTTAGAGAAGTTCCTTTAGTATTTGTTGTAAAGCTGATAATTTAGTGTTGCAGAAATCTCTTAGCTTCGGCTTTACTATAAAGGTTTTGGTTTCTCCTTCAAATCTGAATGAGAGCCTTTGCTGGGTAAATTAATCTTGGTTGGAAGTTTTTTCCTTTCATTATGTTAGGTATATCATGCCACTCCCTTCTGGCCTGCAGAGTTTCAGCTGAAAAATCTGCTAATAACCTTATTGCGGTTCCCTTGTATGTCATTTGTTTCTTTTCCCTAGCTGCTTTCAGTATTTTCTCTTTATCTTTAATTTTGGTCATTTTGATTAATATGTGTCTAGGGGTTTTCCTCCTTGGGTTTATTTTATATGGACTCGTTGTGCTTCCTGGATTTGAGTGAGTAGTTCCTTTCCCATATTAGGGAAGTTTTCAGCTATTATCTCTTCGAATATTTTTTTCTGCCCCCTTCTCTCTGTCTTCTCTCTCTGGCACCCCTATAATACGGACATTGGTGCGTTTAACATTATCCCAGAGTTTTCTGAGACTCTCGTCATTTCCCTTAAATCTTTCTTTTCCACATTAGTGATTTCCACTAATCTCTCCTCCATCTCCCTGACTGGTTCTTCTGCCTCCTGTATTATATTGTTGGCTGCTTCTAATGAATTTTTATTTCAGTTATTGTATTTTGCATCTGTTTTTGCTTAATTTTTACATCTTGTATTTCTTTGCTTAGTGTTTCCTGTAAATTATCAATCTTTGCCTCCAGTTTATTTCCTTTTTTTAAATTTATTTTTGCATTATAGCTGGTTTACAGATTTCTGTCAGATTTTCCAACTCCAGTTTATTTCCAATGTCTTGCATCATCTTCAGCATCAACAGTCTAAAGTCTCTTTCTGGGAGGCTGATAATCTCCTCATCACTGAGATGTTTTTCTGTTTTTTTTTTCTTTCTCCCTTATCTGAGTTATAGGTTTCTGTCTTTTCATTTTTTTAGGTTTTTGGTGTGGTGTCCTTATTGCAGACAATAAAGTTGTAGCCTCTCTTACTTCTGGTGTTTATCTCCCCTGTGGCTGGAGTTGGTATGGGGGGCTTGCTGTAGGCTTCCCAACAAGAGGGACTGGTCTGCCCACTGGTAGGTGGGGTTGATTCCTATCCCTCTGGTGGATGGGGCTTTGTCTCTGGGTGAGATTAGAGGCACTGTGTGCCTGAGGGGTCTTTAGGCAGCCCGTTTAATGATGGGTGGGGCTGTGATCCCACCTGGATTATTGTTTGGCCTGGGGCTTCTCAGTGCTGATGGGAGGGACCAGATTTTCCCGAAAATGGCTACCTCAGAGAAATGCAGGCTGATGAATGTTTCTGAGAGCTTTACGTCCAATGCCCTTCCCCCACAACAAGTCACAGTCACCCCTGTTTTCCCAGGAGATCCTCCAAGAATTGCAGTTAGGTTCAACCAGGATTCCTATGGAGACTTTGCTTTGCCCTGGGACTCAGTGCACGTGAAAGTCTGTGTGCACCTTTCAAGAATGGGGTCTCCATTTCCCCCAGTCCCACAGAGCTCCTGCACCCAAGCCCCACTGGCTTTCAATGCCAGATCCTCTGGGGGCTCTTTCTCCCTGTGCCAGATCCCCAGGCATAGGGATTTGATGTGGGGCTCAAAACTCTCAGTCCTGTAAGTGAGTCTCTGTGATGCAGTTACTTTCCAGTCTGTGGGGCTTCCCATCAAGAGGTATGGAGTTGCTTATATTGCATAAGCATCCCTCCTACCTCTTGATGTGGTCTCCTCTTTGTCTTCTGGAGTAGAATATCTTTTTGAAAGTTTCCAGTTCATTTGGATGAAGGTTGCCCCGCATTTGGTTGTAATTTTTTTGTTTTTAGGAGAAAAGTTGAGCTCCAGTCCTTATATTTCACATCTTAATCCCCCTCCCAAACCCACATATTTTCATCCTCTATTTTTATGCTGATGATAGTTAACCTTACACAGTTACATGTTTTGCTTTTATTATATATACTTTATCTCCGAAATCATTACAAAGAGAGTGACCTCATTATTTATAACAGCTACGTAATATTTCTCTATGAAGTTGTTGTTGTTGTTCTTCTTCTTTTCTTCTTCTTCTCCTCCTTCTCCTTCTTCTTCTTCTTCTTCCTCTTTTGGTCTTTTTAGTGCCATACCCGTGGCATATGGAGTTTCCCAGTCTAGGGGTTGAATCAGAGCTGCAGCTGCCAGTCTATACCACAGCCATAGCAACACTGGATCTGAGCTGTGTCTGTGACCTACACCACAGCTCACGGCAGTGCCAGATCCTTAGCCCACTGAAGGAGGCCAGGGATCGAACCTGTGTCTTTGTGGATACTAGTCATGATCGTTAACCAGAGAGCCATGATGGGAATTCTGTGAAGAATTCTAATATCTGTCCTTTATTTAACCAGGAATCTCTTGACTGAGGTGCTTGACAGCATTTTGCAATTACAAACAATGCTACAGGGATTAAGTCTGGTTATGTATCTTATGCTTACATGGGATGAATTCCTGAAAGTAGACTGGGTACATCAAAAAGTTTCTGTATTTAAATCTTGCAGTGGAACAGGACTATTTGGTGGAAAAAGTTCTTGACCAGTGAGTAAAGGGAAAATGAAATGTCTTCTAAAGCACCCAATTTGTCAAATTGCTTCCTAAGGAGGACACTGCTGCCAGTAGTATACTACACTGTTTCCCCCAGCTTCACCAACACAATGTGGTATAAAAATTCTCATCTTTGCCAATCCAAAAGTTGAAAAAAATGGTATTTTGTTGTAAATTTTGTTTGCATTTCTTTTATTAAAAATGAGATTGAGGAGTTCCTGTCATGGCACAGCAGTTAACAAATTCTACTAGGAAACATGAGCTTGTGGGTATGATCCCCTGGCCTTGCTCAGTACGTTAACGATCTGGCATTGCTGTGAGCTGTGGTGTAGGTTGCAGACACAGCTTGGATCTGGTGTTGTGGCTGTGGCATAGGCCGGCAGCTGTAGCTCCAATTCGACCCCTAGCCTGGGAACCTCCAGATGCCGTGGGTGCAGCCCTAAAAAGACAAAAAAAAAAAAAAAAAGAATGAGGTTGAGGTTTAAAGGACATTTATGTTTACTTTTCTGTGAGCCACCTGTTCTTGTTCTCTGTCTCCTTGTATATAGGACTGTTGGATATTTTTCTTCTTAATTCATAAGAGCTCTTTATATATTAAGGACATTAACTCTTTGTCATTTGTATTCCAGTTTGTCACTTAACCTGCAACTATTTTATGGTCTTTTGCTATTAAGAAATTTAAAGTTTTTGTGCGGTTGAGTTCCTTAGTCATTTCCTTTTGGCTTCTATTGTGCTTTACATTCAGAAATATTCATTTTGAAGGGCAGAGGGCAAGCAGTTGTGTAACTGGCTTGAAGTCAGTACACCCTGGGTTTGAGTCTTGGCCCCATAATGGTGCTTTGTCCTTTGGGTAAACCAATTTGACCTCTTGGCAGGTCGGTTCCCTTGCCTATGAAATAGGGTAAGCGAGTCCTACCCGATAGGTGTATTGTAAGGACCAGACAGAATTGCATCACAGTCCAACACCATGTGCTGAGGGTGCAGAGGGAAGCTTGTCTGGCCAGATCGAGCTGGTGGTGGGAGGGACTCAGGTAGAGAAGGGTCAGACCTGTTGGGGGCTGGATGACATGAGTTCTGAGCCCCCTCGTCTTGGCAGCTGGGTGGTTAAAGTGGTGAAAACCCTGCTGTTGAAGATGGGCTGCTCATACGAGGCGACCTTTCTGGAGGACCAGGGCGGCTGGGAGCTCATGGGGCAGGCAGAAAACCACCACCGTGGAGTTTCCCTGCTGGCCAGGTGAGGCTGGGGACCCCTGGGGCATGGGTCGGAGGGAGGGGAGGGACCACAGTGTCTTCAGGCAGACTTGGGTTTGCATCTCTCTCTGGGTAAGACAGACATGAAAGATGGTACACGCTCTCCAGTCTGTGGTTATTATAGGACCTGGCACTACAGAACATTTAGATTATTTAGAAAGTACTTTTCTCACTGCATTATGAATTTAGTTCCCATGGTAATACAGAAATGACAGTCTAGCCCAGCGGTTTACAGTGCTGCCTTGGAGGAGAGCTGCCTGCATCTGAATCCCAGCTCATCACTTCCCAGCTGTGTGACCCAGGGCAAATTCCTTACCCTCTCTGTTGTCTCAGTTTTCCCATCAGTCATATGGAAATAATAACAGGATCTACTACCAAGATTTGGGGTAAGGATTAAAGTACTTTGAACAGCCCCTAGCATATGGTAAGAGCTCAACACTGGTTAGCTTTTATTGTCATTATTGTGACTGGTGGGGCGGGAATTATTAATGCAAACTTTGCAACGGAGGGTGCCAAGGTTTAGAGAGGGATAGTTATGTACTAAAGATCACACAGCCAGGAAGTGGCAAGGCTGGGAAATGACCTGATGACCCAGATCAGGGCTCTTCCCCCCCAAAATACACACAGACTCTCTCAGGGTCAGGAGCGGGTCAATAGTGGTGGCAGGGACCTTGATTTCAGTGATGTGACTCCTACAGAAATGTCCTGCACCTTATCCCTGTGTCCTGAGTGTCCAGGACAGTGCTCTCCCTGGGGGTGTCAGATATATAGCATTTATTGAGCACTTACTATACTCTAGGCACCATGCAAGGAGCCTATGTATGTGACCTATTCCATTTGACCCTGACCATGACCAGTGAAATAGCACTATTATTGTTCCAGTGTTACCCATGAGGAAGCTGAGGCCCAGAGAAGTTAAGTGACCTGCCCAAAGTCACACTGCTAATGGGCCAGAATTTGAACCCACACCATCTTTTTTTTGTCTGTCTTTTTAGGGCTGCACCCACAGCATATGGACATTCCCAGGTTAGGGGTCGAATCAGAGCTGTGCTGCTGGCCTATACCACAGCCACAGCAACATCAGATCCAAGCTGCAGCTGCAATCTACAACACAGCTCACAGCAATGCCAGATCCTTAACCCACTGAGCGAGGCCAGGGATCAAACCTGCCTCCTCATGGATGATAGTCAATTCCTTTCCGCTGAGCCATGCTGGGAACTCCCAGATTGTCTTATTCCAGACTCTATACTCTATTCCAGATACACTCTCCTGGAATAATAGATTAATGGAGCACAGGGCAGACTTGAGGGTACATCCGAGTCGTCTACAGGGAGCTTATTAAAACACTGACCTCTGAGCCCCACCCTCAGAGTTTCTGACTTAGTCTGGGATGGGGACCTGAGAATGTGCATTACTAACAAGTTCCCAGGTGATGCTGATACTGCTGGTCCATGAGCCACACTTTTTATTTTTTTATCTTTTTAGGGCCGCACCCATGGCATATGGAGGTTCCCAGGCTAGGGGTCCAATTGGAGCTGTAGCCTCCGGCCTACACCACAGCCACAGCCACAGCAACGCAGGATCCGAGACACATCTGCGACCCACACCACAGCTCACTGCAATGCCAGATCCTTAACCCACTGAGCGAAGCCAGGGATCGAACCCGTGTCCTCATGGATGCTAGTTGGGTTCGCTAATTGCTGAGCCACGATGGAAACTCCAGGAGCTGCACTTTGAGAACTGCTGGCTTTGTAGAATGAACGAGGTGGCAGGAGTGGGGAGCCTGGGGTTGGGCTTCTAGCTCTGCTATTTTCCAACTCTGTTGACCTGGGGCAGCTCACCGTCGAAGTCTCTGTTTCCTCATCTGTGAAATGGGATAACAACAGTAACCTGTGTCAAAGGGTAATGATGAGGATCAAACGCAGTAACGGCGTGGAAGTGTCTGGCCGCTGCCTGGTGCCTAGTGAGTTCTCACAACCTTTCCTTCCTCCTGGAGTGATCCTGTGCACTCGGGGGCCTTAACCCTGTCTTTCTTACTGATTTGCTCTGTGCTCTCAGGGAAGAGAGCCTTTCCCACCTGGGCCTCAGTTTTCCCACCTGGGCCTCAGTTTTCCCATCTGTAAAATGAAGCAGTTAGACCAAATGGCCTCTGAGAGCCTGTCCAGGGGATGCTGGAATCCAGGTGACCTGGGCTTGCCCAGAGTTTTGTTTTGTTTTGTTTTGCTTTGCTTTGCTTTTTAGGGCCACACCTGCAACATATGGAAGTTCCATCCTGGGGGTTGAGTTGGAGTTGTAGCTGCCAGCCTACATCACAGCCACAGCCACATAGGATCCAAGTGGTGTTTTTGACCTATGCCACAGCTCACAGCAACGCTGGATCCTTAACGCACTGGGCGAGGCCAGGGATCGAACCCGCCTCCTCATGGATACTAGTAGGATTCATTTCCGCTGTACCACAACGGGAACTCCTTGCCCAGAGGTTTTGAGTGTCAGGGCCAGACCCCCCACGCAGCAGGTCCCCCGGGGCCGTAGAGCTGAGGGGTCTGCCTGCCCCACCCCCAGGGCCATGGTGCACTACTCTTGCCAGGAGCTCCGCCGCATCCTCTACCTGCTCATCCCGCTCCTGGAGCGTGGCGACGAGAAGCACAAGATCACGGCCACCGCCTTCTTCGTGGAGGTACCAAGCCAGCAGCGGGCACGGGGCAGGGGCTCCCCCGGGCCTTGTCCTGAGCATGGGCTTCTGTTCTCATTGCTGGTCATTCCTCCTGGTCAATAAGTGCTTTGCAGTTTATGTCTTTCCGGAACGTGATTTCTCTTGAGTATGAAGACCTCACTGGTCTCCTTCCCTCCTCCCTCCCATCCCTCTTCTTTCCACCCCCCCCACCCTCTTCCACTCTTCTCAGATCTCCCCACACCCCAGGCAACCACCAGCCTTTGCTGGGCACCTCTGTGTGCCACGTACCAGTCTGGAGATACCAATATGAATTTGACTTTGCCCTGCCCTCAAGAAATTCTTGGTATGGCAGGAGAGAGGGGCCATATAACCCCAGTTATAACATGGAGTACAGGGAGTGACTTGTGCTGTGATGGGGGCAATTCAGGCTGTGGTGGGAGAACAGAAGCCTTAGACGTGCTGGTGGGGGGAGCACCAGGGAGGCCTTCCTAGAGGAAGTGGCCCCTAGGCTGAGTGAATGCATGGGGGTACTGGAGGGGGTGCTGGGAGAAAGTTGGTAGGGTCGGACCTGGAAGGGGAGCCTCGCCAATGACAATAGCCAACACTGACTGAGCCCTTATAGCCTTCAGGCATGTTCTAAGGGATTTCCACATAGTGATCCATTTAATCGTCCCAATAATCCTATGATGCAAATACTAGTCCATCCTCTACTTTAGCAGAGGAAACTGAGGCACAGATTTAACTTTCCCAAGGCTCTGCACTTCATCAGTGACAGATCCAGGATTCAAACCCAAACCTCTGGGCTCTGAAATACACGATTTCTATTTAGTTTTGTGTTTGTGCTTGTGCTTGTATTTGTGGTAAAAATAAAGATATACAAATTACCATTTTAGGGAGTTCCCATTGTGGCACAATGGAAACGAATCTGACTAGTGAGTGAGGTTCCAGTTTCAATCCCTGGCCTCGCTCAGTGGGTTAAGGATCCGGCGTTGCCATGAACTGTGGTGTAGGTTGCAGATGCAACTTGGATCCAGCGTTGCTGTGGCTGTGGTATAAGTTGGCAGCTACAGCTCAGACTGGACCCTTAGCTCAGTGGCATTAAGTGATTCACACTATTTTGCAACCATACTTCCCATCCTTCTTCAGAAGTTTTTCACCTTCCTTCCCAAATTGAAGCTCTGTCCCCATGAAACAATCATTCCCCCTTCCTTGTCCCCTCAGCTGCTGTGACCACCCTTCTACTGTCACTCTGAATTTGCCTATTCATTAGTTTTCATATAAGCGGAATCAATATGTGTCCTTTTATGTCCTTCTTATTTCACTTTTTTTTTTTTTGATCATTTTAGGGCCGCACTTGTGGCATATAGAAGTTCCCAGGCTAGGGGTCTAATCGGAGCTGTAGCCACTGGCCTACACCACAGCCACAGCAACGCCAGATCCCAGCTGCATCTGCGACCTACACCACAGCTCATGGCAATGCCAGATCCTTAACCCACTGAGTGAGGCCAGGGCTCAAACCTGTGTCCTCATGGATACTAATTGGGTTCGTTAACCACTGCGCCACCACGGGATCCCCTTGCTTATTTCACTTAATAAAATGTCTTCAAGGCTCATCCATGTTGTAACACAGGTCAGAATTTCATTCTTTCTAAAGTCTGAATAATATCCCGAGGTGTGTACATACCAAATTTTGTCTCTCCATTCATAGTCGATGGACACATGGAAAACCCACTATCTTAACCACCACCTCTTCCTTCTTCTTGTGACCTGCTGGCTGCCATGCAGGGGTCCTTGGCTATCACCAGAGTCTGTACCCAGGGGTTCAGAGCCTTATTGTCTGCTCAGAGAGTAGAAAGTTAGGGAAGGCTACCTGGAGGAGGTGCCATTTGAGCTCCAGGGATCAAACCTGCATCCTCATGGATGGTAGTCAGTTTCATTTCTGCTAAGCCATGAAAGGAACTCCTCTTTTTACTTTTTTAATGTGGCTACTAGAAAAATTTAACTTAGGCATGTGGCTTGCATTGAACAGCACTGACCAAAGAGCACTGACTCTGCCCCACACTCAGGCCCTGGTCTCCAGGGTAGACTCCCAGTGAGGGGGACTAATTAGCCAGGGGACTAATAACCCTCACTCCCTCAGCTCCTCCAGATGGAGCAGGCGCGGTGGATCCCCGAGGAATACTCTCTGGGGAGGATGGCAGAAGGCCTGGGCCACCGGGACCCCATCATGAAGGTGCTGTCCATCCGAGGACTGGTCATCCTGGCCCGCAGGAGTGAGAAGGTGAGTAGAGGGTGGGGAAGAGTCTTCCTCGTCAGGGTCCCACCAAAGCCCCGCTAGGAGGAAGGATGGTGCTTGGCCGTCCTTGACTCTCAGGTGCTGGTGGCTGGAATCAGAGCTCATTTCTGTCTCGGCCTTGGTTATCCCATCTATAAAATGGGTATCCTTAATGATTTCCCTATGTACTTTATTCAAGAAATAGTTTCTATTTTTTTTAAATTACTTAATGAATTTTATTACATTTATAGATGTACAACAATCATCACAACCAAATTTTACAGCATTTCCATCCCAAATCCTCAGTGCATCCCCCTACCCGCCAACCTATCTCATTTGGAAACCATAAGTTTTTCAAAGACTGTGAGTCAGTATCTGTTCTGTAAAGAAGTTCATTGTGTCCTTTTTTAAAATTCCACATGTAAGTGATAGCATTTGATGTTGGTGTCTCATTGTCTGACTGATTTCACTTAGCAAGATAACTTCTAGGTCCATCCATGTTGCTGCAAATGCTGTTATTTCTTTCCTTTTAATGACTGAGTAATATTCCACTGCGTATATGTACCATATCTTCTTTATCCACTCCTCTGTTGATGGACATTTAGGTTGTTTCCATGTCTTGGCTATTGTATAGAGTGCTGCAATGAACATTGGAGTACATGTGTCATTTCGAGTCATGGTTTTCTCTGGATAGATGCCCAGGAGTGGGATTGCTGGATCAAATGGTAATTCCATTTTTCGTTCTCTGAGGAATCTCTATACGGTTTTCCACAGTGGTTGCACCAATTTACATTCCCAAAAACAGTGTAATAGGGTTCCTTTTTCTCCACACCCTCTCCAGCACTTGTTGTTTGTAGACTTTTTGATGATGGCCATTCTGGCTGGTGTCAAGTGAAGAAATAGTTTCTAAATTCAGATTTTTCACTGTGGCTCTAAAGGCAATGCGTACAGGAGGGGCTGGGAATGGCTGTAATTATTCCTATTTTACAGATTAGGAAACTGAGTCCTAGATTGTCAGTATATCATTAGCATTTTTGAAAGTGCTGTGTTTTTCCCTTCTGGGCACCATTGTTGCAGCTCATGATTTAAAGGAACACAAGGCCAAGGCATAGACTCAGAAAGCTAAGTAACAAGCATGGTGTCAGCTGTATAGCTCCAAGAAGAGGGGAGACAACAAGGGGCCTCAGGTATCCAGAGCTAAGAAGGAGTCAACTAAGCCAAAGAGGCCTTTGGGGACAACAGGAGCTCAAGTGAGGGCATCCTACTGGAGCAAAGGCCTGGAGGTAGGGCTTGCTCGACCAGGTTCATCTCAGTGAATCAGAGGCCGTGTCCCCCAGTTGTTAGCACAGATAGGAGCCCCCACCTCAAATGCTCCTTCTTCACAGACCGCCAAGGTGCAGGCCCACCTACCCTCCATGGTGAAGGGTCTGAAGAGTGTGGATGGACTGCTGGTGGTGGAGGCAGTTCACAGCCTCAAGACCATCTTGAAGGGGCAGGACCGGAAGCTGATGGACAGCTCGGTCTATGTGGAGATGCTGCAGGTCCTGCTGCCCCACTTCAGTGATGTAAGGGATCTCACGGGGGTGGGAGGATGGGGGTGGCACCCGGAGGGCAGTTCTTTACTACTCTGGGGGTTGTAATAGCTCCCACTGCCCGCTGGGACCTGGGCAGGGCTGAGTCAGCCCAGGGGAAGAGGCACCCGGCCCAACTGGTCCACGTCTCTTTGTAATTGGTTTGCGCAGTGAAAACTCCTTTTCTAATTGGTTCTCACAGAGTGAGGTCTTCTTGTATCATCAAGTCTCCCCAGAGACTTGCCTCACTGTGATTGGTCCACCCAGAGGGATCACAGTTTTTTGACTGGTTGTAGCAGAGAGGGAGCGTTTTCTCACTTGGCACTAAGGCATCTTTCAGGTTAGCAGGGGGCCTTGGCTGGGAAGAGTTCCAGACCTAGACTCCAATGAAGGATGCCGGGTCCAGGTCAGTCCCACCAGGTGGCCTTCATTCTTCCTGTCTCTGTGCCTCTTGCACTTGGAGAGGCCCTCAGAATGAGTGGAAGGAAGGCCACGTGCCTCCACGTAGGGCACAGAGGTCCAGGCAGCCTCCCAGAGAACGGAGCACACCTAAGCCTCTGGATCTGCCCCAGTCACGAGAGGATGTGCGCTCTTCCTGCATCAACCTGTACGGCAAGGTGGTCCAGAAGCTGCGGTCACCCTGCACCTCAGCCATGGAGGAGCAGCTGGTCAGCACCTTGGTGCCCCTGCTGTTGACCATGCAAGAGGGCAACGCCAAGGTGAGCCAGGTGAGTGTGCACAGCCCTAAACCTTGAGAGTGCACCCTATTTTACAGAACCCAACCTGGAATCATAGACAATCCATCCTGGGAGCAGTTTATGTCTGGCCAAGTTTGGTTCCCGAATGTGCCCATGTCAGTATTTCTCTTCAAAACAGTTGGCTTCACGTGTATGTTTCAAGTAGAAATTGCTTTTCCAAAATCCAGTTTCATGGTTTGATTTTATTTTTTTTCTGGAATATGTTCTGGCTGTCCTGCAATCCACAGCTCTAATACTCTTTTCCTGGTGGTCCCCAGAAATGTGTGAAGACCCTGTTCCGCTGTTCTTGCTTCATGGCTTGGGAATTACCAAAAAGAGCATACAGCCGGAAGCCATGGGACAGCCAGCAGCAAACGGTGGCCAAAATCTGCAAATACCTCGTGAGTGCTTCCAAGACCACAGTGGGTGCTTAGGAGTGTTGGAGGTGGCTGCCTTTTTCCTTTCTCTTCCTTCTTTTTGCACGAGCATCTTGACTGACAATTCCATTACCACCTGCAAGCTGTTGGCTCCTGGAGATTCCTCTTTGTCTCTGACTCCTCTCCCCACTTCCAGTGTTCCTCTTCAGACCTCTCCCCTGATAAAGCACACGCACTTCAAGGTCAACATGTCTCCTGGGAACTCATGACACTCCCGTGTCAGCTCTGCTGTCCCTCGAGATCCCCAGAGCTGAAACCTAAAACCATCCTAGACTTCTTCCTCTCCCTCACCTTCACCTTGGATCAATCTTAAATATCCTAAATTTCCCCTCTTCCTCTCCCCTGGCATTACGCTCAGTTCAGTTTATGAATGTATCTCAGCCGGGCCCTGGGTCCATTCATTCAGCGGGTCCCCTAGCCGTGAATCTCATCCCCTCCGAACTGTCCATTCCCCATTCAGATCCCTGGAATGGTGTGGTAAAAACATGAGTCAGGGAGTTCCCGTCGTGGCTCAGTGGTTAACGAATTCGACTAGGAACCATGAGGTTGCGTGTTCGATCCCTGGCCTTGCTTAGTGGGTTAAGGATCCAGCGTTACCGTGAGCTGTGGTGTAGGTTGCAGACGCGGTTCGGATCCCGCGTTTCTGTGGCTGTGGCGAAGGCTGGCAGCTACAGCTCCTGTTAGAACCCTAGCCTGGGAACCTCCATATGCCGTGGGTGCGGCTCTAGATAAAGGCAAAAAGACAAAAAAAAAAAAAAAAAAAAAACATGAGTCGGTTGGGAGTTCCCGTTGTGGCTCAGCAGGTTAAGAACCTGACTAGTACCCATGAGGATGTAGGTTCGATCTATGGCCTCGCTCAGTGGGTTAAGGATCTGGTGTTGCCGTGAGCTGTGATGCAGGTCACAGATGTGGCTCAGATCTCGAGTTGCTGTGGCTGTGGTGTAGGCCGGCAGCTGCGGCTCCAATTTGACCCATAGCCTAGGAACTTCCATATGCCACATGTGTGGCCCTAAAAATCAAACAAAATGAAACAAAAACATGAGTCTAGCTATATTATAGCCCTGCCTGAGGGCTCCATTGGCTCCCTTTTCTACGACAGTAGCTCCCAGCGTGTATTCTCTGAGACACCAGTCTTACCAGCTTATGCCCCACAGGGAAGTTCCAAGACAATAAGTTTGGGAAATACCGCACCTCTTAGAGATTTGTGGTGCCATCGGCACGTCACAGCTCTGAGATGTTCTGTGCTGAGGAAATGTTTCATGGTTAATTCATGGTTTCCCAAAGTTATCTAACCACAGAACCCCCTTTCCAGGTGACACCTGAGACCATCCTGAGGTAGGAGAGAGCTGTGCCCACAGTGAAACGCTGCACTGCGTTGCTCCGCACACCCTTTGGGAAGCTTCGCCCTCTAGTCCCATCTGCCTGCCTTGTTGTCACTTCCCCAGGACGCAGACTCTGAGGCGGAGATTAGCATGCGGGAGGTTTACTAGGGAGCAAACCCTTGGGATCGGCCCCTGCGGAAGGAGAGGCAGGGAATCGGAGTGGCAGAGGGAGGGGTCGAGCTGCCGTGCAGTTTCAGGGGAGATCTCAGCCAACACCCTGGTGACATTCCCCACACTGGGACCAGGAATCGGGTCTCCACGTAGACCGAGTTTTCTGTCAGCTTCTGGTCCTGTCCCTTGAAGATGGTCTTGAGGTTGTGGACTGCCTTGTCATTGGATGCCAGCCACCTGGGGAAGGGACGTGGGACGTGACCTTGGGCTAGCAGGTCTCTTCCACTGAGGAAGTCCATGCCTGGGGGAATAAATCCTTCACCCCGTAAGGGAGATCTGGGTGGCGCATGCCACACCCCCATGCCTACCAACTTGATGAAAATATACCAAGTAACAGATCATCACTTGGCAACAATAACCTTTACTAACAATGCTCAAAACCTCTGTAATCCAGTGCCTAATATAACATTTTACAGAGGGGAAAAAAAAAAAAGAGTCCTGGAGAGGTGTTTGGCCAGGGTCACTAATTCAGATACTTACTGTGGCCAGTGCCCAGGAACATCGTCAGTGACGTGGAAGTGGTGGGGCCGTGGCAGCCTGGAGGGCCCAGTCGCTGGTGAAAGCATGCTCGGAGAGCTCCAGCTCACCGCGCAGCACACTCTCAGCAGGGCCTCCAGTTTCACAAGAAGAGCTGGATTTTTATGAGACATTGATTAAAAATCAATTTCGCTTATTTGGAACACTGTGTTGGCTACTGCGCCACCTCCACTTGTGGCCTGTGGGCTGCTGGCTTGTGACCTCTACATTAGACCTCTCTGCATTCGCAGTCTCTTCTCTCCAGGCATCAACAGCTCTGCTCATACAAGGTCAATCTCTGCCCTTAGCTTTGAGAGGGGGTCGGTAACCTAGTCATTCATTCATTCATTCATTCGTCCAACACTTTCTGGGCACGCATGCAATGCCCAGCTCTGTCCAGGGTACGGAGGACTCTGAGCTGAGTGGGAAGCCCCTTCTCTTAAGGGAGGGGACAGTTTCTTTTTCTTTTTTTTTTTTTTGTCTTTTTAGGGCCACACCTACAGCATACGGAAATTCCCAGGCTAGGGGTCAAATTGAAGTTGCAGCTGCCGGCCTACACCACAGCCTCAGCAATGCCAGATCTAAGCCGCGTCTGTGACCTACACCACAGCTTACGGCAATGCCAGATCCTTAACCTATTGAAGGAGGCCAGGGATCAAACCCATGTCCTCATGGATACTGGTCGGGTTCATTACTGCTGAGCCAAGAAGGGAACTCCAGGAGATGGTTTTGTGAGTTGAGCCTCAAAGAAGGAGAAGTCATTCCAGGTGAAGGAGAGAGGGGAAGGCACTCCAATCAGGAGCACTGGCTTGTATCAGGGACAGATTTGGGGAGAGAGAGCTGGGGAATGGTCTGGGACTGGAGCATGGTGTGCAAGGCAGGTGGAGGTGATGGTGGAAGTTGAGGCTGAGAAAGAACACAATCGTGAATACTTTGCACACTAGGCCCAGGAGCTTATTCCCCGACGTGCAGATTGTCAACAGGAGAGTGATCAGAGCAAGCTTCTCATCTCCCTCAACAGTCTCTTAGCAGATTGCACGCCCCCTAGTTTCTGTTTGATCAAACCCAACCTGAACACCACTGTCAGACTATTTTGCTCAAAATATTGCTTTGTTATTACCCTATTAAGAATGAATGCTTGCTTCCTATTTTTTTAATGCATAAGGAAGTCCTATTCCTGTCTGATTTTTAAGGGCTTTTAATACCCTCCTAAATCTCCAGTTTATTCTCTACTGCTCTGTAACATGAATCCTTCACTCTGGTCACACCTGTTTCCTTAGTCACATCTCTCACATGTCATGTCTATTCTCACTTCTGGCTGGACTTGAATTTTAGAACTTACCTTCTGACTATAGCAGGTGGGTGGACTGTAAGAGGAGACACTCAAGGCAGGAAGACCACTGACGCAATTGTTGCATCAGCTAAGAGAACATGAGGCCTAGCCTTTGGGAGGGTGCAGAATGGGTGGCAGAGCTATTTATGAAGCAGGGGGCCTGCGAGTCCCTGTTCTCAACTTTGGGATGGGTAGATGAATAATTAGACGCTCCGAGGGCCCAGAACTCCTAGGGTCTCTCTTTGTCCCAGGTGGACACCCATCAAGACAGCGCCTTCACCTTCCTCAGCCAGAGCCTGGAGTTCGCCAAGAGTTCCCGGGCCTCCCTCCGGAAGTCCTCAGTCATGTTCATAGGTAACCGGTCCTGGCAGAATTAGTCCTGCCTCTTCCTCTTATCAGGAGGAAGGAGCCGCCATCCTTCTGGCACCTGGGAGGAAGGCTTGGGTGCAAGGCTTGACCCCAGACAGCCTTGATATAAATTAGAAAAGCCTCCTCTCCTGTGGGATCACTGTTTGGGAAGTGGGCCACAGACTAGATTCAGCCTGGGGTCCTTGTGCATGTCACAACCTTGGCACCCGTATGCAGCAGAACTGCTGCTTTCCCCCTGAGTACAGTGTGGGCCCAGGCCTCGCAGGAGCCGGCCTGCCGTTGACCATGACAGGAGGTGCTGAGCTGCACAGTGCAAAAGTGAACTAGAATCTCAGTTCCGTGATCCCCTTTCTGGGCGACTCCAACTAAGTCACTGACTCCCACCGAGCCTCCTGTGTAAGATCTGTAAGATCATCGGTAAAACGGGGATCACTTCCTATTTCATGGACTGGATGAGAACATGCTTATCATGTGATGACTGACAGATAAAGGTGCTCACGCAGCGTTAGTCACCATCATTTTTCTTCCCACAGTCCCAACCTCTGCCTTTCTGCGAAAAAACAACAAATAACTTTCCCTCACTCGGAATCACCCCACAGGACCCTTCTGAGGGCATGCTGTCTCCTCTCGGCTGTCCTCCTCCCCCAAATAGCCACACACCCTTCAAGGCTGGAGACCCTGCTGTAGACACAGTTGGAGAGGATGATGTTCCTAGCCCACCATCTTCTAAAGTGATGTTTCTTCTTTTTTGCGGGGGCCACACCCGAGGCATCTGGAAGTTCCCAGGCTAAGGGTTGAATCAGAGCTGTAGCTGTTGGCCTATACTATAGCCACAGCAATTCTGGATCCAAGCCACATCTGTCCCCTGTGCTGCAGCTTGCGGCAATGCTGGATCCTTAACCCAGTGAGTGAGACCAGGGATCAAACTTGAATCCTCAAAGAGAATATGTCGGGTTGTTTTTTTTTTTTTTTAAGGCCGCACCCATGGCATATGGAGGTTCCCAGGCTAGGGGCTGAATCGGAGCTACAGCTGCCGGCTGATGCCACAGCCACAGCAATGTGGGATCTGAGCCTCATCTGTGACTTACACCATAGCTCATGGCAACGCCAGATCCTTAACCCACCGAGCAAGGCCAGGGGTCGAACCTGCATCCTCATGGATACTAGTCAGGTTCTTAACCCATTGAGCCACAACAGGAACTCCATGAAGTTTCTTTTAGTACCTTCCCCCAGTTCACTTGCAGTCTTTTGTCCATCCTGTCATCCACGTATCCATCTGTTCATCCCTGCTTGCATTCACTGGCTTATTCTGCAAATACTGATGATCTTCTGCTCTGTGTCAGGCACTCTGCTTCGTCTAGAGAAACAAAGAACTTTTCATGAACTTGAGGGTGGGGAGGCATCATGGGAGGGGGTGGCTGTTAACATGATCAGTTCAGGGACAGATGAGCGGCACCCAGGATGGGGGGCATCTCTCAGTCTGTGGGGCCCTGCTCAGGGGCGTCTTCTCACACTTTAGTTCCTAGATTCTGACTTCTCTAAATCTTGCTCCAAACTAATCACATCTAAAAATGTTGGTGTTAGGAGTTCCCGTCATGGCTCAGTGGTTAACAAATCTGACTAGGAACCATGAGGTTGCAGGTTCGATTCCTGGACTTGCTCAGTGGGTTAAGGATCTGGCGTTGCTGTGAGCTGTGGTGTAGGTTGCAGATGCAGCTCGGATCCCGTGTTGCTGTGGCTATGGTGTAGGCCGGCGGCTACAGCTCCGATTAGATCCCTAGCCTGGGAACCTCCATATGTGGCCTTAGAAAAGGCAAAAAGACAAAAAAAAAAAAAAGTTGGTGTTTAACCAACACAGTCCTCTCTGGGTCAGGGCCTGTGCTGAGAAAACAAAGTTGGGGAATGCCTGCATCTACCCACAGACAGCCCCCAGTGTGGTGTTTTGATTCCTAACCTCTTGTGGGTTATGGATCTTTTGTGAGATCCTGAAGAAAGGAACACTTCCCTGAGAAAAATGCACACATGCATGCACCTGTGCATATCTTTCTCTCTGTCTTTCTTTCTCTCTCTCTCTTTTTTTGGCCATGCTCACGGCATGCGGAAATTCCCAGGACAGGGATCAAACCTACACCACAGCAGTGACCCGAACCACAGAAGCGACAACACCAGGTGCTTAACCCACTGGGCCACCAAGGAACTCCATGCATGTGTTTTAAATATCCTCAAAGACCGCTCTACCCGGTCCCCCATCCACCGTGGATCTAAGCTGAGGAAACTCCTGGTCTGGTGGGAGATGTTTATAAATCACAAGTAAAATGCAGCCCAGTATATGCAGGGAGGGAAACTCATAGACTCAGGGAACCCAGAGAGGCACCTGACTGGCTTGGGAGCAGGGTCAGGAAGAACTTCCTAGGGGAGCAACTATGTTAAACTGAGTATTCAAAGACAGTGGGAATTAGTCTGAGGCAAGGACGTGTGGGAAGGGCGTTCTGAAAAATACAGTCCATTTAAGGATCTGTAGGCACTTTGGGAGCTGGGCACACAGGCCAGGAGCAGGGAGGGGATGGCTGGCAGTATGGCCGAGGAGCTGAGTCTCGGCCCCTCCAGGGACCCCACCAACCACCTGCCTGCAAGGTATGCAAGGCACTTGGTACCCTTCATATTATGGTGACTTGAACTTGCTGGAAGAAGGGGTGCCAAAGCAGCACCTCCCTGAGTCTTAGATGAGGACACTAAGGACCAGCCTGGGGAAGGGACCACCTCGGGCCACATGTCAGTCATCTGCAGCCCAGCTTCTGCCCCTGACCTGGTGCCATCCTTGCCCACTGGACCTGCCACCTCCCTCAGGACCCTTCTGGGGGATTCTGTCCCAGGGTCAAGATTAGGCTCTCCTTCTGTGTCCTCAATTACAGGGCTGGAGGAGGGTGCGGAGAGCCTCTCTGAGGAGGTCTGGTCCAAAGGCTGGGGGTTGGAGTCAGGGGAGGGGGGTGAATGCACTCATCTCTTGGATTGTGCTCAAGGGTCCCTGGTCCCCTGTATGGAGAGCATCATGACGGAAGATCTTCAGAACGAAGTTAAAGCTGGTAAGTTCTGCCCTGAGTTGGTGAGATTTCAGGGGCCTGTGGGAGAACGAATTGGCTCACAGTGGGTAATAGGAAAGAGAAGGGTTATGTCTCAAGGGCAGGGGCTTCAGTTCAGTCCCAGGCCAGTACCTGTTAGGTACTATGTGGTCACCAAGACACAGAACACTCAGCCACATCCTAGGGGAACTTACAGTCCAGGAAACCAGGCCAAAAATCATTTAGTGCTGGGAGAGTCATGCAGACCCTTAAGGGGGTATGTTAATTTTGTAACTAGGGAAGCTGATGGGAGCATGAAGATAGGCTGGGGTAGTCCAGGAAGGCTTCCTGGAAGAGGGAGGTTTTGATTCAGGTTTTGAAATCTGTGAATAACTTGAAGGGCTGGGAGTTGAGGGGATGCTGAGCAGGGTGCCTAAGCCAAGGCATGAAGTAAGAAGGATGTGGTGGGAGACTCATGAGGGGACCTGGTCTTAACAAGCAGCTTCTCCCCTTCTTGACCCTCAGCTCTGGAAAACCTAAGACACGACCCAGAAGCATCAGTGTGCATCCACGCAGCCCAGGCCCAGGACAACATCCTGGTCAGCAGCTGGCGGAACTCCTGGCCTCTGCCACACGGGGACTCGTGGGTGTGTGACCCGGCCACCACACACCGCTGGAGCCCAAGCTGTGAGAATCTGCCCACTTCCCACCAGCGGCGCTCCTGGATCATGCAGGCTCTGGGCTCCTGGAAGATGTCCTTGAAGCTGTGATGTTCCTGCGCCCCCAGCCCTCCTTGGGGGTGGCCACAGCCCCAGTCGTGCTCATTATAAATGCCACGTGGCTTGCCTCTCCCAGCAGAGTATTTCCTCGTGGGAGATGCCCCAGACTATGGAGCAGCCATTGCCCTGTGCCAATCTGTGAGATGAGCGTGGACTCCATCATCGACTCAGTCAACATTTATAGATGTACATAGGCTGTCTTGTCCACATCTTTTTTATTTTTTTGTCCTTTTAGGGCCGCACCTGTGGCATATGGAGGTTCCCAGGCTAGGGGTTGAATCAGAGCTGTATCTGCTGGCCTATGCCACAGCCACAGCAACACGGGATCTGAATCGCATCTGTGACCTATACCACAGCTCATGCCAGATCCTTAACCCACTGAGCAAGGCCAGGGATTGAACCTGCGTCCTCATGGATACTAATCAGATTCGTTTCCACTGAGCCACGACGGGAACTCCAGTCCACATCTTATAATTGGGGAAACTGAGGCTCAGCAAGGTGGGGTGGCTCGCTCAAGGCCACACAGTTAAGTGTGCTGGATGTCTCTCAGTTTCCTCTCCCCAACAGGGAGAGGCTAAGGACAAAAGGAGATGATGATTTGGGCACCTTTTGGAGGAGGAAAAGTAGAGACTCCTCCCACCCCATGACATCAGACATATCCCAGAATCCTGATCTCTGAGTTCCACTTATGGGTCTTTGCTTGGAGACTGGCCACCACTCATTCAAACAAGATTTACTGAGTATCTAACCTGTGCCAGGACTGCTCTGGGTGCCAGAGATACAGATGTGAATGAGACCCAGCCCCAGGCCCTGGGCAGTTTGCAGTCTGATGTAGTGGTTCTCAACTGGGGGTGATTTTGAGACCCATGGAATATTTGGCCACGTGTGCACAGGACAGCCCCACAGCAAAGAATTATCCATCCTAAATTGTCAAAAGTACTGAAGTTGCGAAACTTTGGCCTAATGGAAGTATCGGAGACATATAATGACACCAACCACCCAGCAGGTCAGGGCCGTGACGAAGGGCAGCGTGAGGGCTGTAAAGTCCAGAGGAGGTACCTTGGCCGGCTGGGGGTGGGGGTGTCAGGAGAGACTTCTCAGAGAAGAGATGACCCATCCAGGGGGTTTGGAAAGATGACCACATGACGGGCATGCATGGAGAAGAGCAGGGCACATGGGACCGAGGACCCACTGCAGATATGGGGGTGCACTGGAGCCCAGAGGAGAGGGGAGAGGGGGACAAGGGCTGAGTCATCCTGGCCTTGAAGCCTATATTAAGGAGGAAGAGTTCAGAGAGGAAGGCATGGTGGGAAGGGAGAGGCAAGCAGGGGAGAGAGGTGGGTAAATGTTTATTAGAAATCTCCCCTCTTCATGTGGGTAGAGGCACTGCTGGTGGGAGGGTAGACGGTATGGCCATTCTGGACAGGAATCTGTCACTATTCAGTCGGACGAGGTTTATGCATGCCCATGACTCGTGGGCACACTTTTCAGGGACATCTTCCCACAGGTCCGTAAGGGGAGTGTTATTTGCGGTGCCTGGGACCGGAGGCAGCCTGCAGATCCATCCTGGGGCACCGTGGAGTCCCACACAGCAGTTAGAGGCAGTAGGGGTACATGGAACACCACGGATGGGACCTAAAACCGACTGCTGAGGGAGAAAAGTATATAAAACATACGCACAGGATTTCCCGTCGTAGCTCAGTGGTTAACAAATCCAACTAGGAACCATGAGGCTGTGGGTTTGATCCCTGGCCTTGCTCAGTGGGTTAAGGATCCGGCGTTGCCGTGAGCTGTGGTGTAGGTTGCAGATGCGGCTCAGATCCCACGTTGCTGTGGCTATGGCAAAGGCTGGTGGCTACAGCTCTGATTGGACCCCTAGCCTGGGAACCTCCATATGCTGTGGGTGCGGCCCTAAAAAGCAAAAAACAAACAAAAAACATATGCACAAAAGAGGTTGCATTTTGCAGGAACACTTACAAAAAGGGAATATGTGGAAAAAGGAAAAGACAAAAGCTCACACAGGAGTGAAGTGAAAGGGCTGCAGGGGGCACTGGTGAGCTGGGTGATGGACAAGAGCCCAGACAGGGAGACCCAGTTGGAGGCTTCAGGGCCTGGCAGGGGCCTGGGCCACAGTGCAGGATGGAGGGGGTGACTGGATCTGTGGGAGATCAAGGAAGGAGACTCTACAGCATCTGGTGGTTGACAGGATGGAGAAAAGGGAAGGAGAGCAAGACATCAGGATGGGGCCCAGGTTTCTGGGTGGCTGACCAGGCCAACAGTGACCCCCCCCACCCCCGAGTGTCCCTCGGGGCCCAGGGAAGGTCTGGGGAAGGGTGAGTTTGATCCGGACAGAATGAACTTGAGGGGCTTGTGTGCTATGCTGGTGGAGACATCCCCCAAGTGCTGGCTGTACGCAGTGGAGCTCAGCAGAGGTCTGAGCAACCCAGGCCTTCCTAAAACAAATTTGCCCTCAGGTCTGTCAGGTGCTCACTCTTCTCTGCAGGATATAGGGCTACAGGGCAGTTAGGCCCTCTGGCCCCCACCCACCTCGCTGGCCTTTCTCTTAACTCTTGCAGTATCCAGCATGCAGGCTGTTGCCCGCCCCCACGCCTCTGCACATGGCTCCCACTGCCTAAAATGCCCAACTTCTCTGCAGCCCTCATCTGTCTGCCGAGACCTACCCCATTTCTGCTCTTAGGTCTGCATGCATCACCTCCTCTGTGAAACCTCCTGAATACCTCAGGGAACCTCACTCCTCTGTGCCTCCATCGTGCAGGCTTGTGACCCCTCCAGGTTAGACTGGTCTGCTGCCTACCTGTCCTTCCTTCTAGATCAGGCTATAAACTCCCCAGAGGGTAGCACCCAATGTAGGGCCCAGAAGTCATTTACTGGCTAACTCAGTGACCGCAGGAAGGGACACCTGGCCTGGAGGCCTCGTTTCCATCTCAGCTGTGCAGGCTGGGGGTAGGGGTGGTTAACTTCAGAAAGAGTCTGAGCTCATCACCCCTTTTCTCAAAGCTCTCCAAAAGGGAGTTCCCTGGTGGCTCAGGAGGTTAAGGACCCAGTGATGTCACTACTGTGGTTCTGGTTACTGCTGTGGGGTGGGTTTGATTCTTGGTCCCAGAATTTCCACATGCCAAGGGTGTACCTCAAACAAACAAAATCTAAAACTCTCTGAAAGGTCTCACTACACACTGCACTCTGAAACCCAAGGAAAACCCAAGCTTGCAGAATCTCAACCTATTATCCCTTCCACCTACCTTTCACTCACACTCTGCAGCAACCATTGCCCCAGCCCTCTCTGTTCCCTCCACGGGGAATGCTCTTCCCTAGAAAAACCCTGGCCATTTCCAGTTCTCTTTCTTGAATGCCTGCCACCCTGTTTAAAACTTTTCTTCAGTAATTCTTGCTACCACCTGACAAACTCTCAGGTCTTGTTGTCTGTCTCTCCTTTTACCTTATCAGCTCCTAGAGGGCAGGGATTTTACCTGCTTTGCCCAGCACTGTATACCCAGGGACTAGAACAGCCCTGCAACACAGAAGGGGCTTAGGAATAGGCGCTGACTGACTGAAAGAGTGACTGAAGTGATAGTATTGTGGGGCCCTGGGCTCATCCATGACCCCAAAAGTATTCCTGAGGGCAGGGCAGCAGCACGACTGACGAGTGGGACGCGGCACTAACTTGCCGGGTGGGGAGTGGAGTCGGGTCGGCCACGCCCCCACAAGAGCGGAACGCGAGGCTAGTGGGCCAGCGCCGCCCGGAAGATTGAAGGAAGAGCACCAGCGCCGGCGGAAGTTGCCGTCCGGTTCTCGGCGCCTAGACTGTGGCGGTGGAACAGGGGAGCTGAGATGGAGCGGCCGGAGCTGGACGCCGCTTCAGACGACGTTATGGACTCGTTTCTGGAAAAGTTTCAGAACCAGCCTTACCGCGGCGGTTTCCACGAGGACCAGTGGGAGGAGGTGGGTGGGCCAGGGGGTCTCCGCACGTGTGTGTGTGGGGGGGGGGCGTTGTCAGAACTCCTGGGGCCTCCTCAGTCCCGAAGGCGCCTTCCTCACTACTAGCGCTGCCGGAGGATAGATGGTTTCTACTTGACTGTTAAAAATCGGCCTCTGCATTTTCAGGGTCTTCTTAAGCTTCCAATACGTTTAGGTGTCCAGGTTTTGGGGTCAGAAACAGGTGATTGTACTTACTGGCTGTGCTACTGCGGTACTTCCTTATCTGAAGCCCGTCTCCTCATTTGTAAAATTCCCCTAACTCGAGCACCAATCCCTAGAGTTGTGGCGAAGCTGAAATGAGAGGGTGGGGAAAGTGCTGGGAACATATGAGTGCTCAACTGGTGATAATTAGTACTGCTTTTGTAAGAACGTGAGAACTGAAGGATCCTTAGGGGTTTTCTACGGTCTATTTTACAGATAGGAAACTGAGGCCTGGCTAGGAAGCGATGTAGACAGTCATGATTTGGAAATCATGATAAGAAAACTTTGATGTAGAAACATGGAATTGGATCTATTCGGTAGGAAATCCTATTCGTATAGTTCATTCTTCTTTTCAAAACTTCTAGGAATTTGAAAAGGTCCCCCTGTTTATGAAGAAAGCGCCATCAGAAATTGATCCCAAAGAGAATCCTGACTTGGCTTGCCTCCAGTCAATTATTTTTGATGAAGAACGATCTCCAGAAGGTATCTTCAATGACTCTAACATTGTTTTGCTTCTCCGTTGAATTGAGATAAAGCGTGAGTCAGAAAGGTTCTGATTGATAACAAGAAGTAGTTAGCCTGAGCTAATTTGTCCGCTAATTATCCGCTAATTTATTGCGGGTATACTTCTTTGGATACCTGCTAAATACTAGCCATTGGGGATATGGGGAAAAGGTCATATTCCAATGGATAGCCAAATCTTCCTAAAGAATCAGGACAGCTGTGTGTGATCAGGGCAGAGATGTAGCAATATTCTTGGTGCTGTTGGAACACTTGGTGCTGCTCGGGGAGGTAGGGATGGGCTTTCAGTGGACTGAGAATTTGAACTGAATTGTTAACAATTTTGTAGGCTCTTGGCTAGGGTGATGAGGGGGAATTTGCATTCCAGGGGATCAAGCAACATACACGAAAGCAGAACTGTAATTTCCCCCCATTTCTTCAGTGATTAAAAAAAAAGTCCTATCTTTAAGAGCTAGGATAAGTATACTTTTTTCCTTTACGCTTCTTCTTGTTTTTGGTAAGCATTTAATAATCTACCTTGTAAGCTATTTGGGATTGATTGTAGCTTTAAGTACATGTGACTTAATGTTTCTCCATGTTGGGAGTTCTCGGTGTGGCACAGGGAAAAAGCATTGACTAGGAACCATGAGGTTGTGGGTTCGATACCTGGCCTCTCTCAGTGTGTTAAGGAGCCAGCATTGTCATGAGCTGTGGTATAGGTTGCAAACGCAACTCGGATCTGGTGTGGCTGTGGCACAGGCTGGTAGCTCTCATTGGACCCCTAGCCTGGGAACCTCCATACGCTGTGTGGCCCTAAAAAGCAAAAAAAAAAAAAGGAGGGCTTCTCCATGTTGATACACAGTTTTACAGCATTCATTTTGTTTTCTTCTGTTTGGTTTATCATATATTAACATTATTGTGTGATTTTAAATCTTTTTTCTTTTTTCCTTTTTTTTTTGTCTTTTAGGGCCACAGGTGCAGCATATGGAAGTTCCCAGGCTAGGGGATGAATAAGAGCTGCAGCTGCTGGCCTGAGCCCCAGCCAGGGCAACACAGGATCCAAGCCTCAGCTGCAACGTACACCACAGCTCCAGGCAACACCAGATCCCTAACCCACTGAGCAAGGCCAGGGATTGAACCTGCATCCTCACGGAACCTAGTTGGATTCATTACCCCTGAGCTTCAACGGGAACTCCCTAGAATCTGATTTTTTTTTTTTTTTGTCTTTTTGCCTTATCTAAGGCCGCATCCGCGGCATATGGAGGTTCCCAGGCTAGGTGTCTAACAGGAGCTGTAGCTGTTGGCCTTCACCACAGCCACAGCAACGTGGGATCCGAGCCGCGTCTGCAACCTACACCACAGCTCACAGCAATGCCGGATCCTTAACCCACTGAGTAAGGCTAGGGATTGAACCCACAACCTCATGGTTCTTAGTCGGATTTGTTAACCACTGAGCCACGACGGAAACTCCCCTAGAATCTGTTTTTAATGAGCCTTTTAAAAATAGGCTTAAAAAAATAAATAAAAAATAGGCTATGGTGATTTTTTTTTTCTCTCTCTCTTTTTGCAGAACAGGCCAAGACCTATAAAGATGAAGGCAATGATTACTTTAAGGAAAAAGACTATAAGAAAGCTGTGATTTCTTACACTGAAGGATTAAAGAAGAAATGTGCAGACCCTGATTTGAATGCTGTTCTTTATACCAACCGGGCAGCAGCACAGTATCATCTGGGTAATTTATTTCATTATTTAGTGCTCTCTAAAAAATTAAGTTATGATAAAAACCATTACATGATAGCTAGAGGAGGGTTTGAGCGTGTCAGAGGAAGAGGAGCTGCTTATCCCAGAAACCTAGGTTAGTTGACTCTAGTTGAACCCTGATCTTCCAGGTAGACTTGGTGAAGGGGGAAACTAGGTAGATTGTATAATTTTACTATATGAACCAAATGAGTAACATCAAATACCTTAATGCATGAGTTGGAAAGGTCTTAGATTTTTGAGCCGACGAGCTTCTATTTTCTCAAAGTTTTTTTCTGGCCTTTTACCCTCTTCTCAAGGATACTAGAAGAATGAAGGCAATAGAACTCTTTGTGTGAGAGAAACTAATAATCCAAGGGAGAAGTTTTCAAAGGGTATTCTGTGGGACCTTTTACGTAAAAAATATTCTTTGGACTAGTAAATTTGCACAGTGCTGCTTCTTCATTGAAGATTTGCAGTGCACATTAGTACGTTAACACTGAGATATATAGCCTACAGCAGAGAACCTTACCCTGTGATTCTCAGTTTTTGTAAGTCCCTTTTCAAGTAACACTTAATGACATGCAGGACTGTTCTGCAGACATGACTTTGGAAACATTGATTGTGTGGCATTATTGCTGGTGACTAGTCTTGGTCGTGTTAGACCCATGTTTCTTACCACAGCATTTAGAGAGGACCTGGGAATGACCTTAGGCATTTCTGAGGGACTGGTAGAGAATAAGCCTTGCAGTCTAGTTAGGATAAGTCCTTTGGGACTCACCGTCTTTGGAGCAGAGCTTCTCCCGAATCATTGTCTGCTCCAACTGTTTTCTCCTTTAGCCTGTTTCATTATAATTTTTTTTTTTTTTTTGTCTTTTCTAGGGCCACACCCACGGCATATGGAGGTTCCCAGGCTAGGAGTCTAATCGGAGTTGTAGCCGCAGACCTACTATCACAGCCACAGCAACGCGGATCCAGGCCTCGTCTGCGACCTATACCACAGCTCACAGCAACGCCAGATCCTTAACCCACTGAGCGATGCCAGGGATCCAGCCTGCAACCTCATGGTTCCTAGTTGGATTCATTAACCATTGAGCCATGAAGGGAACTCCTCATTATAAAATTCTAAAAAGTAAGAGTGGTATAGAACTTCAGATATTTGAGCCAACCAGCACCCTCATTTTACATGGGCCTGGAGAGGGATCCTTTGGTTAGTGCCAGAACCTGAACTGGAAACCCAGTCTTCTAACTTCTGGAGGAATACATTTTTTCCATTCAGCAAAATGAATTTTTATTCTGCGCTAGGCCCTGGCATCATAGAAGTAAGTAAGACCTGACTTTTCCCTAAAGGAGTTTCATTCATTTACTTATTCAGTAAGGAAAGAAATATCAAGCATTTACTGTATGCAGGCATTGCACTGTGAACATGAGTTCCCTTTCCTTGGGGAACTTAAAAATTGTTACAGATAGGGCTAATAAGACCAAAGCACTTTTCGAGGAAGAACTGTGTGTGCATGATACCAGAGGAGCAAATGCATAATAATCAGACATTCCTTAAATGATGTTACTGGTATGGCTTACAAAGCACTTTCACGTTTTTTTTTTTATCCCCCTTGACCTCATAGCAGCTTTGTAAGGTAAGTGAGGTTAACAGCTTTATTCCTAGTTAGCAGAGTAAGAAACTTGTAAAATGTAATAGATGTAGTCGGGTGAATTGTCTATAGATACACAGTGCTAGGATTAGAATGCGGAATCTGGTTTGATTCAAAATACACTATATGGAAGACACCTTTCTCCACACTTCCAGAGGTACCTGGTGCTCTTGATTCCATAGTCCTGGGTACTTTGTAGGTTCCACACTATAGCTTCATAGCTTTTGAGTTTCCCTCTGCTGGCTTAGAATTCAGTTTTCTTAAGCTTGATTAGTCATTTAGCCTGTGTCTCTTTGTTTCCCATCTTTAAAATGTGTTCTATGTTCTTCTCATTCTTCTTATCTCCATGCGCTGCTTATTATTTGGGGGGGGGGGGCGGGGGGGGAGTGGACGGGGTTGAAATGCATGTGTTGAGTCTATTGCCTTTAACCAAAATTTTTGGATTTCTTTTATATGTATTTTTCCCATAGTTAAGATCACGTTATTCTTCCAATTTTTTATCCAGTTCTTAAATCACTTAATTTTATAACATAAGCAGTTTCACTTGTCATTAAATTATTTGTGAATACCTTTTTTTTCCCTTGTTTTTTAGGGCTGCACCCGAAGCATATGGAAATTCTCATGCTATAGGTCGAATCTGGGCTGTATCTGTGATCTACACCACAGCTCACAGCAATGCTGGATCCTTAACTCACTCAGTGGGGCCAAAGATCAAACCTGTGTCCTCATGCATACTAGTCAGGTTCGTTACCTCTGAGCCACAGTGGGAACTCCATGAATACTGTTTTAATGGGTACATAACGTTGAATCATATGGACATACCAGTTTTATACTGTTTCCTTTACTATTCTGGTATTCTGTGTATAACTGCTTTTAGGTTTTTTTTTTAAGTAATGCAAAAATAAAGTTAGTGATAAAGGTTTTCCAGTAATTCTGATTATTCTTTAGGCTTGAACAGGGTTTGGCCAACTTTGGCTCATAGGCTACATCTAGATCCCTGGCCTCCTGTGAGCTAAAAGTGTTCTTTACATTTTTAAAGGATTGTGAAATAGCGTGTGACAGAACATATGTAGCCTGTAAAATCTAAAATACTTAATACATGGCTTTTTAAGGAAAAATTTTGCTGACCTTGGGCTAGAGTTTTAGTAGCGAAGTTAATAGGAAAATACCAACCTGTTAAGTAATGTTTTCAGTATAAGCCAGAAAGTGAAAGTGTACCTCATGCCTCATAGTTTGGATAACCAGTGATCGCACACCTGTTTTAAATGCACTTAAAAACATGTATATGTGTATATATGTATCCATATATTTAGATTGGTTTGTTTTATAAAGATAGGCTTCTGTACATATTGACCCCCCCTCTTAAAACAATATAGCACAGAAACTTGTCATGCTTTTTACATATGGCTCTAGCTTACTCTTTTTAATAGCTCCATAGTATTCAATAGTATGGATTTACCATAGTTTAATCATTACTCAATTGAGGATATGTAGGTTATCTCCAGCTTTTCACGAGTAAAAGTAATGCTGCAGTGAACATGCTTTTACATTGATCCTTGCACATTTTTGTGAGCATTTTTAAGGATAAATTTTTCTTTTTAGGGCCGTAGGTGCAGCATATGTAAGTTCCTGGGAGTTCAATCAGAGCTGCAGCTTCCAGCCTATGCCACAACCACGGCAACGCCAGATCCGAGCGTTGCCTGTGACCCACACCACAGCTCAAGGCAACGCTGGATACTTCACTGACTGAGCAAGGCCAGGAATCGACTAGTTGGGTTTGTTATCACTGAGCCACAATGGGAACTCCTTTAGGATAAATTCTTAGAAGAGTGCTGTTGGGTCAAAGTGTATGCAAGGAGTGCATGCCAGTTTGCTTTCTGATTTACTTCTAGGGTGCCCTTTTTGCATATCTTCACTGGTATTAGACATTATCTTTTTTTTTTCTCTTTTATGGCTACCCTTTAGCAGATGGAGTTCCGGGCCAGGGATCAGATCCAAGCCACAGTTGTGACAATGCTCCTGCGGATCCTTTAAACCACTGTGCTGGGCTGAGGCTCGAACCTGCATCCTGGTGCTGCAGAGATGCCACTGACCTTGTTGCACCACAATGGGAACTCTTTGGACTTTATCTTTTAAATTTTTACCAATTTCATGTTAATTTTAATTTCTCTAATGGTTAGTGATGTTGAGCATCTCCAGGTGCTTACTGGAGATTTGTAGTTCTTCGGTGGGTTGCCTGATGTTATAAACATTTCTAAGGCTTTTTTCTATAAACAGTTGCTCCAATTTATATTTCTCCGAGATTGTCAAGAGTGCTTTTGTTTCTACACACAAGATTTTGGAAATAATTTGCTCTCAAAACTTATTTTCTCTTTTACTAAATGGTGTCTTATTAGGCAACTTTCGTTCTGCTCTCAATGATGTGACGGCTGCCAGAAAGCTAAAACCCTGCCACCTCAAAGCAATAGTAAGAGGTAAGTCTTGTAGAGCTATAGTCTTATTGTCATTACCGAAAAGTTGGCGTGTACTGCACCAGAAGTATTTTAATCTTCGGTATTAAGGTGCTGTGATACTAATGAAGTCACCTTATTTTTGCAATTTTGATATTAAGTTCTTGGCTCTTATCAACAACACGCTATTTTTGAAAGAATTCCCCAGAGAATACCCAATCATCTGTGTTTTAAAAGTTTATAGAGAAATGGGAGCTCCTCATTGTAAATTAATAAAAATTAAAATTAATTAAAATCAAGCAGTTCCAAAAACCACATTCTATTTTTTTTCCAAATTAGCTGACTTAAAGGCCCGCTCCTCAAGTTCCATGTTAATGTTAATTAAAAGATAAGTTACGGGACTTTTGCTGGTAACTCTAATGCTGAGATGTTCCCAGATTATTTTTTCTCTTGTAGTCTGATCTTTGTGTGTAATAATAGTGCTTTTATACTTCACCTTTTCTTTGAGAAGCTCAAAGATGCTTTTTAGCTTTATTCATCACATATTAATCTCTACATTTCCTTGGACCAACTTAAAATGCTTTATCAAAGTTATGCTTCTTTAAGTATTCATGGTTGGTGGGGGTTAAGTGGATCCATGACCTTTGGCTATAGGGAAGGAAGGTACTAAACAAAGATGGGCAAATGAATTGAGTATAGTCCTGTGGAACTGGCCAAGGCTAGAAGTCTATATCTTGATGGAACTGTCAGCTTTACCTTACCACGTTATCTTGGCAAGACTCCCACTCTGTCAGTTTGCCTGTCTCTGGAAGATGAGGTTGGATTCATTTGACATGTAAGCCCTTACAGTTCTTAGATTTTTAAGTTCTGTGGAAAGCCCAAAGAGGCTAACTGGAGGAAAAACATGATTTAAGGAGAGGCAGCGTATCAGGAACAATTTTAGGAGAGACCTAATATCTTTGGTTTCCCATTGCTTTTATGAATGACTGAGGTAAATTCTGCTTTCTCTCTCCATTTAAAAAAGTCATCTGAGATGGGCTTTATTCTTCTCGTTTATGGATAAGGAGCCTTAAGCTCAGGGACGCTGAGTCCTTTGTCTGATGTTTACTTGGTAAATGACAGCCAGATTTCTGGCCCAGATCTGTCTGATTCCAAAAACACTATGTTCTTTGCCCCTAAGCTGTAGCTTTCCCTACTTTAAGGGTCCTTGATGCCAGAAAGGCTCACAGGAATTTTAAGCTGAATGGGCCCTAGAAATCTTTCTTTTCTTTTCTTTTTTTTTGTCTTTTTGCCTTTTCTAGGGCCGCACCTGCAGCATATGGAGGTTCCCAGGCAAGGGGTCTAACAGGGGCTGTAGCTGCCGGCCTACACCACAGCCACAGCAACGCGGGATCCAAGCCACGTCTGCAACCTACACCACAGCTCACGGCAATGCCGGATCCTTAACCCACTTAGCGATGCCAGGGATTGAACCCTCAACCTCATGGTTCCTAGTTGGATTTGTTAACCACTGAGCCACAACGGGAACTCCTAGAAATCTTTTTGATCTAGGATACAAGAAATATTCTTCCTTGTCTGGGGGATGCACTACAAGGGGCTCTATCATCCATTTTCCCTTTAGGGTACTGGCTATAGCTGGTTGAGGTGGGGGCGGGGGATTCGTTCTTTTCATGCATGTTGTCCGAGGATACTAAGGGTGCTGGCTTCTACAGGTGCCCTGTGTCATCTGGAACTGAAAAACTATGTTGAAGCTGTGATCTGGTGTGATGAAGGGCTGCAGATAGATGCCACAGAGAAGAAGCTTCTGGAAGTGAGGGCAAAAGCAGACAAGTTGAAGGTTGGTGGCAAAATTAGTAGCCAATTGACCTTTGTTAATTAGCATTAATTAATTAGCACTCTCTGGGTTGCATTTTGGGTCATTGTAAACTTTTTCTTCTTTAAAACACAACCCTTGGAGTTCCTATTGTGGCACAGCAGAAACAAATCCAACTAGTATCCATTAGAATGCAGGTTTAATCCCTGGCCTTACTCAGTGGGTTAAGGATCCGGCGTTGCCGTGAACTGGGATGTAGGTCGCAGATGGGGCTCAGATCCTGCTTTGCTGTGGCTGTGATGTAACCCCTAGCCTGAGAACCTCAATATGCCATGGGTGCGGCCCTAAAAAGACCCCAAAAAAACTCCCGAAAACCTAAATCAGTCCCTAGCCTTGGGACTCTGGAGGATACAGACAAATAAACTGGCAAGTAAATAGTTATAACATGGTAGAGGCAGGACAGAATATATAGTTTATATATAAACTATAAAATGGTATTTAACTTTGCCCTGGAGCAAACAGCAGGGCATAGACTGGGGTAGCAGAAGTTTGCTCAAAGAGGTGATGCCTGATGTGTTCTCTCCAAGACTGGGCAAGAGTTTACTTGGCTTCTGGGGTTGCAGGCGGGCAGGGGCGTGGAGGGTGGGATGGAATATTTCAGCTAGGAGAAAGCAGAATTCTGGGCAAGTTCTTGATGTATCTGAAACTCAGTCCCCTCTTTGAAAATAGTGAACATAATGTATTTCTCAAAGGTTTGAGGATTAAATGAGAATGTGTGAGTGTGTGTGAATTGATAAATTTGTATTATTATTTGAATAGACTAGTGCCATAGTCTAGTCTGCACACTGAGTAAAGCTAATGAGAGAAAGAAGGGGAGAGGACAGTTAAGCATTTAAACAAAACCTTGAGCTTCTATAATACTGTGTAACTTTCATCATTAAGACACCTATAACTTGCTGTTGAAATGCTATATTTCCGGCACAAAGCAGCAACGGTGATGATACAAAGAAATTATAGTAATAACAATAGACTGTCATCACTAGCAAAAATAATATCCAGTATTTAGATAGCATTTACTGTGTGTATATTTTAGGTGCTATTTAAAATTTTTTACTGACATGAATCTAAACTGCACACAGTCATATAAGGAAGCACTGTTTTAATTCATCTTCCAGTAGTGAGGTAGCTAAAGCACAGAGAGATCAGGAAGTTTCCTAAGTCACACAAGTAGGTGAAACTGGGCTTCAAAGTCAAGCAGTCTGGCTTCGGAGTCCATACTCTTTAGTCCCTGTGCAATACTGCCTCACATGTCTTTTCAGTACAAATCCAGAACTGGACCTAAATTCTGATTCTTGGTCTGGATTTCTCATCACTGCTTATACTATGAAGTGGAAATTTTCAGTGTCCTAGGAGCCTACTTCTGGCTCTGTACAAGGGTAAGTTTTCATCAAAAGTCATTTTGGTCACATGAAATGGTAGAAAAAATAGATATGTATGGACCCACATGGCTCTGTGAAGAATTCTGAGCCTAGATAAATGGATTTGGGCTGGAATTTCTGAAAGTGGTATATACAGGAGAGAATGTCTAGAGGGCTGCTGTGGGAAGCCATCACCTAGCTTATCCACAGAAAAACCCTTATTGGACCTAAATGAAAACTTTTGGGTCCTGCAGCACCGGCATTGTTAAAGGGAGATTTCAGGGCTCAAAAGCCTGACATTAGGTATCGATGACACTGCTTGCTGCGTATCAGGATTATTCCCTTTTATCCGAGTATAAATTGGTTCTGGATTCCCACGCGTTTGGTATATGTAACCAGTAGACCTCATGTGGTTATGTAAATATGAGACAAAATAGATTTCAAGGCAATGAGCGATACCAGAGATCAAGCAGGGCATTTTTCAAATGATGAAAGGGTCGGTTTATTAAGAATATTTAACAATTCTAAATGTGTACGTACCTAGTAACAGAACTTCAAAATGAAAAAATTGACAAAGAAGCAAGAGACAAATGTACAAATGGGTGGAGCTGTCAACATCCGTCTCTCTGATAGAATTGAAACCACAGAGTGTGTTTCAGGACTTAGCAGAGTGTAGGTTCTTCTGTCTTGGCACAGAAAGAATTCAGCAAAAGGAAGAGTGACAGGTAAGGAAAGAGTTTATTAGTGTAGGACCCCTGTGAAATTTATAAGCAGTCAGGCAAGAGGGTTCCATGCTGAGAACTTAGTGGGCTACAGTTGTATAATCGAAGGAGAAGTGGGGACCACTTGCTTCCTCATTCTTGAGTAGATGTCAGACTTCCATCATCAGCTCCTTATCCATATCGGGCAGGGGAGTTTTCTTGTCCCTACGTGGTCAAAGTGGGACTGTCATGGTGCAATGGAAATGAGCAAAAAGGTGGTAACACAGAATATGGTAAATCATCACAGGTTTTATTATGTTACCTTTCCTTATATTTTTGTTTTAGTGTGTGCAGAGGAGTGTGTCCTTGGAGTCACTAACTTACCTCACTGGACAGGATGTGGGTCTCATTCCATTGTTTTATTGTTTGGGGGCATGTCTAGTGCTCCTACTGCCTGGTTTTTGTTGCTAAGCAAGCCTGCCTAATTTTGCTGTTAAGTAAATCTGCTTTCCTGAGTGATCATCAACTTACAGGGATCTCCCATGCTTTCTCTTCTTACAGTCATCTAATGGATTTAACTATTTAATCACCTGCTTTATCCCTTTAATCTGTCCCTATCAGAATAAGTAGGTGAAGATCAGTAGAGAGGCGATGTCAGTAGAAATGGCCAACTAACTAAAGCCCTGCAAAAATTCATCCCTAAAGTCAATGGAAAACTGGCAAAAAAATATTCAGAATCAACTTTCTCATAATCCTGAAATGAACTAAAGACTTGCAGTAATCTGAGGAGTGTTTATTCAAGATTGGCTGAGGAGTTCCTATTGTGGTTCAGTGGAAGGGAATCCAACTAATATCCATGAGGTTGCAGGTTTGATCTCTGGCCTTACTCAGTGGGTTAAGGATTGGGTATTGATGCTGAGCTATGGTGTAGGTTGTAGGCATGGTGCAGATCCCATGCTTCTGTGGTTGTGCTGTAGGCCGGCAGCTGCAGCTCCGATTAGACCCCTACCCTGGGAACTTCCATATGCTGCACCTTTGGCCCTAAGAGAAAAAAAGGATGGCTGACCCTCCATAAGAACAGCAAGCTTTGTGGCATTTGAACTTGCCCTATTCCTATCTCCCCCCGGCCCCATGCCTGCTCAGCTCTGGGTTCCATAGTAGCTGGATGAAAGCCAGCAGCCCACAATCATGGTGAAAATGAGCAGCCTGGCAGCCATCAGAGGAGGCAGAACAGGATTGGAGCCCCTTCACAGCCCACTTCCCAGAGAGTTGTCATTATTTGATCATCACAAACTTTTTATTTGACCCATCTTGGAACTATGCCAGTTGAAAAGCTATTTCACAAAGGGTTGGGCTAGAAAGCTTTTTTTTTTAAATATTTTATTTTATTTTTGTCTTTTTGCCTTTTCTAGGGCCGCACTCGCGGCATATGGAGGTTCCCAGGCTAGTGGTTTAACAGGAGCTGTAGACACCGGCCTACGCCACAGCCACAGCAACGCAGGATCTGAGCTGCGTCTGCAACCTACACCACAGCTCACGGCAACGCCAGATCCTTAACCCACTGAGCAAGGCCCGGGATCGAACCTGCAACCTCATGGTTCCTAGTCACATTTGTTTCCACTGAGCCACAATGGGAACTCCGTCATTCATCTATTTTTAATAATATAATGAACACCCTAATTCAGAGCATTAGTGATAACTTTCACCTACCTATATCATCCTTCCAAACCATGTCCCTCCCAACCTAGGGAGTCACTATTCTGAGTTTTTTTTTTTTTTTTTTGTCTTTTTGCCATTTAGAGGGCCGCACTTGTGGCATATGGAGGTTCCCAGGCTTGGGGTCTAACAGGAGCTGTAGCCGCCGGCCTTCGCCACAGCCACAACAACGTGGGATCCGAGCCACATCTGCAGCCTACACCACAGCTCACGGCAATGCCGGATCCTTAACCCACTTAGCGATGCCAGGGATTGAACCCGCAACCTCATGGTTCCTAGTTGGATTCGTTAACCACTGAGCCACAACGGGAACTCCTGGAAAGCATTTGTTAAAAACAATTTGAGGCAGTTATTTAAGATTGCATCTGCCTGAAGCAGTGGAAAACAGTTGAGGCAAATAATTGGTTTACCAGAAAACTTAAAAGGAAAAACTAGGGAATGAGATTTTATAGGGGCTTTGAAAACCTCCAACATATTTCTGGGAATCTAGAAGGTCATATATATGTGCTCTGACTATGCATGTGCTCACTAAAGATCTAAAAGGATCCTGAGTTCTCGCTCTGGCTGATTTGAGAGCTCTATGTAAGCAGGAAGTGAAGGCTAAGGCTGAATTCTTTTTTTTTTTTTTTTTTTTGCCACACCTGCGGCATATGGAAGTTCCCAGGCTAGGGGTCAAATCAGAGCTGTGGCTGCTGGACTCCACCACAGCCACAGCAACACTGGATCCTTAACCCACTAAGTGAGGCCAGGGATTGAACCCCATCCTCATGGATTTGCAACCTGCTGAGCCATGATGGAAACTTGCTGGAGTGATTTTTGAAGGCTTGTCAAAAAGTATGCATGCAGAGCCCTTTGGCAAAGACAGGCAGACTTTTTGGCTTCAGGCATTTAGGGAGATCTGTCCAGTTATTACCTGACTACTAAGCTAACTGAATGGAAACTTTAGTAGTCACATACAACAGAGATTGCAAGAATTAACTCAGGAAAACCACCAAACAATAACAGTAGCAACAACAAACACTGGGGAGAGGAGAGAGAATGCTTTTCAGAGTTGCTACACTACATTATTTTAAATGTCCAGTTTTCAAAAAAAAAATTACAAGATAGGCAAATAAGAAAGTGATTTCGGAGAGACAGCAGTGGGTGGTGGCTAAAAGCGAGATCTTAATTCTCTGCTTAGGAATTGAACCTGGGCACCTGGATGAAAAGCAGAAATCCTAGCCACTAGACTAGCTAGAGGTTGAAAGCAGAATTGCCCTGATTCTTGTCCCCTGTTGAAAACAAGAATGTTTCAAGGAGGCAAAGACTGTAAAAGCAGCTATCGAGTTTATTGGTAGATACACAGTATAACATGTGGGAGAGCACACAGAGAGGTGGCTCTTTATCTAAGGCAGAAATAAAGCAGTACCACACAGCCAAAGGAGTGAGGGTGTGGGGGTCCACCTCAGTGAGGAGCATGCCAGAGGGTGACTTAAAGCACTTATATGGGGAAGTTCTTCCGGGTCTTTGTCTTCCTTTAGCCAGTTATCTTGCTTTATCTTCTATGCCTGACCGGACCCAGGGCCCTCCCCTCATCTCCATGTGTACCTTTTGGCCAGGATGGATTCCAAAGCAAAGCATGGTGGGATGCTTATCTATATTTTTTATGGCCTGGCACCCCGTCCCTTTCTGACACAGAGGGTCTCTCTGCACATGGGTAGTTGGGGTCTTCCTGATCCTGAGGATGGGCAGTATATGACCTCTTTGTTCTTCCGTCCGAGCAGGGCTCAGCCCCTCTTTTGATCCTGTCATTATAATTGTTTAACAGGTTCACAGCAGACAAGTACCAGTTATTTGCCTTGTGCCTGTTGTTATTTCTTTTTTGAAGTATAGATAGATGGCTGGTTGTAAATGTTTATCCCAGAGCCCACCTATCTCCTTCCTTAGGAAGTGTAAGTAACTAAGAGGCTAGTTGTACCTATCTCCTGCCTCAAGAAGTATAATTAAGAGGCTAGTTGCAAATGTCTATCCTGGAGCCCATCTACCTCCTGCCTCAAAAGTATGGTTCATACCCAGGAAATAAAAATCAATTAGAAACGTTCCTGAAGAAGTGCAGGCGTGGGACCTAATATACAGAGACTTGGAGTTCCTGTTGTGGCTCAGTGGGTTAGGAACCCGACATAGTGTTCATAAGGATGCGGGTTCGAGCCCTGCCCTCGCTCAGTGGGTTAAGTGAGGATCTGGTGTTGCCACAAGCTGTTGCATAGATCACAGCTGCGGCTTGGATCTAGTGTGGCTATGGCTGTGGTGTAGACCGGCAGCTGCAGTTCTGATTCACCCTCTTGCCTGGGAACTTCCAAATGCCACAGGTGCAGTCCTAAAAAGAAAAAAGAAGGAAAAAAACACAAAGACTCTAAAGCTATTTAAAATATGTTCTAAGAACTGTTGACTGAAAAAAAAGAGCACAATCTTGAACTTGGGAGTTAAGTTTTATTCAGCATATTTACTGAGGACTTAAGCCTGGGATACAGCATCTCAGATCTGAAGGACTGTTGTGAAGACGTAAGGGAGGACCAAGGATTTAGGAGTTTTTGAAAATAAAAGACAAAAAAACATATAGTTGGACATCAAGAAATTACTGCTAATTAAAGAAATAGACATCTCAAGTTAATGAATATAGTGCTTTTCTGTGTATGAGAAGATATAAGAGTTTGGGCCTATTGAAATTATTCCTTTGATATGCACCTTAACTATAGGATCAATATCCTGTTTTTCTCCATCCTGAGTGTCCTTCAGGGTACACCATCAGGGTGGCTTCAGTAGCTGTCAGTTTTATGCCTGCAACATCCTTTGTTTGCTAAAATGGCAGGTTATATTCTTTGTCTACACCACTTCCTCTTGGTCATAAATTTAACCAATGGTTGGAAGGTATTTCATGGCCAATTTTGTCCTATGGTGCCAGGAAGGCTATCCCTAGAACAGGCAAAGATTCTACTGATAGGCCATTCAGAGCACTAATTTTTGGATCAGGACCAGTTGATAATCTAAAATTCTCTGGATTGCCTGTTTTACTAGTCTGTTACCCAGGAAATGTTTTCACTTGTGTCTTCTTCCCACATCTAGGGTTACAGTTATTCTGTGTGGAGTTAAATATTTGATCAACTGTTTCAAGACGTTTAGCCATCATTAATTTTGTCAGAAGCATGGCTACAATAGGGTAGTGCAAGAGACAACAATCTTCTAAAACAGGCAGGATATAAGTAATAAGCTAGTAACCCTAATAGAGTCACAGTGCAGCAGGGAGAGGCACAGAGTACAAATAACTTGAAAACAATGAGAGAACAAATAAAAACAGTGGTAAGAGGGAGTTCCCATCGTGGCTCAGTGGTTAACGAATCCGACTAGGAACCATGAGGTTGCGGGTTCGATCCCTGACCTTGCTCAGTGGATTAACAATCCGGCGTTGCCGTGAGCTGTGGTGTAGGTTGCAGATGTTGCTCGGATTCTGTGTTGCTGTGGCTCTGGCATAGGCCGGTGGCTACAGCTCCGATTCAACCCCTAGCCTGGGAACCTCCACATGCTGCGAGTGTGGCCCTAGGAAAAGGCGAAAAAACAAAAAACAAAACAAAAAAACCAAAAACAGTGGTTAGTATAAGTAGTTGTAATCTAGTCATGATAAGCCATCATGTTCCCGGGGGAGCCAGCTGGAGAAGCCAAATTCTGGATGGATTGGGCAGAGAGAAAAAATAAATGTTTTATCTTTGTTTACAAAGGTATACTTTTTCTATGTGCTGTAGGTCATAGTTATCATAAGAGAAAAGGTTTTCTGGAACACAAAGATTAAAAGCCAGTATACTTTAGGAGTTCCTGCTGTGGTGCAGTGGGTTAAGAATCTGACTTGCAGAGGCTTGGGTTGCTGCGGAGGCACAGGTTCAATCCCAGCCTGGCACAGTGGGTTAAAGGATCTGGCACCTGGGAGCTTACATATGCCACGAGTGCAGCCATTAAAAAGAAAAAAGCCAGTATATTTCAGGAAAAAGTCCTGAAGTTGTAAATCATATATATCAGTTCATTCAGTAGCATGTAATTAATTCCCATTGATCTAGATGGAGTCATCACGTTTTCATATTTGTCAAAATTCCTTTTATGAATCTTCTTGAAGATCTTCATTTTATAAAAGCATCAAAGTAAAACAGTGATTGTCTGTGAATGACAGACTTAAAATGGCATGGTTAAAGATCTAATTATAATGGAAATGACAAGAAACTTGGTTATTTCTTTGACATACAACATTTTAAGATAACAATTAGAATAATATTATACCAGGACATATCAGACTTTATTTTTGTTTTTAATATTTTTGGCTGCACCAGTGGCATGTGGAAGTTACTGGGCCAGGGACTGAATCCCAGCTGTAGCTGCAACCTGCGCCACAGCTGTGGCAACAGCAGATCCTTAACCCATTGAGCAAGGCCAGGGATCGAACCTGCATCCTTATGGTTCCTAGTTGGATTTGTTTCCGCTGCTCCACGATGGGAACCTCCAAGTCATCTTTTTTTTTTTTTTTT
>PVHT020000066.1:19959222-19981082 GCA_004024745.2 Catagonus wagneri | reverse complement strand
GGGGCTCTTTCTCCCTGTGCCCGATCCCCAGGCGTGGGGTTTTGACGTGGGGCTCAGAACTCTCAGTCCTGTAGCTAAGTCTCTGTGATGCAGTTACTTTCCAGTCTGTGGGGCTTCCCACCCGGGAGGTATGGTGTTGCTTCTATCGCGTAATCGCCCCTCCTACCTCTTGATATGGTCTCCTCTTTGTCTTCTGGAGCAGAATATCTTTTTTGGAAGTTTACAGTCCAGTTGGTTGAAGGCTGCTCGGCATTTGTTTGTAGTTTTGCTCTTTTTCAGGAGAGAAGTTTAGCTCCAGTCCTTCTATTCCGCCATCTTAATCCACCCTCCAAGTCATCTTTAATCATCCACTTTATCATTCTCTAATATGGACCAGATACTGTGGTTAGTGTAGCTCAACTATGAATGTAGAATTGGACATAGTTCTAATAGTGTACGTGGGGTGTGATCATAGTGTGATAGTGTGATCACTTGATAGTGTGATCAAACTTCCTAACAGCAAAGGATTTTTGCAGTTCTTTTGGCAGACTATATTGGAGAAGGAATGGCCAAGAGTTACCAGCCATTGTTTCTTGAAAGGGGGTAGACTCTTCATGAGGAAAAAAAAAAAATCTGTGTTAGAATCTGTGGGGCTTCTCTGGAGAAGATAAGGGGTGGTTGGTGCTATATTTTAGAACAGGGCTTATCATACTGACCCACAGGCCAAATCCACCCCGTGTCCTGTTTTTGTACTTTGTGACCCAAGACTTTTTCACAGACAAAACCAGATAATATTTGACAGAGCCCTTAACAGAAAAAGTTTGCTGGCCCCTGTTCATCCACAACCCTGAGGGTAGGAGTAGCATCAACTGTTTTTTTGGGTAGATTAGCTGGAAAAGGAAATCGGAATCTTATTTCTGTGAAATGAAGCAGACTGGTGGTATTTTTCTCTTGGGCTGTAATTGTCAAAAGACAGAGCCTCTGATAAGTTCTTGGCCTGGGTTTTTCCAGTGTTATGCTATGTTCCAGCCATAGCAGAAAGTTAAAATGCCCCATAGGCCCTATGTTCGTCCATCTACCAAGAGGACCCTTTCTCTTTCGTCTGGTTTCTGTCTAAACACACCTCCTAGGTGGGGCAGCATCATTCACTCCCTCTTCTGTTTCCTAACACTTGGTTGACACAACGAGGGTAACACTTGACAGACCTTTTACATGTTTGTCTCCCTCAGTAGACTGTGAGCTCTTTGATGTACAGGAGCCTGGGTTGAATAGAGACCAGAGGTGGTTATTTGGGATCAGACGTGGGTAACAGAAGAGGAGGCAAGTTCCCTAGAGCTGATGCATCTGAATTTCATTTTCAGCGAACTGAACAGAGGGATATAAGGAAAGCAAAGTTGAAAGAAAAGAAGGAGCAGAATCAGAATGAGGCTTTACTCCAGGCTATCAAGGTGAGTCTTCAAACCTTAGGCCCTATGATCTTGCAAAATCCACTAATCCTGAGACCTGTCGGGAACCTTTCTGGGGATGCTTTGCCTCAATTTTCTTTCTGCTTTTGGTGAAGTGGTATGACAAGTCAGACCCCCTGTGTTCAGTCAGTTCTCTCACTTGTATACCTGTATTGGTCTCAGGTAACATACACTGAGTAGTTGCCATGGGTTAAAGATGCTCTAATTTTCACAGTAGCCTTCTGAGGTAGGTCTTCTCACTCCAGTTTTGCTAGATGATTACATCATCTCAGGGAGATGAAGAAACCTCACACAGCTACTATGTTTCAGAGCCGGTTACTTGCTCTTAGCCCCTGTGTTATACTGCGTCCTGAGAAAGCCTGAATATTTAGGATATTGCTCTTCTAATTGTAATAACCACATGAAACTCTACCTCCCCTTCCCTCTCTTTTTGGCATTTTAAATGAATATAGTCTGATCCAAATTTTGTGTTCACCTGGATACCCAAAGGTCACCTGTTGAGCCTTGAATTCACAGGGGAAGTGATACTTGGCCGTGAGGTTGTGGGATGGGTTCTTTGTTTCATTCTTTGTTAAGTTAAATTATTTGCCTATTTAATTTACTTGTTGACTTTGAGAACTTCACACTACTAAGATGCACTCCAGTTGTCCCTACCAGCAACAAGAAGTCTCTTAACACATTAACAGACTAAACAGAAGGGAATACTCTAGAGGGATCTAGAATGTAGAATATTGGAATGTCCAGACGTCTGCATACAGACCTTCCTTTGCGTCTCTCCTTTAACTCCGCGTCTCAGACTTGATTGTAGGTAAGAATTACTCTCAATAGTAGTATACACAAAGCCATATATGCTGTATTTTAAAGCAGGGGTCAGCAAGCTGTTACCAGTGGCTCACAGGCCTGCCCGTTTATGTATGTGTTACCTAACGGTGGCTGTTTTCATACTACAGTGGCAGAGTGGAGTAATATCAGCAGAGACCATTTGGCCTGCAAAGCTTATGTATTTCTCATCTGACTCTTTAAAGGAAAGCTTGCCAACTCCTGATTTAGGAGATACCATCGTAATTTTGACTACATGTAATTTTCCCCTTGTGTGCTAGCCTTATGAACCTTCACACAGTATACATAAGAGGTGACTTTACTTTTCAAACCTTTGACTTATCCTTATTACCATGACACAGTCAAGATTAAGCCAGTGTGAATTACATCTAGTATCAATGTCCTAGCTAAACTGAGACACTTGGTTTTTTTTTTTTTTTGGTGTTTTTAGGGCCACATTCGCGGCGTATGGAGGTTCCCAGGCTAAGGGTCAAATTGGAGCTGTAGCCACAGGCCTACACCACAACCACAGCCACGCCAGATCTGAGCCATGTCTGTGACCTACAGCACAGTTTGCGGCAACGCCGGATCCTTAACACACTGAGCGAGGCCAGGGATCCAACCTGTGACCTCATGGATGCTAGACAGATTTGTTTCTGCTGAGCCATGACAGGAACGCCAGCATTTGCCATTTTTGTACCTTCTATTCTCTGCATCTTTCTATACCTTTTTTGTTTGTTTGTTTCTCTTTTTTAAGGCCGCACCTGCAGTATATGGAAGTCCCAGGCTAGCGGTCTGCTGTAGCTGCTGGCCTCTGCCACAGCCAGAGCAACTTGGGGTCCAAGCCTCATCTGTGACCTATACTGCAGCTTGTGGCAATACCACATCCTTAACCCACTGAGTGAGGCCAGGGATCGAACCCACATCCTCGTGGATCCTAGTCGGATTCTTAACCCACCAAGCCATAACAGGAACTCTGCATCTTTCTGTACCTTTGCACATGCTGTTTCTTGGCTGTTCCTTGGGGTAGAATGCTCTTCCCACTCCCTCCACCCCCTACTTTTTCTGCCTTTCAGAATCTTTGTTTATGGCCTAGCATTCCTCAGTCACCTCCAGCCCCCAGGCTGAATTAATTATTCATGGTCTGCAGTTCCACTGCTTTACTTCTTACCTTATATGGCACTTATTAGACATTTAGCTCATCTCTGTGACAGGGTCTAGCATGTGGTGGATGCCCAGTAAAGGTGAGTTAAACAAATAATGCCTACTCTGTGCCAGGCCTCAGGGATAGTGAAGATGAGCCATGTGTAGAGCTGGCCCTCAGGGAGCTCGCAATGTTTTGTTTCTCTGTTTTAGTGAAATGGGTTTGCATTTAAGGTATGTGTTTCTGGCTTTTACTCAGGCTTTCATATGTAAGGTATGTGTTTCTGTCTTTTACCCAGGCTAGGAACATCAGGCTAGTCTCTGAAGCTGCTGATGAAGATTCGGCCTCAGAAGGTCTCGGTGAGCTTTTCCTGAATGGGCTCAGTTCTGAGAACCCCTATGGAGCCAGGCTGAGTGTAGATGACCAGGGCAGACTGAGCTGGCCTGTGCTCTTTCTGTACCCAGAGTATGCCCAGTCGGATTTCATCTCTGCTTTTCATGAGGACTCCAGGTACTCCCTTCCTCAGGAGCCCTCTGCTTGTGCTTGCATGTACCTCCTGCTGTCTCAGCAGGACAGATAGATAGATTTTTTGTTGAGGAGGGAAGAGAATGGTTTTAGAGGGTTTTGCACTGTCTAGCATAATCTCTCTATCCCATAGCTGATATCTCCTTTTACTGAGTAGCTTTGCAGTGACAGATACTATCTCACCTTCATACTAATATCACAGTACAGGGTATGTCAAGCACTGGTAGTTTTCTCTGGTGAGAGATGAAGTCATTAGAGGTAGTACATGCATAGTAATTGAAGAGGATATTTATTAGAAAACGTGTAAGTGGCTATTTTAACATGTGATTTGATAGGGTTAATGTGGGAATGTTGTTAATATCTCTGTGAATTGGTATCTGGGGACTGTGATGTGTGAAAAACAGATGAGTTATTGATACCCAGATCAATTGATGTTTTATCTTCTTAGGTTTATTGATCATCTAATGGTGATGTTTGGTGAAACGCCGTCTTGGGATTTAGAGCAAAAATACTGCCCTGATAATCTGGAGGTAAGAGAAGTTTTATTTTGTTCCTCCATGGGAATTGGAGCAGGGGGACGGGGGTGCAGCTAGGTTTCACTGCCCTTTTTTAAAAAATTGTGGTAATATATACAGAATGTAAAATTTACCATTTTAAGAGTTTTTAAGTGCACAGTTTGGTAGCACTAATTAAGTACAGTGACATTGTTGATCACACCTGTCTCCATTTTCATCCTTCATAACTGAAACTCTATCCCTATTAATGGATAACTCCCTGTTTTCCCTCCCTACTCCCCACCCCATGGCATCCACCCTTCTACTTTCTGTCTCTGAATTTATCTATGGAATCATACAATATTTGTCCTTTTGGCTTATTTCACTTGGTTGTAATGTCTTTAATGTTCATCGTGTTGTAGCATGTCAGAATTCTCTTCCTTTTTTAAGATCGAATAACATTCCATTGTTGCAACCTTAAAAAAATAATCGCAATTTATAGAACACAGAATTTATCTTTCGGGAGTTAACAAACCCGACTAGTATCCATGAGGACTCTGGTTCAATCCCTGGCCTTGTTCAGTGGGTTAAGGATCTGGTGTTGCCGTGGAGCTGTGGTGTATGTCGAAGACCCGGCTCGGATCCTGTGTTGCTGTGGCTGTGGTGTAGGCTGGCGATTCAACCCCTAGCCTGGGAACGATTATACGTTGGGTGTGGCTCTAAAGAGACCAAAAAAAAAAAAAAAGAATGTCTTCTAACCATTTGAACCATCTGAGAGTAAGATGCCAGCTGATGCCTTAAGTACCCCTGAATACTTTAGTGTCTATTTCCTACACACAAGGACGTTTTCTTTCATAATCCCAGTCATCAAAATTGGGAAATTAACTTTGATATACTAGTAACCAGCTAATCTTCAGACTCCATTCTGTTTTCACAAATTTTCCCACCAATAATGTCCTTTTTTTCTTTTTTGTGCATTTAAAAATTTATTTAATTCAGTGAATTTTATTGTATTTATAGTTGTACAGCCATCATGATAACCTAATTTTAGAACATTTCCATCTCAAACTCCCAGCCTGTACCCCTGCCCCCAAAGTGTCTCCTTTGGTAACTGTTAAGTTTTTCAAAGTCTGTGAGTCTGTTTCTGTTCTGCAAATAAGTTCATTGTATCCTTTTATTAGATTCCATACATAAGTGATAGCATGTGGTGTTCCTGTTTTTTTCTTTTTTGTGCATACTACTGATTTAAAAAAATTTTTTTTAAATGGAGTATAGTTGATTTACAGTGTTCTATTAGTTTCAGGTATACAGCAAAGTGATTCAGTTATATATATATATTTCAGATTATTTTTCGTTTTAGGTTATCACAAGATATTGAATATAGTTCCCTGTGCTAGAGAGTAAATCCTTGTTGCTTATATAGTTTATGTATAGTAGTTTGTATGTCTTTTTTTTCTTTTTTTCATTAATGGTAGAAATTTTATTTTTTTTCCATTACTTAATGAATGTTATTACAATCATAGGTATACAAAAATCATCACAACCAAATTTTATAGCATTTCCATCCCAAATCCTCTGCATCCCCCCACCCACCAACTTGTCTCATTTGGAAACCATAAGTTTTCCAAAGTCTGTGAGTCAGTATCTGTTCTGCAAAGTTCATTTTGTCCTTCTTTTAGTTTCCACCTGTAAGTAGTAGCATTTGATGTTGGTGTCTCATTGTCTGACTGGTTTCATGTCGCATGATAACTTCTAGGTCCATCCACATTGTTATAAATGTTATTTCATTCCTTTTAATGGCTGAGTAATATTCCATTGTGTGTATGTACCAGATCTTCCCTATCTGCTCTTCTGTCGATGGGCATTTAGGTTGTTTCTATGACTTGGCTATTGTATAAGGTGCTGCAATGAACACTGGAGTACATGTGTCTTTTCGAGTCATGGTTTTCTCTGGATAGATGCCCAGGAGTGGGATTGCTGGATCAAATGGTAATTCTATTTTTAGTTTTCTGAGGAATCTCCATACTGTTTTCCATAGTGGTTGCATCAACTTGCATTCCCACCAGCAGTGTAATAGGGTTCCTTTTTCTCCACACCCTCTCCAGCACTTATTTATAGACTCTTTTTTCATTGCTTAATGAATTTTATTACAATTATAGCTGTACAAAAATCATCACAACTCAATTTTACAGCATTTGCATCCCAAACCCTCAGTGCATCCCCCCATGCCCCCAGATTGTCTTATTTGGAAACCAAAGGTTTTCCAAAGTCTGTGAGTCAGTATCTGTTCTGCAAAGAAGTTCATTGTGTCTTTTTAGTTTCCACATGTAAGCGGTAGCATTGGATGTTGCTGTCTAATTGACTGGTTTCACTTGGCATGATAATTTCTAGGTCTATTCGTGTTGCAATAAATGTTACTTTGTTCCTTTTAGTGGCTGAGTAATATTCCATTGTGTGTATGTACCACATCTTCCCTATCTACTCTTCTGTCCAGGGGCATTTAGGTTGTTTCCATGATTTGGCTATTGTATAGAGTGCTGCAATGAACACTGGAGTACATGTGTTGAGTCATGGTTTCCTCTGGATAGAAGCCCAGGAGTGGGATTGCTAGATCAAATGGTAATTCTGTTTTTAGTTTTCTGAGGAATCTCCATACTGTTTTCCACAGCGGTTGCATAACTTGCATTCCCACCAGCAGTTTAATAGGGATCCTTTTTCTCCACACCCTCTCCAGCACTTATTTGTAGACTTTTTGATGATGGCCATTCTGGCTGGTGTAAGATGGTACCTCATAGTGGTTTTGATTTGCATTTCTCTAATGAGTAGCGATGTTGGATATCTTTTCATGTGTTTATTTGCTATCTGCATGTCTTCTTTGGAGAACTGTCTGCCTAGATCTTCTGCCCATTTTTTGATGGGGTTTGTGTCTTTGGTATTGAGCTGTAGGAGGTGTTTGTAAATTTTTGGAGATTAATCCCTTGTCAGTTGATTCATTTGCAAATATTTTCTCCCATCCTGTGGGTTGTCTTTTCGTTTTGTTTAGGGTTTCCTTTGCTGTGAAGAAACTTTGAAGTTTAATTAAGTCCCATTTGTTTATTTCTCTTTTTATTGTCTTTAACAGATGGATCTGAGAAGATGTTGCTGTCATTTATGTCAGAGAGTGTTTGGCCTATGTTTTCCTCTAAGAGTTTTATAGTATCTGGTCTTATATCTAGGTCTTTAATCCATTTTGAGTTTACTTTTGTGCATGGTCTTAGGAAGTGTTCTAGTTTCATTTTTTTTACATGTGGCTGTCCATTTTTCCCAGCACCACTTATTGAACAGGCTGTCTTTTCTCCATTGTATATTCTTGCCTCCTTTGTCATAGATTAGTTGACTATAGGTGTGTGGGTTTAATTCTGGGCTTTCTATCCTGTTCCACTGATCTATATTTCTGTCTTTGTGCCAGTACCATATGGTTTTGATGACTGTAGCTTTGTAGTAGAGTCTCAAGTCAGGGTGCCTGATTCCTCCAGCTCCATTTTTATTTTTCAGGATGTCTTTGGCTCTTCTGGGTCTTTCTTGCTTCCAAACAGACTTTAAAATAATTTGTTCTAGTTCTGTGAAAAGTGTCCTTGGTAATCTGATGGGGATTGCATTGAATCTGTAGATTGCCTTGGGCAGTATAGTCATTTTGATAATATTGAGTCTTCCAATCCAAGAGCATGGTATGTCTTTCCATCTGTTCTTGTCATCCTTGATTTCTTTCATCAGCGTCTTATAATTTTCAGAGTACAGGTCTTTTGTTTCTTTAGGTAGGTTTATTCCTAAGTATTTGATTATTTTTGATGCGATGGTAAATGGGATTGCTTCCCTAATTTCTCTTTCTGATCTTTCATTGTTAGTATATAGAAATGCAGTTGATTTGTGTGTATTAATTTTGTATCCTGCAACTTTGCCAAATTCATTGATGAGCTCTAGGAGTTTTCTGGTAGAGTCTTTAGGATTCTCTGGTATAGTGATAGTTTTTCTTCCTTTCCAATTTGGATTCCTTTTATTTCTTTTACTTCTCTGATTGCTGTGTCTAGGACTTCCAAAACTATGTTGAATTGCAGTGGCAAGAGTGGACATCCCTGTCTTGTTCCTGATCTCAGTGGGAATTCTTTCAGCTTTTCACCATTGAGAATGATGTGAGCTCTGGGTTTGTCATAGATGGCCTTCATTATGTTGATGTAGGTTCCCCCTATGCTCACTTTCTGAAGGGTTTTTATCAGAAATGGGTGTTGGATTTTGTCAAAGGCTTTGTCTGCATCTATTGAGAGGATCATATGGTTTTTATTCTTCAGTTTGTTAACATGGTGTATCACACTGATTGATTTGTGGATATTGAAGAATCCTTGCATCCCTGGGATAAATCCCACTTGATCGTGATGTGTACAATCCTTTTAATGTACTGCTGGATTCGGTTGGCTAGTTTTTGTTGGTTATTTTTGCATCTATGTTCACCAGTGAGATTGGCCTGTAATTTTCTTTTTTTGTGCTATCTTTGTCTGGTTTTGGTATCAGGGTGATGGTGGCCTCATAGAATGTGTTTGGGAGTGTCCCTTCCTCTGCATTTTTTTGGAAGAGTTTCAGAAGGATAGGTGTTATTAGCTCTTCTCTAAATGTTTGATAAAATTCGCCTGTGAAGCCATTTGGTCCTGGACTTTCGTTTGTTGGAAGTTTTTTTAATCACAGTTTCAATTTCAGAACTTGTGATTGGTCTGTTCATCTGTTCTATTTCATCTTGGTTTAGTCTTGGAAGATTGTATTTTTCTAAGAATTTGTCCATTTCTTCTAGGTTTTCCATTTTATTGCCATATAGTTGCATATAGTAGTCTCTTAGGATCCTTTGTATTTCTGTGATGTCCGTTGTTACTTCTCCTTTCTCATTTCTGTTTTTATTGATTTGTGTCCTCTCTTTTTCTTGATAAGTCTGGCTAAAGGTTTATCAATTTTGTGGATCTTTCCAAAAAAACATCTTTTAGTTTCATCGATCTTTTCTATGGTTTTCATTTCTATTTCATTGATTTCTGTTCTGATCTTTATGATTTCTTTTCTCCTACTAACTTTAGGTCTTGTCTGTTCTTCCCTCTTTAGCTGCTTTAGATGTAAAGTTAGGTTGTTTATTTGAGCTTTTTCTTGTTTCCTGAGGTAGGCTTGTATTGCTATAAACTTTACTCTTAGAACTGCTTTTGCTGCATCCCAGAGGTTTCAGAGTTTCATATCTTTGTTGTAATTTGCTTCTGTGTATTTTTTAATGTCCTCTTTGATTTCTTCAGTGATCCATTGGTTGTTTAGTAGCGTGTTGTTTAGTTTCCACGTGTTTATGTGTTTTGCCGTTTTTTTCTTGTTGATTTCCAGTCATACAGCGTTGTGGTCAGAAAAGATGCTTGATATGATTTCAATTTTTTAAAAGTTACCGAGGCTTGATTTGTAGCCCAGGATGTGATCAATCTTAGAGAATGTTCTGTGGGCACTTGAGAAGAATGTGTATTCTATTGTTTTTGGATGGAATGTCCTATAAATATCTGTTAAGTCCATCTGATCTGATGCATTGTTCAGGGCCTGTGTTTCCTCATTGATTTTCTGTCTGGATGATCTATCCATTGCTGTAAGTGGGGTGTTAGAGTCCCCCACTATGATTGTGTTATTGTTGACTTCTCCTTTTAAGGTTGTTAGCAGTTGCCTTATATATTGTGGTGATCCTATATTGGGTGCTTAGATATTTAAAATTGTTATATCTTCTTCTGGAATTGCTCCTTTGATCATTATGTAGTGCCCTTCCTTGTCTCTTAAAATATTCTTCATTTTAAAGTCTATTTTGTCTGATATGAGTATTGCTACTCCAGCTTTCTTTTGATTCCCGTTTGCATGGAGTATTTTCTTCTGTCTTCTCCCTTTCAATTTGTATGTGTCCCTAGAAGTGAAGTGGGTCTCTTGAAGACAGCATATATATATAGTCTTGCTTTTGTATCCATTCGGCTAGTCTATGTCTTTTGGTTGGGGCATTCAGTCCATTAACATTTAAGGTAATTATTGATATATATGTTCTTATTGCCATTGTATTAACTGGTTTGGATTTTTGTTGCTCTTTTTTCTTCCCTTATTCTCTTGTTGTCTCGTCTCACAAAATAACTATCTTTAATGTTGTATTTGAGTTGATTTTTCTTATTTGTTTGTGTATCAATTGTAGATTTTTGGTTTGCAGTTACCCTGAAGTTTTGATATGAGTTTCTATAAAAATGAGATTGTTTTAAGTTGGTTTCTTAATTGCACGTGCTTCTCCAGTGACCTGCATTTGTGCTCTCTTCTCATGATTTCTGATTTTGGTAGCATAATTGTGCATGGATGATTTAGTATCTTTACTGTATATATGTCTTTACTGGTGAGCCTTGTCATTTGTGGTGCTTTTGTTTCTGGTTGTGGCCTTTTCTTTTCTGCCTAGAGAAGTTCCTTTGAGATTTGTTGTAAAGCTGGTTTAGTGTTGCAGAAATCTCTTAGCTTCTGCTTATCTCTAAAAGTTTTGATTTCTCCTTAAAAACCGAATGAGAGCCTTGCTGGGTAAAGTAATCTTGGTTGGTTGGAAGTTTTTCCCTTTCATCACATTAAGTATATCATGCACTCACTCCCTTCTGGCCTGCAGAGTTTCAGTTAAAAAAAAAAATCTGCTGATAACCTTATCAGGGTTCCCTTGTATGTCATTTGTTTCTTTTCCCTAGCTGCTTTCAGTATTTTCTCTTTGTCTTTAATTTTGGTCATTTTGAGTAAGGATGTTCCTTCTTGGGTTTATTTCATATGGTACTTGTTGCGCTTCCTGGATTTGAATGAGTGGTTCCTTTCCCATGTTAGGGAAGTTTTTGGCTGTTATCTCTTCAAATAGTTTTTCTGTCCCCTTCTCTCTCTCTCCTCCCTCTGTCACCCCTATAATACGGATGTTGGTGCATTTAACATTAACCCAGAGTTCTCTGAGACTCTCATTTCCTTTCAATCTTTTATCTCTTTTCTCCTCTGCATTAGTGATTTCCACTAATCTGTCCTCCACCTCGCTGATTCGTTCTTCTGCCTCCTGTACTCTACTGTTGGCTGCTTCTAATGAATTTATTTCAGTTATTGTATTTTGCATCTGTTCTTGCTTAATTTTTACATCTTGTATTTCTTTGCTCAGTGTTTCCTGTAAATTATCAATCTTTGCCTCCAGTCCATTTCCAATGTCTTGCATCATCTTCAGTATCAACAGTCTGAAGTCTCTTTCTGGAAGGCTGATAATCTCATCACTGAGCTGTTTTCTGGGGTTTTTTTCTTTCTTTTCTGCGTTATAGTTTTCTGTTTTTTCATTTTTATAGGTTTTTGGTGTGGTGTCCTTTTTGTAGACAATAGAGTTGTAGCCTCTTTTAGTTCTGGTGTTTGCCTCCCCTGTGGCTAAAGTTGGTATGGGACTGGGGGGCTTGCTGTAGGCTTCCTGATGTGAGGGACTGGTGCCTGCCCACTGGTAGGTGGGGTTGATTCCTATTCCTTGATGGGTGGGGCTTTGTCTCTGGGTGAGATTAGAGGCTGGCTCTGTGCCTGAAGGGTCTTCAGGCAGCCTGTTTACTGATAGGTGGGGCTGTGATCCCACCTGGATTATTGTTTGGCCTGTGGCTCCTCATCGCTGATGAGAGGGACCAGATTTTCCCAAAAATGGCCACCTCTGGAGAAATGCAGGTGATTAATATTCCCGAGAGCTTCGCCTCCAATGCCCTTCCCCCACAACAAGCCACAGTCACCCCTGCTTTCCCAGGATATCTCCAAGAATTGTGGTCAGGTTTGACCCAGATTCCTGTGGAGACTTTTCTTTACCCTGGGACCCAGTGCATGTGAAAGTCTGTGTGTGCCTTTCAAGAATGGGGTCTCCTTTTCCCCCAGTCCTGTGGAGCTCCTGCACAGAAGCCCTGCTAGCCTACAATGCTAAATGCTCTGGTGGCTCTTTCTCCCTGTGCCAGATCCCCAGGCATGGGGATTTGATGTGGGGCTCAGAACTCTCAGTCCTTTAGGTGAATCTCTGTGATAGTTACTTTCCAGTCTGTGGGGCTTCCCACCCGGGAGGTATGGGATTGCTTCTATCGCATAATCGCCCCTCCTACCTTTTGATGTGGTCTCCTCTTTGTCTTCTGGAGTAGAATATCTTTTTGAAAGTTTCCAGTCCATTTGGTTGAACATTGCTTGGCATTTGGTTGTAGTTTTGTTCTTTTTGGAAGAGAAGTTTAGCTCCATTCCTTCTATTCCACCATCTTAATCCAGTCTCCTCTCTTCCCATATTTTTAACAACTTCTTTTATTCTTAAGAATTAAAAAAGTTATTAATAACTTATTTGATCAGTCTCCCCATATTTAATCCCCTCCAGTCATCATGCCTAGCTGTGCTGAAGCACCCCCCCCTTTATTTTGGCTTTTTAGGGCCACACCTCCAGCATAGGGAGGTTCCCAGGCTAGGGGTCGAATCGGACCTACAGCTGCCAGCCTACACCACAGCCACAGCAATGCCAGATCCAAGCCTTGTCTGTGATCTACACCACAGCTCACAGCAGTGCCGGGTGCTGGGTCCTTAACCCACTGAGCGAGGCCAGGGACCGAACCTGCAACCTCATGGTTCTTAGTTGGATTCGTTTCTGCTGCCCCACAACGGGAACTCCAGTGCTGAAACGCTTTATTCGTATCTTGACTCCTGCTCCTCTCTTCCTCTTGCAGGTCTACTTTGAGGATGAGGACAGGGCAGAACTATACCGGGTACCTCCCAAGAGCACCCTCCTGCAGGTGCTGCAACACCCCAGGTGAGTACACCAGGAAAGATGCTCAGGCACCATCCCGGGGATGCAGCCAGGTTCCCGTTCCACCTCTTGACTGTTTGCCTTGTATGAGGTCCTCTCCATTCTGCTGTGGACACAAAACTGTGAGACAGGAACACAGGAGACTGGCCTGGCCATCAGCCAAAGAGGTTGCAGTTTGATGACTCAGCCCACTGCACTGCAGCCATGACGCCCTCAGACTGGGAGAAGTGAATGGGGCTGGTCGATAAGGAAGAAGCTGGCTGGCTTTTGTGCACAGAAGCTCCCCTTCCTGATTGTGCCTGGTACCGTCATATGGAAAGAGCACTGGCTCTTAAAGTCAGGCACCTTCATTTACTGGCTGTGTGACTCTGAGACTCTTTCCTCATCTCCAAAATGGGGATCATTACTCTTGCCTGAATACTTCTCAGTGTTTGCAAGAGTAGGAGCCAAAGTACTCTGATAAACTGTAAAGGGGTGGCCTGAAGGGGTGCCTTTGTTAGTCAGAGGCAGCCAGATGAATTTGGCAGTTCTCTTTCTTCCTTTGGGGGCTGGGTGGGGGGTGGTGGTGATGTTCCTGGATTATAAGGGAATGCCCTCAGTAGCTTTGCTAGTTGACTCTTGGGCTACTTTCCCCTAAGCTTTGAGCAGAGCAAATGTCTTATATTTAGGCTAAAAGAGTCTGATGTACTAGGGCAAAGGGTGTGGTGGAAAATGAGGCTGGAGGGCTAGGTTACGGCCATGTGCAAAGGCTCTGAGCACCCGCTACAGAGCATGATCCGTATCCTGGTGTATGGAGCCATAGAGGCTGTTTGTTTAGGTAAAACTTACCATGTGATGTAAAGTGTACTCTTCAGTGGTGAGGCCTGAAGCAGGGGCGGGGACTGGGGAGAAGTTTCAGAGGCAGATTGAATAGGGGCTGGTAATGTGTTGACGGACTCGGGCTGTCCAGCTGGTCTTGAGGCTTCTGCTTTGGCCTGCATGCAGGAGGTGGCAGTTTCTTCAGATACAATTGATGAATTCTCTTGACAGTGTTTTTTTTTTTTTTTTTTTTTTTTTTCCTAGCCCCACATCTCCCTTCTAGTTCACAGACAGCTTTCTAGCTGTTCGTTTTCTTAGTTGTTTAACAAATTACCCAGAATTCTTTAAAGGCCTGAGGTCTTCCCTACACCATCTCCCCAAAATGGAGATATCTAAACAGAAAGCAGACTGATTTGTGGAGGAAAACCAGTTTCATGCTTCCCAGACAGTGTAAGTGCATTGGAAGTCATTACTTTTTAAATGACTAGTATGGGCAAGAGGCTACCTAGCACTAGGCTACCAGACCCTGAGTTGGGTGCTAGGCCAAGATACAGGCCCTGCTGTCCTGATTCAAGCTCACTGGTGATGCTAACATCCCTCAACCTGAGAGGCCAAGGCCCTGCCGGCCCTCCAGCCTGCACACTTCATTTGCTTTTTGCCCAACAGTTGCAAGCACCCTAGTGACCTGCACCTCCTGGCTTTTGCTTCCTCTTGCCCCATCACTAACCCTTCTCCAAATTAAAGCCAGCTGAGACATGACCTCTTTCCAGAAGCCTTTCCCAGTTCCCTTTTCCACAGAGGCCATCGTGTCCCTTAAAAGGCTAACACTGTACCTCACAGATGCTTCCATAGTTGTGCCCTTCTGTCCTGGATTATTTACCGCTCTCCTCTCAGTACCTCAGAGCTGGGATGGTGGCTTTTGCTTGTTGTTTAATCTGTTTTCTCAGCACAGGGCCTGGCTTACCCTGGGCACTCACTGTTGAATGAAGGAATGAAAGCATGATTTAATTTCATGTCTAGCCACAGACATACATAATGCTATAGGACTCGCCCAAAGGTTCTGGCTAGGTTTGAAGGGGGAGAAGGTCATGCTGATTTGCAGATTTAAAAATGAAACAAATAAATGTGCTCACTTGCATTTTAATGTTGACTTATATCCAAAGGTTCACCTTGAATGTTGTTGGGAAGGTCCATGGATGATTAAGATTGCAATTCAGTTAACCCCTCTCTCTTGTTGCGTTCACTGCAGGTACTCTGTAAAAGCCCTGACACCGGCATTTCTGGTCTGTGTAGCATCCTCTGCTTTCTGCAGGAATTACCTCCGGGGGAGAAAGGTGCACCAAATGAAGTGACCTAGGCAAGCTGTGGGGGCCAGGCCCCCTGGATCTCCTCCCTCCCCCTCCTCAGCCTGGAGTCCAGTACACTTGAATCAGTGGGTCCTACTCCTAGAGTCCAGCACTTTATTTCTGTCACCCTGGGGACATGCCTTCCCCACATCGTGGTGGGGAGGAGCTGCCTACTTCCAGAACTGTAGCCTTTCTGGTCAGAGTGCTAAGCTCCAGCTGGTCTTCATTCTCCTGTCTTGATACAAAACTGTGTGCCTTGGTCATGACACCCTTGGACTCAGCAGCCTCCATCTCTGACCTGGGAAACTCACTGGCCTATGGAAGCTGACTCAGGATCCAGTGACATGGTTCTGAACCTTTGTGGAGTTGGAGGCTTTAGAGAAGCTAGGCCTCACACTGCACTGTATACAAACCAAGCGTGATGGAACTGTAAGGTGTTAGAGCTGAGACTCAGGCCTCCCATTATTTCATGAGCACAAAGGGCTGCTCTAGGGGGTTGCAATAGATGCTTTGGAATGAGGAAGGGGCCGGGAAAGGGGGGGGGTCCTATTTCTGCATCTATAAAGACCTACACACTGGGGTCCTCCAGAACGCCTAAAAAGTTTGCCACTTTTACTGATCGCTGCTATATGGAGAACTGTGACTGTTCTTGGATGGTGGCCTCAAGTTTCTCTCCAGTTTCCACCTTTTAGGATTTTGTGCCTTATAAACTGGAAAATCTTTTTGCATGCTGAGTCACTGTCATAAGTTGTATTTTTGTCTACAGCTATTTGCTTTTCCTCGTTTCTAGAGGATTCCCTGTATTACCTGGCAGTGCTGCCTTGTCCCCCAGGGAGGAGTAGCCTTCCACACTCCTGATGGAAAGGGATATGAGCGGACACATCAGGGTGGAACTTGCGGAGCATCACGTGGTGGGTTTGTGCTCTTTTCCCTTGGCCGTGAGAACATTTCCTGAGGGGCTGTTTCTTCAGCCTGGGTATCAGTTGCTGAGACGGTGGAGCAGAGCTCAAGTAGCTGGCCTGCAACCATTGACTGTAACATGAATGAGAAATAAATGTAGAAATAAGCACTGATACTTTTGGGTTGTTTGTTACTTTAGGGAAGCTAACTAATACATCATAAAACTGAAACCAGCTGCTGCCCTTAAGGTGGACTAGCTTGGGGTTTGGTGCCACGTGCTTCACCATCTTTGAAGGGCAGTTTGCTGTGGAATATTTGCAAAGAACCAGGGACCTTTCGTTCCAGGTACAGGTCCTGCCTGTGACTTGTGGCTCCCAAATCATCCTAAGCCTGGTTTGGCCACACTGAGGCCATCCTCGTACTTCCAAGCTAGACTCTTCATTGTGCAAGAGGCCAACATTTAGCCAGCAGCAACACTAGCAGGTACCTCAGCAGCCACCGCACTCTCGTGGGGCAATGCAGGTTCCAGGGCACCGTCTTCCTCATATGACAGAGACTGCTTATCCCAACCCCTCTCTGGACAGTGAGGCTGGGGTGAGATGCCAGATGAGAGTAAATTATACACTCAAAAGTACACATACCTGAGAATGGTCCTTATGTGACTGTCATCCCTGTCACCCAGCCCTTCCATAAGACTCCTGGCTGCCAGGTCCTGAGCCACTTCTGCTCCACCTGCTCCTCAGGGGTGGGACAGAGGCCCAAAGGGGAGAAAAGGGAATTAGGACAGTGGACTGTTAGACCAGAGGTGGAATCCTGGTGCTGCTGACTTGCTGTGATTGAGGGGTGACTGTGTGGAGCCTACTTCATCTGTAAAAAGTTCCCTGGGCCCCCTTCATGGGCACATCTGATGTAGATACATGCAGATGCCATATGCAGGGTGCTCAGTGCAATGTCTGGCACATAATTATTCAAAGAGCAGCTCTTAACTCAGTGAACTATACCCAGGGGCACACCCATGAAGACCAGTAGCACTAATCAGTGAATCTCAACCAGGGGCAGCTTTGCACCCCAGGGGACATTTGCCAAAACCCAGAGACATTTTTGGTTGTCACAACTTGGTGGAGTGTTGTTGACATTTAGTGGGTAGATGTGCCAACAGGCACACAAAGGCACTGGCAGGGAGGTGGTGGTGGCCATCAGCACAGTCCTGGCACCATGCAAACTGTGTACCTGAACTCTCTCATTCTAACAGCCATGCTCTCAGGTCTACGATCCCAACTTTATAAATAAGGAGATGGCATGCAGCCTCACAGTGAGTGTCAGAACCAGGATCTAAACCCAGGCACCTCACTCCAGAGTCTGCCTGCCTTCTCTCCTGTGCTCCTTTCATTCCATTTCTTTACAAACATTTAATGGGAATCAAGGCTGCAGTGCATCAGGCAGCCTCTGCTTTCAGGGTCGTGCAGCTGAGTGTGTGTCATAAACCTAATCCTGGCTGAGAACTGCTCCAGTGAAGAGAAATGCAGCCATAACAAGCTAGTCTGTCTATGCCTCTGCTCCCAATTCCTTCATCATGGCTCAGCAGTAACCCACCTATTGAATGCTTAGGCTATGCCAGATAGCATTCCAGGCGCTTCAAGTGGGCATGCTCAATCCTTGCAACACTTCCGGGAGGCAATAAGCTTCACAGCATCATTTTACTGATAAGTGGCATAGAGAGGGTAACTTACAGAGCCAGCCAGCTAGTGAAAGGTAGAGCCAGAACTTGGATTCAGGACTCCCCTAAGCCCCTCAGGAGATATATATAGTACCAAGACTGAGCCCCTGCCTCCACGAGTTGGCAATAAACCCAGAAACCCTTGCCTGCTCACTCCAAGGTTATGGTAAAGTCCTGGTGCTGTGACCTGCAATGTCCCCGAACTGTCTGCCTGGGTAGAAAAATCCAGTCTGCAGAAACCCCTGACAGCATCCAACATCCTGCCCATGGCATTGCCATCAGCCCACAAGCTTTCTGGGTGAGCTGGGCAACAAAGTCTCCCCTTGCACACAGGGTGTCCTCAGTTAACATTAACCAGTAAGTGCCTCCTCCTCTCCCAGGCTGATGTGGTTTGAATTGGCCAAGAACAATTAAGCTTTAACCATGGAAGTTCACTGACAGGCTTCAGGGCGGCTGCTGGCTTAATAGGACTGGGTACCAGACAGAGATTAGGACAAGATGGCAGAGTGGAAGGACTTAAGCTCACTTCCTTTCATGAAAACACCAAGTTACAATAACTGCTGAACAACCACGAACAAAATAGAATGGAAACTATCAAAAAGATATCCTTGGCCCAAAGACAAAGAAGACACATTGAGATGGTAGGAAGGGCACTTCCACAATATAATCAATTCCATACCTGCCAGGTGGAAGATGCATAGACTGGAAAATAACATCACAGAGGTTCTCCCACAGGAGTGAGAGTTCAAACCCCATGTTGGGTTCCCCAGTCTGAGGGTCTGGCATTGGAAGGAGGAGCTCCCAGAGCATTTAGCATTGAGGGTCAGCAGGGTTTGTTTGCAGGAGCTCCACAGGACTGGGGGAAACAGACTCCACTCTTGGAGGGTGTACACAGCATTTCATGTGTACTGGGTCCCATGGCAAAGCAGAGACTCCATAACAATCTGAGTCAAGACCTACCTGCAGGTCTAGGAGGGTCTCCTGGGAAAGCAGGGGGCAGCTGTGGCTCTCTGTGGGGACAGGACATTGGCAGAGGAAGTGCCAATAATAATCATCTAATAATCATCAGTGTGAGTTTCCCTGGAGGCTGCCATTTTGGAAAAATCTAGCCTCACCCGTCAGGGCTGAGAAGTCTCAGGCCAAACAATAAATAGGGTGGGAACATGGTCCCATCCATCAGCAAACAGGCTGCCTAAAGTCCTCCTAGGCACACAACTAGCTCTAATCACACCCACCCAAAGCCCCACCCAACAGAGGGACAAGACTCAGCTCCACCTACTAGTGGGCAGGCAGCAGTTCCTCCCATCAGGAAGCCTGCCACAAGCCCCTGTATTAATTTCACACACAAGCGGGTAGACACCATAATCAAGAGAGGCTGCAACTTGCAAAAAGGAGACTACACAAAACGAAAAGACAGAAATATGAGCCAGATGAAGGAAAAAGACAAAACCCCAGAAAACCAGCTAAGTGAACTGGAGATAAGCAACCTCCATGAAAAGACTAGAGTAATGATAGTAAAGATGACACAAGATCTCAAAAAAAAAAAAAAGCTGGAGGCAAAGATCAATAAATTACAAAGAGCACTGAGCAAAGAAATAGAAGATTTAGAGATTAAGCTGAGATGCAAAATACAATAACAAAATCGAACATTCATTAGAAGGAACCAATAGCAGAATACAAGAGGCAGAAACAAACAAATGAGGTGGAAGACAGACTGGTGGAAATCACTGCTGCAGAACAAAGGACAAAGAATGAAAAGAAATAAGGACAGCCTAAGAGAACTGTGGGAGAACTTTAAGCACACTGACATTCACTTTATAGGCGAGCCAGGAGAAGAGAGAAAGGGCCAGAAAAAATATTTGAAGAGATAACAGCCAAAAACTTCCCTAACGTGGAAAAGGAATCACTCATTAAAATCTAGGAAGCACAACGAACACCATATAAAATACACCCAAGGAGAACACTCCGAGACAAATATTAATCAAACTAACCAAAATTAAAGACAAAGAGAAAATACTCAAAGCAGTTAGAGAAAAGAAACAAATAGCATACAAGGGAACCACAATAAGTTTATCAGCTGATTTTTCAGGAGAAACTCTGCAGGCCAGAGGGGAATGGCACGATATACTTAAAATGATGAAAGAAAAAAAACCTCCAACCAACAACACTCTACCCAGCAAGGCGCTCAGTCAGATTTGAAGGAGAAGTCAAAAGCTTTACAAACAAGCAAAAGTTAAGAGAACTACTAAACCAACTTTACAACAAATGCTAAAGGAACTTCTCTAGGTGTTAAATGCCACAACTAGAAACAAGAAAATTACAAATGAGAAGGCTCACTGGTAAAGGCAAACATATAGTAAAGGTAAGAAGCCATCCACACACAAATATGATACCAGTGATCAGGAGAAGAGGAGGGTACAAATGCAGGACACTGGAGATGCATCTACAATTAAGACACCAGCAACTTACAAAAATCTTTTTTTTTTTTTTGTCTTTTCTAGGGCCACACCCATGGCACGTGGAGGTTCCCAGGCTAGGGGTCTAATCGGAGCTGTAGCCATCAGCCTACACCACAGCCACAGCAATGCGGGATCTGAGTCGCGTCTGAGACCTACACCACAGCTCACGGCAACACCGGATCCTTAACCCACTGAGCGAGGCCAGGGATCAAACCCGCAACCTCATGGTTCCTAGTCTGATTCGTTAACCACTGATCCACGACGGGAACTCCACCAAAATCTCATATAAAGACACACTCCTATATCAAAACCTCATGGTAACCAGGAACAAAAAATTTACAATACACACAAAACTCAAAAAAAGCAATCCAAACACAACACTAAAGATAGTCCTCAAACCACAAGAGATGAGAACAAGAGAATGGGAAAAAAAAAAAGACCAACAAAACTGAATCCATAACAATTAACAAAAAAGGCAGTAAGAACATATGTAACAATAATTACCTTAAATTTAAATGGACTAAATGCTCCAACCAAAAGACAAAGACTGATTGAACGGATACAAAAATAAGACCCATATATATGCCATGTACAAGATACCCAATTCAGTTCTAGAGACACATACAAAGTGAGAGGATGGAAGAAAGTATTTCATGCAAGTGGAAATCAAAAGGAGTAGCAATACTCATCACAGACAAAACAGACTTTACAGATGGTTACAAGAGACAAAGATGGACATTATATAATGACCAAAGGATCAATCAAAGGAGATTTAACAATTGTAAATACATATGCGCCCAACATAGGAGCACTTCAATACATAAGGCAACTGCTAATGGCCTTAAAAGGAGAAATCGACAATAACAATAATAGTGGGGCACTTACAGCACCCCACTTACAGCAAAGGACAGATCATCCAGACAGAAAATCAACAAGGAAACACAGGCCTTAAAAGGTGTATCAGACTAGATGGACTTAATAGATATTTATAGAATATTCTATCCAAAAGCAGATTATGCATTCTTCTCAAGCAAACACAGAATATTCTGGGCCACAAATCAAGCCTCGGGTAAATTTAAGAAAACTGAAACCACATCAAGCATCTTTTCTGACCAGAATGCTGTAACACTAGAAATCCATAAGTAAAAAACTGCAAAAAAAAAAAAAAACCCACAAACACATGGAGACTAACAGTATGCTACTAAACCAATGGATCACTGAAGAAATCAGAGAGGAAATTAAAAATTACCTAAAGGAAGACACAATGATCCAAAACCTATGGGATGCAGCAAAGCAGTTCTAAGAGGGAAGTTTATAGCAATATAAGCCTACCTCAAAACAAGAAAAATCTGAAATAAACAACCTAAGGTAAGCAGAAAAAGAAGAACA